>JAOWBW010000308.1:390529-481783 GCA_026119855.1 Campanula takesimana
TCATGCGATGATCATGTTAGATTTATGGGTACTTGTTTGGAACAAGGTACTGGACATGACCGCTGTATGAGATTTATGTCATGGTCTATGTCGTACATATATCTCATATTAGTTATGTCACTTGAATCCTTAGACATGAAGTTATTATAGTCTTCCACTTGATGAACATTGTGTTTGACATATTCAAACGCTACCTTAACACGGTAGTTTATAAAGGGTATGATTGGCATAATCGGTTCCCGTTGGGAAGAATAATAAGCTAAATGGATTTGTCCCTCCGCGGAGAGATGTCAAGCTTGGGCCCCTCGAAGGAATGATGTTGATGAAATGTTCGCCGGACTCAAATGGATTGATTGGATCAATAGCATTTGAATTATCAACATATTCGGAATCGAGAAGTATTGAACAAAACAAGTTGACTGTTTGACCATGACTTGTGTTCAATGACATCGTGGACAAAGAGATTGTGACATATTCTAAAGGAATGCGACTTGTTCTAGTTATACTATTTGGGTAGGTATGACGGTTTGCTAGAACCTAATCATATCTTATGGAATCATGTTTGAGCCCATTGCCAACTTAGTATAATCCTAGAGGGTCACACACAATAGAACGAATCTTAAATAAAAGGACTATATTGGAATTTAGGGTCAAAGGACTTCAAGGGAATTTATGGAAATAACCTGGGCCTCCTGGCAACCAAGCGGGCGCTTGGGTTGAACCAGGCGGGGCGCTTGTTCAAGCCGAAATTGGCCTTGACCTTCTGCCCAAACAGGCGCGGCGCCTGGGTGGTGTCAGGCGGGCGCCTGGTGCTTCCCGATTGGGAATTTCCTAATTCGATTTAGGAAGGTTTTTGGCACAAGATTCCTATTTGGAATAGGTCTTAATTGTGTATAAAAACCCCAATTCGGCCAGACCATATTGATAAGTGCCTTTTGTGAGTCTCAAAGAGTTTGAGAGAGAGTTTATTTTGTTCTAAGATATCCTTGATTGAGGAACAAAATAATTCACAAAATAATTCCATATAGTTCTTTATTATATTGTGAAAGTGTGTTTCATAATATTGGTCTAGAGCAACCAAGATCAAAGAAGCTCCTTTGATATTCGTTCGAAGTGTGGATACCGCTAGAGGGTGAAAATCATCATCTTCAAAGTTCTGTGTTCAAGCTTTGTGATCGTGATCAAGTCTTCAAGTTTCTCCACCAAAGATCAGAGAAAAATTCATAGCCATCAAGGTTAGTTATTCCTCTATTCATCTTGTTGTATTTGATTTAATCATATGAACGGATCCATGGTTTTGGGTTTCTTAAAATTTTAATTGCAATATTCCGCTGCGCATGTTACTTGGAAACCCAACAGTGGTATCAGAGCCCCGTTCATGTTGATTAATTCAATACTTGGACCATTTGTGAGTATATAAATTGTTTATGTGCCAAGCATGATATGAATATTGGATTATATGATGTTTATGTTTTTTGTGATTTTATGTGGTTTATTGTTTTTCAAACTTTAATCGCACGATTCAATCGCAATAAAAATTATGGTGGATTCCAAATTATTTCGATTATTGATTTTGATTGGATCAAAGTTTGTAATAATCGAGGAAAAATAATTTTGAGACAAAATTTTTCGAACTTTAAAATTCTATACTATTCTGGCCATTCAAGCGGGCGCCTGGTCCTTTGCAGGCGGGCGCTCGGTGGTCAAAATTTGTTCTGATTTTGTGGTTAAAATCTGAATATGGATTTTTCGATAAATTCGACAAAACCAGTAACAGAACCAGTCCAGACTTGTTGATCTGGAATGGGTTTTGGGTAGTTGGTTTGTGTGTGGATTTTGGGGTTTGATTTTCCTATTTGTTTTAGTCTTGTGATTCCTAGATTGGTTCAAGTTTTGGATGGCTAATCTGCGTTCATCGAGATTGTGTTTCCCAAAATTGATCGCAATCAAAGTTTCAAAGATAAAACGAAGTTAGAATTGATGAAGAGTTCATAATTGCTAAAATTGAGAAACAAAGTTCTTGATTCAATGAGTTGAGATCCATGGTGGAATTGTGAATGCAATTGGCCTACGTTCATCGAGACCATCTATTGCTTAGTTTCGGGCCACATGGACTACTTTCTGGTTTCTTGAATTAGTGCGGGATTGTGGTTGCCTAATGGCTTAGTTCGACCGCACTTCTTGTTGTCTTGATTTGGAGATAATAACCAAAGTTGAAATAGTCTCATCCTCATAATTATAGAGAACTAATGAACATAAATATTATGCTTAAATTAATGGGATTAATTTAATGGCTAAACTTGATGTGTAACATGTTTTATATTATGTGCTCATAAATGTGTTATATGCTACATGTGATGAACCTTCAAAGAAAGTTTTAAGTCTTTTATTGCCATGCCATGATTAAAACACTTGTTAGTACATGAGTGATTTTAATGTAGATTCGCCCTAGCGAGGTGCATTAAATTTATTTATGTATGAGCAAGATAGATAATGTGGGCACGCCCTAGCGGGACACATTAACTATGCGTTTAAATGGTTAGACTTAATTGGGCGTCAAACAGTTTTGGGCCTAGGCAAAGATGAGGTTTAACATGCTTTTTGAAATTGGATTTCTTAAAGAATCTCATAAAAGGAACTAAGGGTCATATGAGATATGATTGACAAGAGTTGTCTACCTAATTAATTTGATTTTGTGTAATCCGCCTTAGCGGACTTGAAATTAAATTAAAGTTGGATCTTAACCCAATTAAATTATATTATACATTGGATGTATATGAAGGTTTATATAATTTAGTGGGAGTATTTTGTTTTTAAAAATACATTATTTATCTCTTAATGAAAGTCGGTACTTATTAAATTTTGGAAATTTTGCATATTTGTAGATAATGACTAATAACACTCAATCAATGTCGTTGCGATCGATCCTTGAGAAGGATAAGCTCGAAGAGAATGGTACAAACTTTATGGATTGGATCCGAAGCATAAGAATTGTTCTTAGGCAAGAAGATAAGTTGTACATTCTCGATGGGCCTCTCCCCGCTGAACCACCGCCTACTGCCCCTAGGGTAGAAAGAGACAATTACAAGAAACATCGTAATGATTCTAGAGATGTAAGTTGTCTCATGCTTGCTGCTATGTGTTCAAAACTCCAACAAAGTTTGGAATATTTGGAAGCCTATGAGATAGGCGTGGAGTTGAGAACCATGTTTCAAGAGCAAGCTAGGCAAGAGAGGTACAAGACCATTGTTGCATTCACTACTAGTAAAATGAATGAAGGGCAACAAGTGAGTCCTCACTTTCTTAAAATGAAAGGTTATGTAGAGCACCTTGAGAAACTTGGCTATCCAATCCCATTGGAGCTAGCCACGGATCTCATTCTTAATTCATTGCCTAAAAGTTATAATCAGTTCGTAATGAATTATAACATGCATGGAATGGATAAGAATCTCTCTGAGTTGCATGGGATGCTCAAAACTGCAGAGATGAAAATTGTGGAGAAAGGTTCTCCCGTGCTCTTGGTTCATGATGGGAAGAAGGCTAGTGCCAAAGGAAAGGGTAAGGCAAAAGTTGTCAAACCCAAGATAAGCAAGGTAAAGGTTGCCAAGGCTTCTGAGGCAAAACCTGATTCACAAAAGGATGCAATCTGTTTCCATTGTCAAGAAATTGGTCATTGGAAACGTAATTGCAAGGCTTTCTTGGAAGAGCAAAAGAAGAAGAAGAGCAGCAAGGCTGCGTCGACTTCAGGTATCTATATGATAGATTTCTCCTTTCTACCACTGATTCCTGGGTATTGGATACCGGATGTGGTTCTCACATTTGTCTAAATGTGCAGGGACTAAAGAATAGGAGACTGCTTAAAGAAGGTGAAGTAGATCTACGTGTGGGAAATGGAGCAAGAGTTGCTGCATTAGCCGTAGGGACTTATGAAGTCACTTTACCTTCCGGATTAATTCTTGTTTTGAACAATTGTTATTATGTTCCGGATTTAAGCAGAAATATTATTTCAATTTCTTGTTTGGATAATGAAGGTTTTAAGTTTCTTATTGAGAATAAGAAATTTTCTATTTATTTAAATGATGTGCTTTATGGTATTGCTAATTCATTTAATGGCCTTTATATCTTGGATGTCAAGAATGAAAATAATGTCTATCATGTAAATAGAAATCTAAACCTAATGATGTAAATCATACTTATTTGTGGCATTGCCGTCTTGGTCATATTAATGAGAAGCGTATCTCAAAACTCCATGGGGACGGACTTTTAGGTTCATGTGACCTTGAGTCATATGATACTTGTGAGTTGTGTCTTCTTGGAAAAATGACTAAGACACCTTTTACCAAGTTGGGTGAAAGGGCAAGCGACTTATTGGGGTTGATACATTCCGATGTATGCGGACCATTAAGTAGCAATGCTAGGGGAGGATTTCAATACTTCATAACCTTCACTGATGATTATAGTAGATTTGGGTATGTTTACCTAATGAAACATAAAAGTGAAGCATTTGAGATATTTAGAATATTTCAAAATGAAGTAGAAAAAAAACTTGGCAAAAGTATTAAGGCACTTCGATCAGATCGTGGTGGAGAATACTTAAGCCAAGAATTTGATGATCATCTAAAGAATTGTGGAATAGTTTCACAATTGACTCCGCCCGGAACACCACAATGGAATGGTGTGTCCGAGAGGAGGAATCGGACTTTGTTAGACATGGTTCGATCAATGATGAGTCAAGTTGATCTTCCAATATCCTTTTGGGGTTACGCTCTAGAAACCGCTGCTTTCACACTAAATCAAGTTCCAACTAAATCGGTTCAAAAGACTCCATATGAGATGTGGAGTGGAAAGAAACCTAGTTTATCTTTCATGAGGATTTGGGGTTGCGAAGTTTATGTCAAGAGACTTATCTCTGACAAACTAGCACACAAATCTGATAAATGTATTTTCGTGGGATATCCTAAGGAAACTAAAGGATATTACTTTTACAACCGAGAGGACAACAAAGTGTTTGTTGCCCGAACTGGTGTCTTTCTAGAGGAACGGTTTCTCTCTAAAGAAATCAGTGGGAGTAAAATAAATCTTGAAGAAATTCGAGACCCAGAAAATAACATTGAACCAATAGTGGAACGGGAACAAGAACCACAAGGAGTTGTGGAACCTGTTCAAGATACACAAGTAACTCGCAAATCTAGTAGGATACGATCCGAGCCCGAGAGATATGGATTTCTCGTAACGGATAGTAATGAGGTAGAAATCATTGAGAATGATGAACCGTCAACCTACCAAGAGGCGATGTCTTCTCCTGATTCGGACAAGTGGCTTGGAGCCATGGAATCCGAATTACAATCCATGCAAGACAATCAAGTTTGGAATTTGATTGATGCGCCCGAAGGTGTAAAAACCAGAGGATGCAAATGGGTCTTCAAGAAGAAGACTGACATGGATGGGAAGGTGCATACTTACAAAGCTAGGCTTGTAGCGAAGGGTTATAGGCAAGTTCATGGTATTAACTATGATGAGACCTTTTCACCCGTAGCAATGATCAAGTCTATAAGAATTTTGCTTGCCATTGCCGCATATCATGACTATGAAATATGGCAGATGGACGTCAAAACCGCTTTCCTGAATGGAAAACTACAAGAGGATGTGTATATGACACAACCAGAAGGTTTTGAACAAGATTCTAAGGTATGCAAATTGCAAAGATCCATCTATGGATTGAAGCAAGCTTCAAGGAGTTGGAATCTCCGTTTTGATGAATCGGTCAAAGAGTTTGGCTTCATCAAGAACGAAGATGAACCTTGTGTATACAAGAAGATTAGTGGGAGCATAGTGCTTTTCCTTGTTTTATATGTGGATGACATATTGCTCATTGGAAACGACATTCCTACACTTCAGTCTGTAAAGACTTGGTTAGGAAAGTGCTTCGCAATGAAAGATATGGGTGAAGCCGCATATATTCTTGGCATTATGATCTATAGAGATAGATCAAGGAGGCTACTTGGTTTAAGCCAAAGTACATACATTGACAAGGTCATTAGAAGATTCCGTATGGAAAATTCTAAGAGAGGCACCTTGCCCGTGTTACATGGAGTTTCTCTAAGCAAGACTCAATGTCCTAAGACAAAATATGAGCGTGAGAAAATGAATGATGTTCCATATGCTTCGGCAATTGGGTCCATCATGTATGCCATGATTTGTACTAGGCCGGATGTATCTTATGCTTTGAGCATGACAAGTAGATACCAATCCGACCCTGGCGAAAATCACTGGATAGCCATAAAAGCGATTCTTAAGTACTTAAGAAGGACTAAAGACTCGTTTTTGGTCTATGGAGGAATGGAAGATGATCTCGTTGTAAATGCTTACACGGATGCAAGCTTCCAAACCGACAAAGATGATAGCCGATCGCAATCAGGATTTGTGTTTATGTTAAATGGTGGAGCTGTAAGCTGGAAGAGTTCCAAGCAAAGTACAACCGCTGATTCTACAACAGAAGCTGAGTATATTGCTGCATCGGATGCTGCAAAGGAAGCTGTTTGGATTAAGAAGTTCATAACTGAACTTGAAGTGGTTCCTAGTATTGCGAACCCAATAGACCTTTATTGCGACAATAATGGTGCTATTGCTCAAGCAAAGGAACCAAGAGCACATCAAAAATCCAAACACATACTTAGGCGTTTTCATATCATTCGAGAAATCGTTGATAGGGGAGACGTAAATATATGCAGAATACCTACTGATGACAATGTTGCGGACCCGCTAACAAAGGGACTTCCACAAGCTAAACATGATGGTCATGTTAGGTCCATGGGCATTAGATACATGGGAGATTGGGCCTAGGGCAAGTGGGAGATTGTTGGTAGTGGTGCCCTAGGCACGTTTAATAAACGTTGTAATTGTTATCATTTATTTCATATCAATAAAAGAGATGTTTTGATTATTATTGTTGTTCATGTTTACTCATAATAATCTCCGTCCCTAGTACTTGTTAAGCACTAGTATAAAGGCTAAATGATCATGCGATGATCATGTTAGATTTATGGGTACTTGTTTGGAACAAGGTACTGGACATGACCCGCTGTATGAGATTTATGTCATGGTCTATGTCGTACATATATCTCATATTAGTATTGTCACTTGAATCCTTAGACATGAAGTTATTATAGTCTTCCACTTGATGAACATTGTGTTTGACATATTCTAACGCTACCTTAACATGGTAGTTATAAAGGGTATGATTGGCATAATCGGATTCCCGTTGGGAAGAATAATAAGCTAAATGGATTTGTCCCTCCGCGGAGAGATGTCAAGCTTGGGCCCCTCGAAGGAATGATGTTGATGAAATGTTCAGCCGGACTCAAATGGATTGATTGGATCAATAGCATTTGAATTATCAACATATTCGGAATCGAGAAAGTATTGAACAAAACAAGTTGACTGTTTGACCATGACTTGTGTTCAATGACATCGTGGACAAAGGGATTGTGACATATTCTAAAGGAATGCGAACTTGTATCTAGTTATACTATTTGGGTAGGTATGACGGTTTGCTAGAACCTAATCATATCTTATGGAATCATGTTTGAGCCCATTGCCAACTTAGTATAATCCTAGAGGGTCACACACAATAGAACGAATCTTAAATAAAAGGACTATATTGGAATTTAGGGTCAAAGGACTTCAAGGGAATTTCTGGAAATAACCTGGGCCTCCTGGTCAACCAAGCGGGCGCTTGGGTTGAACCAGGCGGGCGCTTGTTCAAGCCGAAATTGGCCTTGACCTTCTGCCCAAACAGGCGGGCGCCTGGGTGGTGTCAGGCGGGCGCCTGGTGCTCCCGATTAGGAATTTCCTAATTCGATTTAGGAAGGTTTTTGGCACAAGATTCCTATTTGGAATAGGTCTTAATTGTGTATAAAAACCCCAATTCGGCCAGACCATATTGATAAGTGCCTTTTGTGAGTCTCAAAGAGTTTGAGAGAGAGTTTATTTTGTTCTAAGATATCCTTGATTGAGGAACAAAATAATTCACAAAATAAATTCCATATAGTTCTTTATTATATTGTGAAAGTGTGTTTCATAATATTGGTCTAGCAACCAAGATCAAAGAAGCTCCTTTGATATTCGTTCGAAGTGTGGATACCGCTAGAGGGTGAAAATCATCATCTTCAAAGTTCGTGTTCAAGCTTTGTGATCGTGATCAAGTCTTCAAGTTTCTCCACCAAAGATCAAGAGAAAAATTCATAGCCATCAAGGTTAGTTATTCCTCTATTCATCTTGTTGTATTTGATTTAATCATATGAACGGATCCATGGTTTTGGGTTTCTTAAAATTTTAATTGCAATATTCCGCTGCGCATGTTACTTGGAAACCCAACAGTATCTTCCAATAGGCATAATTCGAGCCATCTAAAACAAGAAGTCGTTTCTGATTGGGATTAGCAGGATCGAAAACCATGACAAAAGACTGAACCACTTAGTATCATCAAGTGACTGGGCCCTGGTGCCAATTGAAATTGTTAGTCAATGGATTTTTGAGAACAAGTGTTATCTCAAGTGCTAAGTAACACTCCAGATAACACACAGTGACTGACAACACACACCTGTAAATAAAAATAGATTTTAAGCGAGTTTTGCAGCGGAATAAATAGCATAAGATTTTTTTTCTCAAGTCATAAGATTTTTTTTTCTCAAGTTATATAAATATAACTTGAGTGAGCCACGAATGCAAGACTTTATAATCAATATATGAACCGAATACAAAGCCGAGAAGTTCCCTATTGCTATTACAATATATGCTCTATGGAACGAAATAGAAACAAAGTACGAAATCCTATCCTAGCCAAAACACACTCAAACACGAGGTATTTGAGTGTGGAAAAGAGTGTTTGGGAGGAAGAATACAAAGAAGCCAAGAAGTACTTTGAACTTGTGCTAAGGGTGTGTGTAATATTTGGCTTGTCTTTAATGTTCATCACCCTCGCATAATTAGAGTCTTCAAATGCTTGAAGGCTACTTAACATGGTTACCCATGTTGTCTTGTAACGTGTGTGGAGAGTCGAGAGAGTGTGTGAGCTTGCTTCCCAATTTTCGAGCAAGACTCGGTCTTCTCCCTTGATTTTCTCAACCGAAATCTTGATGCCCAAGTCCAAGCTTTGCCTAGTTGTACTCCGAGCTTCTCCAGACTTGTACTCTTCATTTTAATCAGCAACAACTTGGTTGAATAGGCCTTCCCACATTTTTCTCATTTAACCACATGTTAAAGATGGTGAAAGTTATCCATAAATAACCATTTATGAATAACTCTCTTTTAAACAATTTCCCACGTTTCTAGCTCCATTTTGTACCTTATTATAACCTGAAATATGGACCAAAAATACAAACAACTAGTAGATAATATTAGGACATTAGTATAAAAATAATCATGGAAAGAAATGTAAAATTATAACACATTTTCCGTCGGGTAACACATGACTGTCAGTGATAGTATCTGAGGTAACACCTCTTTTTACACTAAAAGTTTGTATAATGGCCTAGATCTTAAATCATCTTATATCACGATGCATAAAACCACTAATCAAAGTGTGTTTAAAAAAAGACTAACCATCATCGCTGTGGGATTGGAGAAAAATTTGAGAAACAGTATGCTAGTAACCTGTCTCGGGAATTCCGTTAAATTTTCATCTTAGAGACTTCAAGAACTTTATAGTAATACAAAGTGTTTCACAGACTTTTTTCAGCATTTTTCCATAAAAGACATTCAAAATCTTAAAGGGAAATCTTCTATAAGGCTTGTTATGCACGCTTACAATAGTTGGACATGATTTAAAGTATATTTGGGGCTAAGGTAGCAACGTAAGTGATTTCAAATGATTTTGTGGCGAGATTTTGACCTAGGGAAGGACTTTTTGGTTTATGCTACATGTTCTCGACAACAATGATAGAAATTAGGTTTTATAGTTTCTGTAATGTGAAATGTGCGTATCCCGCACACAAGCAAGGCCAAATTCACCCGCTTATCAGTCCATAACAGTCGACAATGCAACTTCCTACGAACTCTTGAGAATTCACAGACTCAATAAAGACGCAGTTAATGACCCATCTCTTACAAAAACCAACCAGTTATTCCAGTGCAAATTATAGAGGACTATATCGACTTGATAGTTACATCCGTTACATCCAATCATCAGCAAAATTTGACCGGTGTGAGTTCAGTAGCATCCAATAATTTCAATTGATGGAGTGAGTCTCCTGGCATCCAACAAGATCAAAATTTCACAACAAATCGGAGTGAGTCCCCTGGCATCTGATCGCTTCTACAAAAACTTTAATGAGTCCTGTGGCATCCAAAAAGGAGTGATTCCCTGTTATCCAATACCGCAACAAATCGAAGTGAGTCTCCTTAGCATCCGATTGGTCTTAAAAATATAGAGTAAGTCCCCTAGCATCTATAGCAAAGGTAAATGGGCAATCCACCGAAACCCAATTCGGTAGCAAATCGGAGTAAGTCCCGTGGCATCCCATCGTAGCTAAAAAAAAATAGAGTGAGTCCCCTGGCAAAAAAAAATGGAGTGCCTCCCCCGGCATCCATTATTAAGCAAAATAAAATATAAACGGCTACACATGAGGCCATCTCTCTACTCCTTTCTTTGAGTCTTTCTCTCATTTGATGTCTGAGGTAGATATCTTTTCTATCGTCGATGCGTTTTCTTGCAATCCACGTCGTCGACGGGCTCAGTAAACACTCCGCCTTAGACCTCTCACACCCGATCATATTCATAGTCTTTTATTTACTTATTTTGTTAATTTTTGTTAGATTATGTTAAGTTCCTAAATAATTATGTTAGTTTTGGACTAAACGGCATAATAAAGTTAAATTTTAGTGTCATTTCTATCGTTTCACCCTCACTCTAACTCGCGCACACCATGTAATGCAAAGGGAGCGCACCCCTCACCTGATAGAAGACTTATTTACATCCATATTCCCTATCTTTTTAATTTGTAACTCCCATCTTCAGTTTTTCATCAGGGCAAGGCCTATTTTTGGACCAAATTCGTCCTCCTTCCCCCTATAAAATTGTAAGGTCCCAGTTTTCATTAAAACACTATTAAGGCCAAAATGATAGAGAAATATGCGCAGCGGAATTGATATTTTCTTAAGCCTTATAGTGGTTGTCTAACATATATATTCCTAATATCTTTGTCAATTTTATCTTCCCTATGTGATCAATCAATAATATATTAAAGCAAGAAATATAATGGAAATGCAAATTAAAGTGCAAGACAAGAAAGTAAAAGAGACAAGAGGCGAGAATTTTTAAAGTGGTTTGGAGGCAAACCCCATCTCCTACATCCACCCCACTGTCCCTGACAAGTGAGCTCAATCCACTATAATATTCCCTTCTAACAAGAGTTACAAGGATCGAGAAGGCAAGTTCCTTTGAACCCCCTCTACTTAATTGACACTTCAATTAAAGTTGTTTCATCCAAAGCGAAAAAAAAATTAAAAAAAAAATCACAAGAGTGAATATCAATGTAGTTCTTCCTTGGATGACACTTGAGTTGTCGGATGGAAGCAATGCTTTAGCTCGGTGTTCCCCCTTAATTTTTGCAAGGTTTAGTTGGGTTGATGTTCAAAGGTTTAAAAGGGTGAGGAATAAATGGTGAAGGGTTAAAAGGTAATGTGGCAATTGGTGTATATTGCTCACATGGGCAGGAGGGATATGGTGTTGCAAACAAAATAGTGGATAAATGGTGAAGGGTTAAAGGGTTGGGTTCTTGGGGTGTAAACCTTAGTGTGTGCAATTGGTGTTTATTGCACACACTAGGTAAAAGCATTCTGAGGGAGGGTAATTTTGGTGTGGGATACACACTGGTAAATGGGGTGGTTAAGGCGGTGCAAGCACACTAGAAATGGAGTCTTTGGCTTCAATTTATAAGGAAAAGAGGAAGTAGCCGTTGGTTGGAATGGTCAATGGTCAAGTAGCCTTCAATGTTGGTCATCCTTTAGCTTCGTTTTCCCATGTTGTGTAAGGATAATGCATTCAATTTTCTGCACGTAAGTCTTCATCCGAATTGTACACAGCAAGTTGAAGTTTCAATATAATGCATTTATACATGTTTCACTTTGAAACCTTGACTTTAACAATCGTTGTTTCTCCCTTTTGATAAACTGGATATAATTTTTCACCCGGAGATCGAACGAAAAATCCGATTGTACATTCTTGTACATCATTGTGTTAGCTTTCCATTGAGTCTAATATTGAATATTTTGCGACCTCGATAGGTAGAGAAAATCATTGTTGAAAAACTTTGGAAATATGAAGGAGGTCTTGGGTAACATTTGCAACTATTTTTCTTTGCAATTTTGACCATTTAACTTTGTCTTGTAAAATGATCAATTTTCACCAAAACACAATGTTAAGGCCTAACAAAAATGACTCTTTTGCCTTCTTTGAAAGGGGACCAACCTTAACACACCAACTGTACACCAAAAAATCATACACAAACTGTAATAACCCGAACTTGCCTTTCTATTTTATTGATCTTAAACTCTTAATTATTAATGGGCCAAACTTTAATAATTGGTTTAGTTTAGTTATTGGGTCAAATGTAGAAAGCCCAATTCATTAACTAAGAAGGATTAGGAGTCCAATTTAAATTAGGGATTTGGGAAGCCCCATTAATATAAATACTCCCTCTTAAACCCTAAGACTATCCTTAATTACCGCAAGGAAAGAAAAAAAAAAAAAAGAATCGGGAGAGAATTGAGAGAGAGCAGCGGCCAGTAAAGCCGCCGGGAGAGGAGAGTGATCGGAGAAGGAAAAGGGAAGAAGAGAGGCGGCCACGTGCATCGGAGGTAATCCTAGAACCCTTAAACTCTTCTCTTCATCTTTGTAAATCAAATTGTTGGATTAAGAAACCCTAAGATAGGGATTGATCAACTAGGGTTAATAGCATGCAATTAAGGAGGAAGAAGATGACTGTGGGAGTGTGTGCTGCGTGTGTGCGTGTTGATGTGCGTCTGGGTGTGTGTGTGGTGTGTGTGTGTGTGCGGCGGCAGGGGCTGCCGAGTGTGTGTGTGTGTGTGTGTGCGTTATGAATTCTCTGTGTGTGTGTGTCTGAAGTGTGGGTGTCTGCAGTTGTGGGTGTGTTCAGAGTGGTGGGTGTACCAGAGGGTGTGTGAATCAGAGTGGTGGGTGTGTCTGTCAGTGGGTGTACTCAGTAAGTGTGTGCAGAAAGTGTGAAATCAGTGTGTGTAACTTGTGTAGTGAAATTGAGAATTGGGGATTGACTAATAAAAACCCTAGGGGTGTTGTAGTCATTCTTAAAGTTATTGGTTAACTAGGAAAGAGGTGATAGATGACTAAACCATGGAATTAATTGAGTAAAAAGAAGTAAATCGGGACGGAAGTAAAATAGTATTGTTCTCATGTCTAAGGCTAGACTATTTCATGTTATAGATTGTCCAAGCGGAGTAAAGCAAGCTAGTAGAACACGAAGCTAAGGTAAGGGATTACGCTCTTAGTTGTGTATTGATTCTTAATCCTTTGTTAGGATTCCCAATCTCTGTTTTTATAAAGTAAACTATCTGTGTGGCTAGATAGTCTTTTAATAACTATTCCGTTCTGCGAATTATTCCGTCTCTTGTTATCCACTCTATTGATATTGTTATTGTTCAATAGGGCTATCATGTGTATGATTGATTTTGTAACCTTGGTGTCCAAGTGAGATGTGTATCTTTTAAAAAGTGATCAAGTAAAGTTGTAAAGTTAAGCTTTGTTTTGTAAAAGCTCTTTAAAGTAAATTTTTATAATAAGTAAAGTGATTACAGTTATCCATAATCCCGAAACGGATAAGTGGACCCCTTACAGTTATCCATAGTTCTAAGTTGAACATGTGGACCCCTTTGCGTTGCTTGATGAAGTAACGTAGGTTATCATGATATACCGATTTTGGGTGCGGTCAGTAGAAACCCGAGCCCTGGGTACAGCACGTGCTTAATCCCTAAATGAAGTAAAGTAAAGTAAAGAAAAGTAAAGTGTGAGTAAAATGTTGTGTTTTGGAAACTACCTCTGAAGCCACGTGTTTTCAAGTAATGGATTGTTTTTCGTCAAGTAAATGTTTCTTTTCAAACTGAGTGTTAGTTTGATCCTTGAGTTATATCCGTTCATTGTAATTCATTGTTACCGTTCGTTTCGGTCATCTCCTCTTAGTACCCGAGGGGATACCGTATGAACTTACTGGGCATTGTTCGCTCATTCCTTTCATCTTTTTCTCTCTCCAGGTTATAAATAAGCAGATCAAGAGTCGCAAGGTTTGGCGGCTTAGGAGTTATCTTTTAATAAAGTCAATTAGTGGTTATGTTTCCGTTACGGTTAAGTTATAAACTTTACTTTCTGTTAGTTACCGTTTGAGCTAGTGGTTTGTACTAGCCGTTGTGGATTTGAACGTTGGTTAAAGTTTGAATTGTGGTTATTTGTAGCCGTTGGGCATTCTGATTTTGGGAATTATTCGTATTAAGTTATTATTTAATTGTAGTGAAAAGTTGGGGTGTTACAGTTGGTATCAGAGCCCCGGTTTAAGATTACTTGGGAGACTCAGAATTAGAAGTTAAGACTATTGAGAGAAGTAGTACTTAACTATTGTGGGCTTTAGAACTCTGATAAGAACGAAGTACTTTTGGGAAGCACTAATGAAGGGAAGCTATGAGCGTACAGCAAACAAGTACCCGAACAGGAACCTTGGAAACCGAACCGCGTACGATAAGGGAAAGGCTAAAGAGCATGGGACCGCCGAAGTATGCCCTGCGTGTGATAGTAATCATAGGGCTGATGCGTGCAAGTACAGGGACAGGAAGTGCTATAACTGTGAAAAGATTGGGCATCCGCAGTGGAAGTGCTCAGAGCCGAAGAAGAATGCACAAACTCATGGGGTGAAGGCAGAAGACAAAAGTAAGACTGGTGGTCAGGGGCGTGTGTTCACCATGACTGCTAGAGATGCTAGAGCCACAAATGACTTGGTGGCAGGTACGCTTCAGTTATATTCTCGCAACGTGTACGCTTTGATTGATTCTGGTGCCACTCATTCTGTGATTAGTTCTAAATTGGAAAAACAGTTAAAATTGTCACCTAAGGCGTTAGAAGTACCCTTGGTAATAGATACCCCGACTAAGGAGTCGATCCCAGTTACTTCAGTGTTTCAAAGTTGTCCTCTAAGGATAGGCGATAGAGAACTCGAGGTTGATCTTATATGTCTGGATCTCAGTGACTTTGACATCATCCTAGGTATGGACTGGTTGGCTGCGTATCATGCCAAAGTAGACTGCTTTAGAAAAGAAGTGAATTTTGAATTACCCTCTGGAGAAGGATTTTGTTTTCAAGGGTCGAAACCAAGAGTCCGAACGGGTCTGATTTCCGTAATGAAGGCTCGTAAACTGTTAAGGAAAGGTTGTGAGGGATTTCTTGCGTATGTTGGTGAGTCAAACAAGAAAGAAGTGACCATCGAATCCCTCTCCATAGTAAAAGATTTCAAGGATGTTTTTTCCCGAAAATTTGCCAGGAATACCGCCGGAGCGAGAAGTGGAGTTTTCGATAGATCTAGCACCTGAGACTGCACCGATTTCAAGAGCACCATATAGGATGGCTCCGCCGGAACTTAAAGAGTTAAAGGAGCAGTTACAAGAACTTTTGGACAAGGGCCTGATTAGACCGAGTGCATCACCGTGGGGTGCGCCGGTATTATTTGTAAAGAAGAAGGATGGGTCGATGAGACTATGCATTGACTATCGGGAGTTAAACCATGTGACAATTAAGAATAAGTATCCTTTGCCAAGGATCGATGATTTGTTTGACCAACTCCAAGGTGCATGCTATTTCTCTAAGATTGACCTGCGTTCTGGTTACCATCAGTTAAGAGTGAAAAAGGAAGATGTAGCAAAGACGGCTTTTAGGACAAGGTATGGACACTACGAGTTCTTAGTAATGCCGTTTGGGCTGACAAATGCGCCTGCTGTGTTCATGGAGCTTATGAATAGGGTATTTCAAGAATATTTGGACAAGTGCATAATAGTATTCATCGATGACATCTTGGTGTATTCGAAATCAAAAGAGGAGCATGAAGAACATTTGAAATTAGTACTACAGATTTTAAGGGAGCAAAAGTTGTATGCCAAATTTAAGAAGTGTGAATTCTGGCTTGAGAAAGTAGCGTTTTTGGGACATGTGGTATCTAAGAATGGGATAGCAGTTGACCCTGCAAAGGTTGAGGCTATAGTTAACTGGGAGAGACCAACTTCTGTTAGTGAGATAAGGAGCTTTTTGGGTTTAGCAGGGTACTACCGTAGATTCGTGGAAGGGTTTTCGAAGTTATCTCTACCATTGACCAGGTTAACCACAAAAGGGACAAGATTTGTGTGGTCAGACGATTGTGAGAAGAGTTTTCAAGAATTGAAAGGGCGATTGGTGGCTGCGCCTGTCCTTACGTTACCAACAAGCAGTGATGGCTTCGTGATCTATAGTGATGCTTCATTGAAAGGTTTGGGTTGTGTGTTGATGCAAAATGATAAAGTGGTGGCTTATGCGTCTAGGCAACTCAAGAACCACGAGAAAAAAACTATCCTACCCACGATTTGGAGTTAGCGGCCGTGGTGTTTGCATTGAAAATTTGGAGACACTATTTGTATGGGGTACCTTGTGAAATTTACACCGACCATAAAAGTCTTAAGTACATTTTCACTCAGAAAGAGCTGAATATGAGGCAAAGGAGATGGATAGAGTTACTTAAAGATTATGATTGCAAAATCTTGTATCATCCTGGGAAGGCCAATAAGGTGGCAGATGCGTTAAGCAGAAAGAACCATGGAACATTAGCGACTATGATTTCTAAGGGGGTAAGTGAATTGAGAGATAGTGAAATAGTAAAGCTAGAGGTTAAAGTTAAAGGCTATTTGGCTCAGTTGAGTGTCCAACCAACACTGTTAGTGAGAATCAAGGAAGCTCAGAATGTGGATGACGAGTTGGAAGCGATTCACAAGGTTATCAGTAAGAAGAGAATGGTAGACTTCCGTGTTAGCGACGACGGGATCATGAGGTATCGATCAAGGATTTGGGTGCCTAATAATGATAGTATCAAGAGGGAAATTCTTGAAGAAGCTCACTGTTCAAGGTTTTCGGTCCACCCTGGGAGTACTAAGATGTATAAGGATCTAAAGGAATCCTTTTGGTGGAACAATATGAAGAGTGAGGTGGCGGAATTCGTTTCTAAGTGTTTGGTGTGTCAGCAAGTGAAAAGTGAACACCAGAAACCCGCGGGACTACTACAATCGTTACCTATTCCAGAGTGGAAGTGGGAACACATCACTATGGATCTGGTGATTGGACTTCCCAAGACGTTGAAGGGTCATAACGCAATTTGGGTCATAGTGGATAGGCTCACTAAATCGGCTCACTTTCTAGCAATCAAGGTGACTGATTCGTTGGAGAAGTTAGCTAAGTTGTACGTGGATGAGATCGTAAGGTTACATGGGATACCGGTCTCTATAGTGTCAGACCGAGATGCGAGGTTCACATCAAATTTCTGGAAGAGTTTACAGAAAGCGTTAGGGACGGAGTTAACTATGAGTACAGCATTTCACCCTCAGACAGACGGACAGTCAGAAAGGACGATTCAAACTCTCGAAGACCTATTGAGAGCAACGTCGTTAGATTGGCAAGGAGCATGGGATGATCATCTACCACTAGTGGAATTTGCCTACAACAACAGTTACCACTCTAGTATTGGAATGGCGCCGTATGAAGCTCTTTATGGGCGGAAATGTAGATCGCCTGCGTGTTGGGATGAAGTAGGCGAGAGAAAGTTAACTGGACCCGAGATTGTTCAAGTAACGGCGGATAAAGTTCAACAGATTCGCAAGTGGTTGTTAACTGCGCAGAGTAGGCAGAAATCGTATGCGGATAATCGAAGGCGCGATCTGGAGTTCCAAATAGGAGATCATGTGTTCTTGAGGATCTCACCGACAAAAGGGGTCATGCGGTTTGGGATTCGTGGGAAGTTAAGTCCTAGGTACGTAGGGCCGTTCGAGATTCTAGAACGAATAGGAGCGGTAGCCTATAAGTTGGCTCTACCTCCTGTACTGTCTGGTGTGCACAATGTGTTTCACGTGTCGATGTTGAGGAAATACGTAGCTGACCCGAGCCACGTCATAGAGTACAAACAGTTACGTTTTCGTGAAGACTTGAGTTATGATGAAAAGCCGGTAAAGATTGTAGACCGTAAAGATCAAGTTTTGCGGAAGCGAGTGATTCCGTATGTAAAAGTGCAATGGAGCAATCACACGGAAAGAGAAGCCACGTGGGAGCTCGAAAGTGAAATGCGTGATATGTATCCCGCTTTGTTCGAAGATTAAGGTACGTTTAGTTTGGAGGACCAAACTCTTTTAAGGGGGTAAGAATGTAATAACCCGAACTTGCCTTTCTATTTTATTGATCTTAAACTCTTAATTATTAATGGGCCAAACTTTAATAATTGGTTTAGTTTAGTTATTGGGTCAAATGTAGAAAGCTCAATTCATTAACTAAGAAGGATTAGGAGTCCAATTTAAATTAGGGATTTGGGAAGCCCCATTAATATAAATACTCCCTCTTAAACCCTAAGACTATCCTTAATTACCGCAAGGAAAGAAAAAAAAAAAAAAAGAATCGGGAGAGAATTGAGAGAGAGCAGCGGCCAGTAAAGCCGCCGGGAGAGGAGAGTGATCGGAGAAGGAAAAGGGAAGAAGAGAGGCGGCCACGTGCATCGGAGGTAATCCTAGAACCCTTAAACTCTTCTCTTCATCTTTGTAAATCAAATTGTTGGATTAAGAAACCCTAAGATAGGGATTGATCAACTAGGGTTAATAGCATGCAATTAAGGAGGAAGAAGATGACTGTGGGAGTGTGTGCTGCGTGTGTGCGTGTTGATGTGCGTCTGGGTGTGTGTGTGGTGTGTGTGTGTGTGCGGCGGCAGGGGCTGCCGAGTGTGTGTGTGTGTGTGTGTGCGTTATGAATTCTCTGTGTGTGTGTGTCTGAAGTGTGGGTGTCTGCAGTTGTGGGTGTGTTCAGAGTGGTGGGTGTACCAGAGGGTGTGTGAATCAGAGTGGTGGGTGTGTCTGTCAGTGGGTGTACTCAGTAAGTGTGTGCAGAAAGTGTGAAATCAGTGTGTGTAACTTGTGTAGTGAAATTGAGAATTGGGGATTGACTAATAAAAACCCTAGGGGTGTTGTAGTCATTCTTAAAGTTATTGGTTAACTAGGAAAGAGGTGATAGATGACTAAACCATGGAATTAATTGAGTAAAAAGAAGTAAATCGGGACGGAAGTAAAATAGTATTGTTCTCATGTCTAAGGCTAGACTATTTCATGTTGTAGATTGTCCAAGCGGAGTAAAGCAAGCTAGTAGAACACGAAGCTAAGGTAAGGGATTACGCTCTTAGTTGTGTATTGATTCTTAATCCTTTGTTAGGATTCCCAATCTCTGTTTTTATAAAGTAAACTATCTGTGTGGCTAGATAGTCTTTTAATAACTATTCCGTTCTGCGAATTATTCCGTCTCTTGTTATCCACTCTATTGATATTGTTATTGTTCAATAGGGCTATCATGTGTATGATTGATTTTGTAACCTTGGTGTCCAAGTGAGATGTGTATCTTTTAAAAAGTGATCAAGTAAAGTTGTAAAGTTAAGCTTTGTTTTGTAAAAGCTCATTAAAGTAAATTTTTATAATAAGTAAAGTGATTACAGTTATCCATAATCCCGAAACAGATAAGTGGACCCCTTACAGTTATCCATAGTTCTAAGTTGAACATGTGGACCCCTTTGCGTTGCTTGATGAAGTAACGTAGGTTATCATGATATACCGATTTTGGGTGCGGTCAGTAGAAACCCGAGCCCTGGGTACAGCACGTGCTTAATCCCTAAATGAAGTAAAGTAAAGTAAAGAAAAGTAAAGTGTGAGTAAAATGTTGTGTTTTGGAAACTACCTCTGAAGCCACGTGTTTTCAAGTAATGGATTGTTTTTCGTCAAGTAAATGTTTCTTTTCAAACTGAGTGTTAGTTTGATCCTTGAGTTATATCCGTTCATTGTAATTCATTGTTACCGTTCGTTTCGGTCATCTCCTCTTAGTACCCGAGGGGATACCGTATGAACTTACTGGGCATTGTTCGCTCATTCCTTTCATCTTTTTCTCTCTCCAGGTTATAAATAAGCAGATCAAGAGTCGCAAGGTTTGGCGGCTTAGGAGTTATCTTTTAATAAAGTCAATTAGTGGTTATGTTTCCGTTACGGTTAAGTTATAAACTTTACTTTCTGTTAGTTACCGTTTGAGCTAGTGGTTTGTACTAGCCGTTGTGGATTTGAACGTTGGTTAAAGTTTGAATTGTGGTTATTTGTAGCCGTTGGGCATTCTGATTTTGGGAATTATTCGTATTAAGTTATTATTTAATTGTAGTGAAAGGTTGGGGTGTTACACAAACTCTAAAACGCCTGTTACTATAGTGAAATTTGAAGTCTTCTCATTTCCTTTGCATCCAAAGATAGCTACAATTTTTTCTGCTTAGTTTATATTATGCTACCATTTTTTTTTTATGTCTTTTTGTAAGAGTATGCGATCCCTACACTAACTCTGTTAGTAGGACACCAAAGTGTCTCATTAAGTTGTCTTTAATTTCAAATGAAACCTTCTCTAATTGTATTTGAGACACTAACGGTCTCATTAAGTTGGTGTCATAAATAATTTTAGGATGGTTAATTTAGTCTCTATTTTGCCAAAACTGTACTTGGTTGTGAAAATTTTTGAGACTACTTTTGTTTCTGTCTCAAACTAGTGTCCTTAATTAAACTCCCAACAACTTTTGCTGTCTCAAATAGTGTCAAATTGAGACACTTTAATTATCTGTCTCAATATTTATGGTCTCTAAAAGTCATTTTTTCAGTAGTGCTATCAAAAGAAAAATACTCAATGATCACTTCATCTATTTAATGTGGTTAAGATTATCTCCTTGACATTCCCAACTCCCTTTTAAGGCCGAAGAACACCTTCCTGTCACATAATCTAACCTCTGAACCCCCTCTTAGCTTTGGTTTAAAAAAGCGAAATTGACATATGTTTTCTCTTTGTTTCCTTAAAACATTGGTGACGACTCTAATAAAATCAAAATAGACATCTTAGGGAATAGTTCCATAGAACGCCTTAGCGTACATTCCCAGGGTATCTGTATCACATATATTCAAAAACTATCACCGCGTGCAAAGTTTCACTTATTTACATAAATGACACTGCACATTTTGAAAACACGGCTTTCCTAATCACATGAAAAAAAAACAAATTCATACTCCTTTAGTACCATTTATATCGGTCATGTTTGAATTTTTATTATATATTAATATGAATCTAATCATCCTAATAATCAAATTCAAAAAACTGTTATTGCTTTATGCTTTATATGGAGATATTAATGTTAGAGAAGAATGACTTTGAATAAGTCAAATTTGAGAAGAAAAAGGAAAGTAATTAAATCCTTTTGGGATTTAATTAAGGACTCCTTCTATTTTCTGGTTAGGTCTCTAGCGCTATAAATATTAGCCATAAATTAGTATTTTTCTCTGCGTGATTCAATGACATAGAGAGAGAGAGATCAATAATTCTAGATCTAGGGTTTTGCATAGGTAGGAACTTTGTGATCAAAGTTCGTGAAAACATTGATTAGTGTGATCATCTTCTTGTTATTGTTTCTCTACCATAATAATATATGTTTCCCTATGCCCGTGGACGTAGCCAATAGGTTGTTGGTGAACCACGTAAAATCTGTGTTCTTACTTGTTGATTTGCGTTCATTATTATCAGGTATCTCTTGGGTCTGATTTATTCACCAGAGCCTGGTTAGTTGAGAAAGATCAGGGCATTCCGCTGCGGTATAAGAGATGGATTCTGGGATGGACCAGAAAATCGACAAGTCTGAAGGGAATAACATATTTATTTTATGGTAGAAGATTATGCATTGGGCATGCAGATCGCGGGTAGAAAAAGTGCAGATCGCGTGCAGAAAATGTGTAGTATTGGGGTGCAGGTCGCGTGCAGTTTTGGTGCAGATCGCGTGCCGTTTTTGTGCAGTCCGCGTGCAGTGTCTGTGCAGAATCTGGGTGTCTAGGTTGGACACATCTGGTATTGTATTTTGTTGCCTCTGACATATTTGAGTTTGAAATCTTCCTAGTTATTCTGAATCTCTTCACTGTAGAGTATCGAGAATCAATAAATATGAGAGCAGTCAGTGATTGCTCATCTGTGCTAGCAATAGCAAATATGGTAGATCTGAATCTGAAGGTTTGTCTGGTTTTCGTTGGTGATCCAAGAATGCATCTGGAACGTTTCGGTGTTTGGTATCTGCATCTGAAGACGGAGATCTGAAGCTAGGGTTTTGTGATCAAAAAATTTAGCTATCTGGTGTAAACTGAAGATTTAACATCTAGTGTAGTCTATTCTAGTGATCTAGAAGTATATACAAAATCTGTGTTGCCTGAGGCAATAAATCTGGTTAGATTTCAGAGTTGTACATCTGACTCCGCATCTGAAGAATCCTGAGTCGGCTGCAGCGATGGCGAGAAGTGACAATCTGAAGGAGGATGGTGATTATGCCCTAGTGACTGAAGAAGAAGCGTGCAAGGAAGTTGCATGGGCTCTAGATTCGGGAGTTTTTTATCGCATCTGTTCGCGCAAGGAGCAGTTTACAACGTACGAGCAGAAAGATGGAAACCGTATATGGCTAATGGATATGTCTGCGAGGTAGTTGTCATGGGATCCATAAAGGTGAGAACTTCTGGTGATAAATATCTCACATTGAACAAGGAGAGACATGTTCCATAAGTAGCAAAGAATCTGGTATCACTTAGTCGGTTGGACAAGAAGGGATACAGTTTCAAAGGTGAAGGTGGAGTTCTAGGTGTCTACAAAGGTTCAGATGTGATTTTGAAGGGCGAAAGAAAAGGTTCCTTGTTTATCCTCCAAGGTTCTGATTGGTGAGGGTGTTGACGAGCAGGTGGAACAACGTTTTACTCTAGGCGGGAGTGAATTGGGCAAGCCACGGCTAGAAGATCAACACATACCAGTTTTATCAGTCATGATTGGCAAGATCCAATGTCGACTGGATGAGCCACATCTGAATGACTGTTAGTCGCCCGTTGGGGTGATTCTGAGTGCCCGTAGGTGC
The DNA here is from genome assembly GCA_026119855.1 of Campanula takesimana. Classification (NCBI taxonomy): domain Eukaryota; kingdom Viridiplantae; phylum Streptophyta; class Magnoliopsida; order Asterales; family Campanulaceae; genus Campanula; species Campanula takesimana. Next base: position 413,767 of record JAOWBW010000308.1, read on the forward strand.
ACGTCTGGGTGTCCAGTGGGATACATGCATGCAGAATATCTGATTGTTCAGGGGACAAAGTTGTTTGTCTGGTGAGGCAAATTCTGAGTGTCTTGAAGATACATGGCGCGCAAAATATCTGGTTGTCTGGAGGACAAATCTAGTGCCTTTGACGAAAGACAGACTGAGGCAAAGGTGGAAAAATCTGTTTCTGGTACGAGGGATGTGGCTCAAGGTGGAGTCTATGTCAGCAGTTCGTGCATCTGAATTATTAGGGGTGATTCAAAGTCAAGGTGAAGATTGTTAGAGAAGAATGACTTTGAATAAGTCAAATTTGAGAAGAAAAAGGAAAGTAATTAAATCCTTTTGGGATTTAATTAAGGACTCCTCCTATCTTCTGGTTAGGTCTCTAGCGCTATAAATACTAGCCATAAATTAGTATTTTTCTCTGCGTGATTCAATGACATAGAGAGAGAGAGATCAATAATTCTAGATCTAGGGTCTTGCATAGGTTGGAACTTTGTGATCAAAGTTCATGCAAGCATAGATTAGTGTGATCATCTTCTTGTAATTGTTTCTTCGCCATAATAATATCCGTTTCCCTTTGCCCGTGGACGTAGCCAATAGTTGTTGGTGAACCACGTAAAATCTGTGTTCTTACTTGTTGATTTGCGTTCATTATTATCTGCTATCTTTTGGGTCTGATTTACTAACAATTAAAATGTTTAATTTGACTATTATATTTTTTAAATGTTTATTATAACTAGTGGTGTACCCGTGTCATGCACGGCTTATCGACTAAATTTATTAAAAAATATAAGAAACAAAAGTGATGAACACACAATGTATTGATCAACTTTTGTAAAAAAGAAAAAAAAAATCAATGAAAGTAATGAACAAGACAGGAAAAACTAAATAGTATAGAGTTAAATTTTAAAGAAAAGAAAGGAAACTAAAAATTAGCAAGTAAATTCGTGCAATACAATTTTTATTGATACTTACAAATTATTTAATACTTCTTTAAACACCACATTATTCGTCTGATTAGCACTATCTTCCCCGTCTGAAGATTAACCCAAACATATACGTAGTCCTTTCGGATTTGTTACTTTTGACAGCGCAACATACAACTGACCATGATTAAACACATATTTTTTAATTTTTTAAGAATAACTTAAACAGTGGACAATGATTGACCCTTGCTTTTATTTATGGACACGGCATATGAAACAGCTAACGGAAAATATAAAGCTAAACCATTTGCGGAACCATTGTTTAAATAATATGAAGATATGGCTGCATAGAAATGAACCAAAGTGAAAAAGATGCTGCATTTTATAGTCAATTTGAGCGGGCTGTATGAATATAAAAACTGCAACACCACTGTTTCAAGGTTACATAAAAAAGGTGTGCAAATGCGGTTTGTGTTGTCACTGTTTCAAGGTTACATAAAAAAGGTGTGAAAATGCGGTTTGTGTTGTTGAACATCTATAATACAAAACACAATGGTTTTAACTACTTCTTAAAAATAGACAAAGAAGGGCCAGGATTCACCGGTAACCGCTCCCATCCAAAGGCTGACATTAATTCTTTATTTTTCATCATTTTCTCCATCCGTCCAGATCAATTTTCCTAAGTTAAACATGCGGCCCAAATTTGACGGTTTCCAGTATCTTCTTCTCAAACGCAGACATTGTCCCCTTCTTTCTTCTATCGTTTTTGCTTCATTCTCCTCCTACGGATCTGACGACAATCAATTCAATTCCTGATACGATACTGCTGTTTATTAATTTACCCGATCCCGTTTCTAAGTGCCGATCGCAACTACTTTCTTCTATTTGAGCCTTACCTTCTTCAACAGCGGCTGCAGTGAACATCTTCGATTTTGATTCCTCACCAGCTTGACCACAATCTTTTACACCGGTCATCCAGCAGCAGCCAATTCTCTCTCGCATAACCTCACACACCCGCCCTGGAAAATTATGAGCTTTGTCGGTGATTGGCAAGCCAATTGAATACAACAATGGGTCAGGTTAACCGTAAAACCCTTAATTTTTGTTATTCTTCTATCGTTTTTTGTTTCTGTATCACATGAGGGGATTGCAATTTAATTTCGAGCTTGACCACCGCAAAGCACAAAGGACACCCTATCTAAAAAATAGTTACTTGTTCTCTCCCAACGCATTATCCGTCTTATATTTCTGTCATCTATCTCACTTGGTATCTTTTTGAAATATTGCTGCTGTACAATGAATTGGGAATTTGAATCATTTATTTCCTTCATGGAAGCTTTAGATGGGATTTTTTCTGTCAATATTATTTTTTAGGATTGTTTTTCAATGCTTCTCATGGAATCTATGTGGTGATGTGTGATTATTAAAATTGGGTTTTGATTTGTATCTTTGGTTTGGTTTGGTTTCATGGTTAAATTGTATGTGCAGATAATGTATATGTGCTGCAACCTATTTTTTTTTCTTTGTCTTTTTTTGTAAAATAACAAAACATTTCATAGGTTCCAAACCAATTTTTGACCGAAACAGTAAAAGAGAGGATTGACAACTATGGTTTGTATGTGTATGAGATCGACAAGGCTGATGCTTTAAGTAAAACACGGAGGATAATTTGCCTTTTTGTTGGGGTTTGACAAAATGTAAAGTCTCTAATTTGACTTATCAGATTAATTTTTATAATTTTCAGATGGGCCATGAATAAGAATTTAAGTGTATTTATTTCTTTTGTTACATGAAACCATGGAAGCCAAGTCGCAAGAACAGTCAACTTATCTAACAGAGCAACCAAGGGATTGATATTTAGAGACCCATCTATGTAGGGGCGAAAAGTATGAGACAGGGGCTAAAGGTGGTGGCAATGATTTGTGTAGGGGTGGAAAGTGTGAGAAAGGAAAGTATGGAAGAGGTGGTGCGGTTGCGTGTTTCTTGAAGGCAGGTAGAGTAGGGGATCAAAAAGGGGGTGATGGCAAACAAAAGAAGATGAGTATTTACATGGGGCAGTAGAGGTGAATCTCCAAATCCTAATGTTCAATGAAGGAGGAGTTGGAACTTTTGCGGTAAAATGTAGTATACTATAGTTTTTTATTTTTTAAGCAATGTGGTATACTATAGTTATCCTTTGAAATATTGGCTATTGTTGTTTTTGCAAATCGATCCTTGGCAACACCAACAATAATCACACGAATAGCACTATAATCAATGGTACAATCACACCAGCAACAGATTTTACTGGCTTCTAGGGTTCTATATAATGGTGATAACCGTGATGCTTGGTTTTGTACTGCACACAAATTAGACTGTCACCGTGCCACCGGCACGGGCACGAGTTCTAGTCTACATACAAATAACAAACATGTCATATCAATATATGGACATTTGTCATACATTCTCATTTTTCAACTCATTAAAAAAAAAAGTCTTCTTGTTACACTAAAAGTGAAACGTGGTGGCAAACCAAAGAAAACAACAATGCAAAGTGATCCCAACTTTTATTTGTAAGTTGAAAAGGAAAAAGAAAAAAGAAAAAAAAAGCAAAATCTTATAAAATAAAATTATAGAAAGCTGCCATATTTAGTAAGGTAAAAAGCCCGCAAAATTGCTTTTGATAGAAAGGTCTATTTGGTAGTATAGAAGTATAGATAATCTCCGTCTCTAATAATTATGAATAATCACTAGCATAAGTTTAATGGATAATCATATGATGATTATGATGCATAAGATGCATATTAAACCTATGGGTACATGTTGGAGAACAATGTATTTGTAAGAGACAATTGTCCCACATCTTCTAAAGAGAGAAACATGGACCAGTATATAGACTTGAGGAGTTACTCCCCTTACCATCAATTGGTTTTAAGGTGGAACTTCCAACATAGTCCATTGCCAGCCCAGTTTAGCCCATGCTAACACTCGAGCCTCTCGTGTTAGAGAAGAGAGGAGCGTACACTTGGAAAGGAGCGCACACTTGGAAAGGAGCGCACACCAGAGGAGCGCACCTGTTGAAGGAGCGTCGTAAATCTCAGGATATATTTTCTCTCTATTTATATATATCGTTTCCTTTTATGTATATCAAGTAGTTAGCGTAATTATAGGGATTGTGAATATTCGTGATGAGATAGAGTTAGATCTCTAAGTTTTATATAAAGCCAATTACGGCATTGGAATGAACAGAGAAAATTCTTCCCTCTCTCCCTCTTTGGTTTCCAACTTGGTACCAGAGCTACGATCCAAAATAATTCAAACCCTATCAACACTCGAAGCAATGACTGAAGAGAGTGGTGAGAAAAGTGAGAAAAGAACCCCCTATTTCCTCTCATCAAGTGATAATCCCGGAATGATTCTCACTCATGTGCAATTGAGAGGAGAAAACTATGAAGAATGGGCTCGTGTCTTCAAAGGTTCGTTGAGAGCCAAGATGAAGACCAGCTTCATTGATTGAACGATTGAGCGTCCAACAAAAGCAGAAGAGATGGAGTTGTGGCAGTCAATAAACTCAATGGTGGTGTCATGGATATTCAACACCATCGAGCGGAAACTGAGATCCACGGTGACTTACGTGGAGGAAGCAAAGCTGCTGTGGGATGATCTGGAGCAGAGGTTTTCGGAAGGGAATGGACCGAGGGTCCAACAGATAAAGTGTGACATTGCCAACTGCAAATAGCAGAAGAATGAAAGTGTGGTCACCTATTATGGACGCATCAAGAAATTGTGGGCTGAACTTAATGACTATGAGAAGATTCCGGCGTGCGCATGCACCGGATGCCAGTGTGATATAAACACAAAGCTGACCCAACGAAGGGAGGAGGAGCGGTTGCATCAATTTGTCATAGGATTGGAGACGTCTAAGTTCGAGAATGTGAAAACAACCATTATGAACTTGGAACCTCTTCCCAGTGTGAATAAAGCTTATTCAATGGTAATGAGAGAGGAGCGCGTCAAAGGGAGCGCTCGAGAAGAATACTCAGAACCAATGAGCTTCATGGTGCGCACCAATACTGGGGTGCACAATCCAGTGGAGGAGCGCAAAGATATGAGCAATGTGACTTGTGGACACTCCAAAAAGAAAGGACATGAGGAGAATTCATGCTTCAAACTGGTAGGATATCCAGAATGGTGGGGGGAGCAATCTGCTCGAAATCCAAAAGGAAAGAAGGGTCAGAATAGTTTTACTGGTGGACAGAGTGCTTCGATTGGAGGAGTCAAGGGACGAGAAACTAATGGGGATAGAGTTAACACAGTACAAGTGGGAAATGAAGAAGGTGTAAGAATGACAGATGAAGAGCCCGCTCAACTTTTGGGTCTCACAAGTGATCAATGGAGCAGCTTCAAAGCTATGGTGCAGACCAATGTTAAAACTAATGAGCATGAATGGTAAGATGAATGATGAGCCTTGGCTAGTGGATAGCGGGGCTAATCGACATATAACAGGGAACTTTTCCTTGCTTGGTAATGTTTGTGACATTGTCAGTCGAGTGGGGTTTCCTGATGGGAAATGCATCGTTGCCACGAAAGAAGGCGACGTCAAAATTGGGCCCAAACTAATTTTGCAAAATGTGTTATATGTTCCATCATTCAACTGCAATTTGTTGTCTGTCTCTCAGTTGCTTAGTGACTCGAATAATTTTGTGCAATTCTCTGACAAAGTTTTTGTTATACAAGACCGAACCTTGATGACGTTGATTGGTGCGAGTGAACAAAACGGGGGGCTTTATTACTTGAGGAAGTCGACCGAACCACATGTCAACAATGTTAAGGAAGTTAAGGAGAATGAGTTATGGCACCGGCGTTTTGGACATCCATCAAGTAAAGTAGTTAGTTTGCTTCCGTTTGTTAGTCAGAATAATGCTAATAAAGACTAGTAGTCGTAATAGCAAGCCGCTTCTGCATTCACTGAGACCAGCCTATCTCCACGCCCTCTTAGATCAGTCCTCTATCTCCTCGGATAAGGAAATCCCCGAAAATGGGTAGAGAATATAAGGGGACCCTAATCTCCTAAAACAAGTCATTAGGGAATACCGACCAAATGAGTTTTGCGAAATTTGTTGCAAAGCCAAACAAACTAGAGATAAGTTTTTGCCTAGTGAAAGCAATTCTGAAGGGATTTTTGATTTGATTCATGTTGATCTTTGGGGTGATTATGGAACACCTTATTTGTGTGGAGCAACTTATTTTTTAACAATTGTGGATGACTGCTCCCGCGCTGTGTGGGTATAGTTGGTGCACTCTAAATGTAATGTGTCTACCATTTTGAAAAATTATTTTGTCATGATTGAACGTCAGTTTAATAAACGGGTTAAAATGGTGCGAAGTGACAATGGGACATAATTTACATGCCTTGAAAAATATTTTGCCGAAAATGGGATTGTGCATCACACAACATGTGTTCGCACTTCGCAGCAAAATGGGAGAGTAGAACGAAAACAACGTCACATTTTGAATGTTGCACGTGCTTTGCGGTTTCAGGCTGCTTTGCCAATCAGATTTTGGGGTGAGTGTGTTTTAACGGCTGGGTATTTGATTAATCGCACCCCTTCAAAGTTGTTACATGGAAAAACCCCGTACGAAATCATTTTTGGCAAAGTACCCACATATAAACATATTCGGATTTTTGGATCTCTTGTTATGCCCACTATGCCAGTTGTGATAATGATAAGTTTTCTAGTCGAAGTTGAAGGTGTGTCTTTCTAGGTTATCCTTTTAGAAAGAAGGGATGGTTATTATATGATCTAGATGAAAACAAAACTCTTGTGTCTCGTGATGTTGTGTTTGTGGAATCAAAATTCCCCTTTATGAATAGAAGTGAGAGTCCAAATGAAGAGGTTATAGGCCCTGATTCCATTTTTTATGAAGAACCAAATGAGCTGGAGATTGGAGATATCTATGCTCCTGATCCAGGCGCACCTGCGCACCTGAGCCAGGCCCACTTGGCGCTCCTGAGCCAGGCGCACCTAGTGCTCCTGCACCAGAGGAAGAGGATGAATTTTTAGTAGATGCTTCTCTATTTCATAATGATCACACTGACCCTCCTAGTCCACCTGTCACTAAAGAGGCTCCAGTTCATTTGGGCAAAGGACAACGGAAAAATATTCTTTCAACACGATATAAAGCTACCGAGTATGAATTGGGTATGCCTCAGACACACAACATTCGAGCTAGCCCCTCGACAAGTTCACATTCTCCAAAAAAGTCTTTAGGTACTCGGTATCCTTTATCACATTTTGTCAATTGCACTAAATTTCTTCTACCCATCGTTGTTTTCTGGCCGCAATTGACACAGGTGTTGGGCCCTCAACCTTTGCTGAAGCCGTAAAATTTGAAGAGTGGAGGGCATCCATGAACAATGAGCTTAATGCTCTCGAACAAAATAGAGCATGGGAACTAGTGGATGCTCCCATTGGTAAGAAGATCATCGGATGCAAATGGGTGTATAAAATCAAATATAAGGCAGATGGGACGGTGGAGCGCTACAAGGCACGCTTGGTGATTCTAGGCAACCGTCAAGTGGAAGGCTTAGATTACAAAGAAAAATTTGCTCCAACTATTAAAATGGTTACAGTTCGAGTCTTTCTTGCTATTGCTGCGGCCCGGGGTTGGGAGCTTCATCAAATGGACGTTCATAACGCTTTCTTGCATGGAGATTTGAGTGAGGAGGGTCTATATGAAACTTCCATTGGGGTATCAACCCCAATTTTCTGGCAAAGTATGTAAGCTCAGAAAGTCCTTGTATGGGCTTCGTCAGAAGCCTCGCTGTTGGTTTGCAAAACTATCCGCTGTATTGACAAAGTATGGTTTTGTTCAATCATACTCAGATTATTCTCTCTTCTCTTATCAGGCGGCCGGTGTCGAGATGCATATTTTGGTTTATGTTGATGATTTGGTCATTAGTGGTAATGATTCTGCTGCCATACAAGATTTCAAAGATTATTTGTGTCGTTGCTTCAAAATGAAAGATCTTGGACGTTTGAAGTATTTTTTGGGACTAGAAGTCGCGCGCCACTCAGATGGGATCTTCGTATCTCAAAGGAAATATGCTCTAGATATTCTCTCTGAAGTCGGACTTCTTGGGGCATGTCCGGCTAGTACATCGATTGAGCCAAATCACCGTTTGGCCTTAACAGAAGACGACGCCCTACATGATCCTGAACCATTTCGACGCCTTGTAGGGCGCCTCATCTATCTCACTATCACGCGGCCTGATCTTTCGTATAGTGTTCATATTTTGGCACAGTTCATGACAAATCCAAAACGTGCTCACTGGCATGCAGCATTGCATGTTGTCCGATATCTCAAAGCTCGCCCTGGTCAAGGCATCCTGCTCCGGGCTGATTCTGATCTTCGACCACAGGCTTACGGTGATTCTGATTGGGCTAGTTGTCCCATTCCTCGGCGCTCCCTAACGGAATATTTCGTATCTTTAGGTGGTTCTCCCATATCGTGGAAGACTAAGAAGCAGGCAACCATCTCTCGCTCCTCGGCTGAAGCTGAGTATCGATCTATGGCTAGTGCTACATGTGAACTCAAGTGGTTACGTAGTATCCTTCTCTCATTTGGTGTATCTGTTGGAGCTCCTATGACTCTCTTCTGTGATAGTCAGTCTGCACTTCATATCTCGAAAAATCCTGTCTTCCACGAACGCACGAAACACATCGAAGTCGATTGTCATTTTGTGCGTGATGCTATACAGACTGGTCTCATTGTGCCAAGATATGTTCATACTTCTCTTCAACTAGCTGACATACTCACTAAAGCACTTGGGACACGACAGTTTACTACGTTGCTTGGAAAGTTGGGCATTTGTGACCTCCATGCTCCAACTTGAGGGGGGGTGTTAGAGAAGAGAGGAGCGCACACTTGGAAAAGAGCGCAAACTTGAAAGGAGCGCAAACTGGAAAGGAGCGCACACATGGAAAGGAGCTCAAACTGGAAAGGAGAGCACACTGGAAAGGAGCACACACTTGGAAAGGAGCGCACACTGGAAAGGAACGCACACTTGGAAAGGAGCGCACACTGGAAAGGAGCGCACACCAGAGGAGCGCACCTGTTGAAGGAGCGTCATAAATCTCGGGATATATTTTCTCTCTATTTGTATACATCGTTTCCTTTTAGGTATATCAAGTAGTTAGCGTAATCATAGGGATTGAGATCATGTATATTAAGTAGTTAGCGTAATTATAGGGATTGTGAATATTCGTGATGAGATAGAGTTAGATCTCTAAGTTGTATATAAAGCCAATTACGCTAAGTTGATATCAGAGCCACCGATCTATGGTGGCCTGACTTCCGCTGCTTCGACATGGGACACGTGCAAGCCAAACGACCCACGATTATGCTCCGTGCCACCCGATTAACATGTCCACGTTGTAAGCCTTTGCAAAGCCCGGCTACACGTGAGGGGGCGTGTAAGAGAAAATTACCCCACGTATTCTAAAGAGAGAAACATAGACCGGCATATAGATTTGAGGAGTTAATCCCCTTACCACAAATTGGTTTTAAGGTGGAACCTCCAACATAGTCCATTACCGGCCCAGTTCAGCCCATCCTAACACTTGGGCCTCTCGCTTCTTCTTACCTCATATCTAATTCTAACATGGTATTAGAGCCACCGATATATGGTGGTCTGACTCCCGCTGCTTCTACATGGGACACGTGCAAGCCCAACGACCCACGATTATGCTCCGCGCCACCCGATTAACATGTCCACGTTGTAAGCCTTGGCAAAGCCCAGCTACACGTGAGGGGCGTGTAAGAGAAAATTATCCCACACCTTCTAAATAGAGTAACATGGACTGGTATATAGACTTGAGGAGATACTCCCCTTACCACCAATTGGTTTTAAGGTGGAACCTCCAATATAGTCCATTACCGGCCCAGTTCAGCCCATGCTAACACTCGGGCATCTCGCTTCTTCTTACCCCATATCTAATTCTAAGAGTATTGGATAGACCCGTTATGAGATTTATTTCGTGGCCAAATATCATAATTAAATCTCATAATAGTTACATCATTCGCAAATCTTTAACCTGAGGTTATTACAGTCTTTCACATGAAGAACATTATGTTTAACAAATTCAAACGTTACCTTTAACCAGATAGCTATAAACAATGGGAATGGCATAATTGGAATACTGTTGAGAAATGTAATAAGCCAAGAAGGGATTTGTCCCTCTTTGTGAGAGATGTTAAACTTTGGACACTCAATGAATAGTATTGATCAAATGTATGGTCATACTCAAATAATTGATTAGATCAATTTCATTTAGATTATCAATATATTTGAATCAAGAAAAGCATTGAAAAATTTAAGTTGACCAATGAATATAACTTACATTCAATAAAGCATCGTGAGACAAAGCGATTATGATATGTTCTATCTTAGGAAACATTGGACTTTCAAAGTTATACTAATTGGGTAGTCATAATCGCTTGCTAGAGTCCGCTTATGATTTACGAGCTCTGACTGATTCAGACTCATTGGCAACATAGTATAATCCTATTGGATCACACACGCATAACCAATATTAAAAGACACTAAAAACGAGGATACATAGAGCTAGATTCGTACGACTCTTTGAGAGCCATACTACTGCGATGGAGCAGTACAGATCCCTTAACAGTAGACTGATTATTTTAAGTGATTTTTTTTTGGAAAATAAAAAGATTCTATAACCTATTGGAATTAGGTTACTCCCTCATATATATGTGGCGCCGGGTTTGAGAAACTTAAGACATTGTTCTTAGAGATCAATAACAATTATTTGAGAAATAATAACACACATATATTTAGGGTTATTGGATTTGAGATCACTGATCATCAATTCTCAATAATCAAAGGGAACCAATCAAACCTCAATGAAGAAATCGTTTTTTCAATGTTTTTCAAGCCAAGACCTAGTAGTCATTCAAGAAGGTGTTCATGAATCCATTCGAAGTGTGGATACTAGTAGCGGGTGTTTCTTTTAGCACCTAAAGTCTTGTTTCTTATTTTTGTTATCATCAAAGGTTAGTCTTCTTGGTTTCATCTTATTAACATTATTGTTTTTACATGGATTTAGCTAGGATTTATGTTATTCTTAAATTCTGTTGCGCATGATCTCTATGAAACCCAACAAAATACTATATCACTTCTTAATGATAGGGATACTTCTGGTTCTCCTTCTCTGACTATTACTAAAGACTTAATTTCTTAGTTATGTGGATCTTTACTTTTCCTTTACTCCATAATTGTCACGCCCCGAAATCTGACAATGCACAGACCTCGAGAAGCGACGAAAGAAATCGAATACCAAACAAAAACTCCAAAATGAGAACTAAATTTTTCCTCTTCTCATAAACAAAACCAAGACTATACAATACAAAAACTCAAAGCGAGTACATCAGAGCAACTATCCTCTGACAAAACTCAAACTGGAACAAACTTAATATTTACAAACTCTAAAACATCAACAACTTTGCAAAAGTTATCTAACAAAAGCAATAGCGCACACAATGTCCAAACGGCTTAAGCTTCATTCCTAACTTCACAACTGTACTTCAAAACCTTCATAGTCAAAACTGCTTTCCACCTGGAAGGGAAAGGGGTAACGAAAAGGGTGAGCACAAATTGCCCAGTAAGAGACATGCCAACAGAAAGGTGTGTGGCACTGTATAGAAACCCAACCAAGAACAAACAGCAATAATGAACCCAACCACCCGATATATAAGTGAGGAGCGAAAGATTACAAACAAATCAAATTCCGAATCAAAGTTCCGAAGTCAAAGTCCACTACACTTGAGCTGGCCAAATGCCCAAAGTCAATGTTGACTTTTCGTCATAGTATCACTTGCGCAAATGATAGTATGACTAGGAGCCACAAATATAACAACCAGTGTTAATGTCATCTCTTGTTGAGGAATTCAAAAGTCAGATACTCATAGTGTAAATGGCAGAGTAGCAAAACTGAATTACAGAATCCAAATGAGTTGATCCAATAACGATCGCGAATAACAAAGCAAACCAATCCAAAATTTCCGAAGACAAAGAATGAAAGGGTACTAGGTCGACAAGACTCTTACCTTGAATCCAAGCTAATCCAAAACAAAGTACACAACGTAGCTTAAACTTCTCAATCTAAGATTACAAAGACATAAAAGGTACAAGAGTTAGTACTCATTAAAATGCATTCAAATATATATATATATATATATATATATATATATATATATATATATATATATATATATATATATATTAATAATTCATAACAAGCTATAAAAACATTATAACAACTATATTGTTATTATAAAAATAACTACAAATATACATTCTTAACTATAATATATGGAACTTACTCTGAAAAAAAAATCAATTTAGACTCAAGAACCTTCAAATTCCGAATTCAAATGAATAAATTATGAAACAAACAAAGACGGGTCATTTTTAAGACATATCATAAACGCAGCCACAAACATTTTAAACCTGACAATAGCCTATAGCATTTTGGTACCAGATAACAACTTCATTGGAAAGTTATTTAAAATCTAATGAGTTTAGCCCAAAAATCACTAGATTCTGAGTCCGAATGATTTAATTATGAATTTTCTATACTTAACGGACTTTTAAATTCATTCACCATGGACTGCTGCGAAAACAGAGATTCTGGGTACAAACTACAACTATTCTGATTCTAAAACCTATTTCATCGAAGAGCTCTCGAAAAGTTAGTCAAAATGGACTCAAAAATCATATCATTCCGATTAACAACGAACAAGTTATGAGCTACAAAACTTTCATGAGTTTTCTTAACATTTGAGGGACTAATCTGGAATATTTAAAAATACAGTGACCAAAAGGAACTTTTTCAAAACACATTGACCAAATAAAAATCATTTCAAATGCAGGGACTGTACCGGAAATATTAAAACTCAAGAACTCAACTGGAATTTCAACAATTTTGGGGACCTAAATGAAACTACATGAACACAGTGACCAAATTTCAGTTTTTGAAAATAACTTTCTTCAACCTCCAATAAAAACCCAGCAAACATTTTCATATTATAGGCTTATCTGTTCACGTATAGAATTAAATGGGACAAACAGCACTATAAATTCTAACTACAAATCTACAATACAACATTAAAAGTCATAATACTAATTGGAATGAAAGATTATGTGACGACCCGTTCCAATTTCATATAAATTTTACGCAGAATATTATTTTATAATTTAATATGTGTTAGTTTGATTATTTTAAAAGACTTATTTGGCTAATTAAAATATTTAAATAATATTATTTGAGTTGCAAAATGATTACATAGTATGATGTGGAGTTAAAATAGTTAATTTAGTATTTAGAACATTTTTCTTATAAATATAGAAATGATGATTAAGGGGGTTAAGTGTCACAGTTGAAACCTTAGGGTTTAAATGTAATTGAATAAACTTGGAGGGCCGAAGTGTAACTTTCAAAAATAAAATCCCTTCTTATCGTCACCATCTCTCTCTCTCTGCGTGTAATATACACACACACTTATAACTTTCCCAATTTTCTCTCTGTCCATGGAAAAGAAGGTAAAGTTCTTACTTATTTTGATTTTATTCCTTTTAATTAATCTTCTGTTCTAAAAATCTAATTACACCAAAATGTTCAGGGCGTTGAGTAGATCATTTCTATCCGATTAGAATATATTTTCATCGATACTTTCCCCGTAGTAAGTAAGTTACTATTCCCCCTTTAATTATATAAATGTTCATACATACTATATTGATACTTTTTCTTGATAATTGTTGTTTTGTGGGAGTATTGGAGCTATTTGTTAGTTGGGCTAGTTTGTGAATATTCTCACTGTTGGAATTATTTTGTTTGGGTTATATACATAAGATAAGAAGTTGTAATAGTACTTTTGAGACGGTGAAATAGATTTAGTATAAAAGTTGTAATAGTACTTTTGAGACGGTGAAATAGATTTAGTATAAAAGTTGTAATAGTACTTTTGAGACGGTGAAATAGATTTAGTATAAGTACTTTTGAGACGGTGAAATAGATTTAGTATAATTTATTTAAGTTTTAGCCTACGAGGTATGTTGGGCGGCCGCCCAAAATGGGCGTGTGGCCGCACATCTTTCTGGAAGAATTTGGTCTTGTCAGGCTGGTTTTGGGCGGCCCCCAAAATGGGCTGGGCGACCGTCCAAGTTGCTGAAAAACTGAGATGTTCCAATTTAATTGATTTGTAGGTCAATCTTGGTCTAGGTCTTAGGTGATATACTAGGATACCTAGATGGTTATTGTGGAACACCAAATTAGTAGGAATGATCCGTTTGTGATCAAGTTTGGAATGATGTAACCGGTTAGGTTCATTTTGGTTTTGTTACATCTTTATGATCCCTTCGTGGGATTTCCTACTTTGAAATCTTTTGTTTGAGAATGTGTTTAACGTACTTGTTGTGGGGCTCTTTATGGGAAGTTATTCATCTTTATGATTTACTTGGTATGGTTCCCTATTTTGGAATCATACACTGATTGTGCTTTCGTTTAAAGTCCAGCTAGTCATACTTGGTTGAGGCAGGCAGTGGTAGGAGATTATAATGGCACCCGAGTCAAGTTCATTATAATGTTCCCGCTGGTACCTTTTCTTTTACCCCTTCCAGATGGCCTTGGTTGGGTTGATCTAGCTCCCTTGTGTGAGTATTCTAGCTACATGTTTTGGGTTATGACTTTGTGTCATTTTCCCCCCGTTGTTCTTGTTGTTGTTTGGTTCCGGAACCCCTGCTTCAGCTCTTTGATACTGCCCTGTTGATACTGTTCTTCGATGCGGCTCTGTTGATGATGTTCAGATTGTTATATCCTTTTGGGAGAACCTTCGCTCAGTATCCTTTGTTATGTGTTTATTTCAGCTTTGTGTGCTGCATGATGAGCTGGTCGTTATTTCCAACCGGTATGGGACGGTTGGCGATAGGGAGCCTCTCATTTGTTGTATAATATGTGTTATTCAGTTATTCAGTTTATATGCATAATATTATGCCATGTAGCTGCATTAGTAACTTACTTAGATTTATCTCACCCCGTTCCCTTTCCATTTGTTTTCCTTAGTTCACAGGAAAGCTAGAAGTAGTACACAGTGAGATCTGATGGTGCGGGAATTTTGGAGCAGGTTATACTCTTTTGGGATAGTTGCTCTACGGAGCTTTTGTATATTCTCTCGTAGAGAGGCGTGGTTGTACAGTATTATGTAAATAGTCTCCGAGTTATAATCTCGTTGAGGTGTAGTTTCATTAGTCGTGACTTAGTGTGTTTCCGGCTTTCGAGTAGCCGATATGGTTTGTCATCGACATGTTTATGGTAAAAATAGTTCGTTTTATAGTAGAGTTCACGCGCCTGATTCAGTATTTAGCATTTTGAAGATGTATATTATGCTATTTCAATATTTATGGAATTTAGATATTTTCGGGGCGTGACAGATTACCCATTATACTTGCAACAAAATTAGTAGTACTAACTATCAGTATACTAATTGAGCCAAAATAATACTAACAACATTTACAATCATAATTTAATACTCCCTCCGTGTTAAAATGATCTTCGCGTTTGACTATTCAAACTTTTTAAGAATATGAACACTTGCTTCACTGGCCATTCTTTGTTTAAGCCTAAAATCTAGAAATGTGAAGAACTTTTTGGGATAATAAGAAATGGCAAATTAGAAGATCATTTTGGGACGGAGTAGAAGTAATCACAATATTAGTCGGAGCAAAATAACACTAACAATTATACTTGGGTTACTAATCAAAGCCAAAGAAACACCATAATTCTGACTAACAAGAGTAATTAAGATAACAAATAAAATACAAAATATACACACATGAATACATATACAAATGAAGAGTTGATTACCAACTTTAAAGCTTTCTCCTTTGTTCTTCAATACATGTATTTTTTTTCTTTTTCATTTACTCCGTCTCTCGAATCTGTTCTTTTCTCTCTATCTATTTTTCTGCGTTCTTTCTTTTTCCTATTTGTTTTCTCTGATTATTTTCTATTCTTGTATTTTCCTCTTATTTGCATCTCAAAGAAGCCATACACGTGCCCTCTTTCTAAAGTGATGACTCTTGTGTTTTTTTTTCCTTGATTCTTTTACCATTTCTTCTTCTTTTTTTTTCTTTTTATCCATTCGTTTTTCTCTCTTATTTTATTTTTGCTAGCTACTAATTGCCTAATATGAAGATCTAGTGAGTTACTAAAAAAAATGGACACATTACAAGCTGACCAACACCTCCTACTAACCACACCTCCAAAGGTTCAACACGTGGCCACTAAAATAAAATAAAGTCACTAATTTCGTAAAAAATTACTAGTTATAATTACTCCCTCCGTGCCAAAATAAGTTGTACTAATTATTTAATTACTATATTAACTTATAACTAAAAAGTTACTCTTTCCGTCTCAATATAAGTTGCACTAAATGTTAAATTATTATATTTTAAATAAAAACATTATTTATAAAATGCAAATTCAAATTACCACCAATGCACAAATATAACAATCGTCAAGTATATGCATGCAATATGGATCGATTAATTGGGGCATCACAATAATACTTTAGGATATTATTTTCTTGTATTCCAAGTTAGTATACGAATCTCTTACAATATAAATATTCTCATATTTAATACATAAAATAACTTTTTGTTTCAATTGTTTACATGGTATACAGTAAGCCTGGCAATTCTTTACAATATAAATATTCTCATATTTAACCATATCAGCCGAACCACTACCCTCGGCGTAACCATATCAGCCGACCACCACCTCTGCCCACAACTATCCTAACATCTGAACCCCCATGGCGGCATCAAGCTTCATGATTCCTACCATCCCGACCCAACACTATACCCACCCCTTTTTCCCTCCAAACCGTCCCACCACCACTCACCCTATCCAACCTAAACCCAACTCATCGCAAACCTGCTCCACCACCCCTCTCCCTTCAAAGGAAAGTGTCAATATAGTCGTTTTGTTGGCCATGTATTCTCCCATTGTCGTAAATTCAAAGACGACTACCCTATTGTGACTTTCCCCTCCATCACACCTTCAAATAACCTCACTCTTCCATAAACCCATATCATCACAATTCCTGACACCATCCTATATCTTGGCTTGTTGATAATGGTGCCACTTCCACTCTTAAGTCTTACATTACACTTGATATTATCTACTCTAATGTTTGGACGTCAACCATTCTCTCATATGATGGTCTAAAATATTATGTTAACTCTGTTGACCACTTCACCAAATACACTTGGATCTACCTCTTAAAACAGAAGTCCGATACCTTTTCCACCTTTTCTCGCTTCAAAGCCATAATTGAAAAATATCTCTCCCGCCCCAGTCTACTGTAATAATGGTGACGAGTATCTCAAAATAACCTCTTCTCTCCTTCTATAAGCATAACCCACCTTACCTTCGCTCTTCACACACATGAGCACGGGTATGCTTCGCCGCCATCGTCATAGTGTTGAAACCGGCCTTGCCCTTCTCACTCATGCCAATCTTCCACTCAAATTTTGGACATATGCTATTACCACCGCTACTTGTGTCATTAAACGCATGCTCACCGCCTCTCTAAACAATGACTCTCCCGTCTTCCGCATGTTTCAAACCCCACCAAATTACACCAAACTAACTTTGGTTGCCTTTATATCATTGGCTTTGCCCTTACTCACCACATAAATTTGCGAAAAAAAATCCATCCCTTTCATTTTCGTAGGCTACTCACACACTCAATGTGCATACTATTACCTTAACCCTAGCAACAACCGAATTTACACCCATAGACATGTTAAATTTGTCGAAACTAAGTTCCCCTACTCCTCTCTCTTCCAACACTCCAATCTGAACCCCATTAGCTCCTCCTCCTAATGGTACACTCTTGATATAACTGTTTTTGCACGTTTTCCCAATACTGTGACCCTAACTATCCCCACAACCAAACCCACAACTTCCCACAGCCGCACCACCATCTGTAACCTAACCTATTTCCAAAACTGAACCCCATCTATACCCAAAACTGTAACCACAAAACCTCCCTCCCCTTACTTCTTATCTCTCCTTGGCTGAACCACCATCCATACTACCTCCCCTTCCTAATCCTGCTCAAACTATCATAACCCGTCTCTCAAATAACATAACCAAACCTAATCCCAAATATGCTAATCTTTCCACTCTCACCTCCCCCACTAGCCTTCTTACATCGACCAAACAAGACATCCCATCCCCTCTTTGGCGTGCCGCCATGCTTAAGAAAAACAGTGCCTTCACTTCAACAACACATTGTCCCTTGCACTTTCCATGAAGCCCCAGTCATAGTCAGGTGAAAATAGGTTTACCACATCAATTACACTCCCGACAACACCATCCAAAAAAATAAAGCTCGGCTCATCACAAAAGGTTTTCATCAACAACCTGTTATTGATTACTTAGACTCTCTTAGTCCAGTTGTGAAACCTGTACCATCCGCGTTATTCTTTCATTGGTTCTCACCCAAAGTTGGCCCCTTTGTCAACTTGATATTAATAATTCCTTCCTTCAAGGAACTCCAAGAAACCATTTTTATGTCTCAACCCCCGGGCATTAAAGACTCCACTGCTCCCTCACATGTTTGTCAGCTCTCAAAGGCAATCTGTGGGCACAAACAAGCTCCCAGGGATTGGTACACTGAGTTCAAATCATTTCTTCTCACATTCTACTTCAACCCCTCCATTGCTGATCCGTCTCTATTCACCTATTACAAAAAATTCTAACAAAATTCTCCTTCTAGTCTATGTTGATGATATCTTGTCACCGGTCAGTCCCACACTACCATTGCTTCCTTCATAACCACATTGTCCACATGGTTTTCCCTCAAACACCTACGGACCCCCTCTTATTTCTTGGGTGTCGAAGTTACTCATAATACAAATGTCCTCCTTCTCACTCAATCCAAATACATTCAATACCTCCGCACTCGTCATAACATGATTCATTCCAAACCCTCACCCATATGGACACCTACCATACTCGTGCACTCCCATTTGAAGTCCAACCGAATTTTGTGCCATTGGGGGGGGGGGTCTCCAATACCTCTCTCTCACGAGAACGGATATTTCCTTCTTCGTCAACAAACTTGCCCAATTCCTCACTCACCCACAAGAATCCTACTGGACTGCCCTTAAGCGTTTCTTATGCTATCTTCATGGCACCAAGCACTTGGTTATATCATAGTACCCTTGATCGTCATGCCTTTTGTGATGTAGTTTGGGCAAGAGATGAGGATGACTTTGTTTCTACCTCAGTTTTCATAGTTTATCTTGGCCAAAATCCGATTACCTCGTCCTTTAAGAAACAACGGACCCTTGCTCGTTCATTTAGTGAAGCAAAATTTTGCGCGATAGCTGCCACCACCGCGGAGGCTCTTTGAATCCATAGTCTTCTGTCTGAACTCTCAGTGCTACACATTACTCGGCCAACCGAGTTTTTCACTTGTGATTGAAACATATTGGTCATGCTTTTCATTTCGTTCGGGAACAAGTTCAGAAGGGTACCTTACGAGTTCAACACAAATCTAGCTCAGATCAACATGCAGATACTCTCACTAAACCACTATCCCGTGCTCAATTTGTGTCTCTCATTTTCAAGATTGGACCCATCCAATGATCATCCATCTTGCGGGAGTGTGATAAGGATACTTCTGGTTCTCCTTCTCCTACTATAATTACCGAAGATTTAGTTTTCTTGTTTATGTATATCTTTACTTTTCCTTTACTACATAATATCTTAGGATATTATTTTATTTTATTCCAAGTTAGTATATGACACTCTTGGACTATAAATATTCTCATAGTTAATAAAGAAAAGCACTTTTGCTTCACTTGTTTACACTTAATTCACAAAATCGCTGCTAAATAGAAGAAAATATGCATTGTGCTTAGCTGAGTTACAAATGTAGTGCTACAAATCAAAAGGTTACAGCACATTTGGTGTCCACCGAACCGTTATACTCACTGTCCCAATTTTAAATCTGTTTTTCTAACGTGTCCTTATGGCATGATAAGGCTTATATATGGTAGTGAATTTTTGTAATTATAGCAATTTTACTTAGAAAATCTCATCATATTACTAAAAGCTGCTAAAATTACATAGATTCACTAACATATATAAATCTTATCATGTGCCCTATAAGGCCACTTTAGAAAAAACAATTTTAAACTCATTTATTTTTACAAATAAAAATCTGAAATTTGTTGCGGATACATTATCAACAATACTATCAATAATAAGTGTTGGATTTTCATTAGGATAATTAAATTAACCTGAAATTATTTCTTAATGTTCATTCGTTCATAGTAACGACAAAAAAAGTGTGAAGATCATTTTGGGACGGAAAGATGATTTCCCTTCTTAGAGTTATAATAGTAACTGAAGTTGATGAAAAAAAGTAAATATAGTATCTGAAGTTGATGAAAAAAAGTACTTACAACTGACTATTCTTCTCTATTGCATTAACATGAAAAAAGTTTGTAGCAACTAGACATAGAGGAGTTTTCTTGTGCATGGTAAGACCAGGTATCACATCAGTGTCTACCTCTTCCTCCTTCATCCCGTCCGCTAATTTCCATTCAAATCCATACAGAAGGTTAGCAAGCGCAAGTTCAACCACAATAACTCCCATTTCAATCCCCGGACATTTTCTTCGCCCCTCTCCAAATGGCAGTAGCTTGTAATCTTGACCTTTAAAATCAATAGAATTACCAATAAACCGCTCCGGCAAGAACTCTTCCGGGTCGACCCAAGCTTCCGGGTCGTGCCCAATTGCCCAGGCATTAATGAAAGCTAGTGTCTTAGCAGGGATCTCATACCCTTGTACAACACATTTGTGTGTAGTTTGGTGTGGTAATAATAATGGAGCTGGAGGGTACAGTCTCATTGTTTCTTTTACTACAGCTTTAAGGAAAGGGAGATTTGGTAGATCATTTTCTGAAACAAACCTCTTTGTTCCAATTAGTTCTCTGACTTCTTGTTGGGCTTTCTTCATCACTGTGGGTTGCTTTATTAGGGCTGTCATGGCCCAAACTATTGTTGCTGCACTTGTATCTGTTCCAGCAATGAATACATCCTGAGGCACATTTAATTTTTTCAGTCAACTGAAGTAATATTTGATGAATCATCTTAATAATGTTTTAAATTTTTTATAGATAAATCATCTAGTATTTTCTTATCACTAACAATTTTCATGAGTATGATTAAATGAATATTGGTAAAAAGTTCACTTATTTGAAAAAAAAAAAAGTTAAGAGTGATTAATATAAGTAATGGAAGAGTACCTATAATTCAATTTTAACCACTCTTACTTTCTTTTACTCCCTCTGTCCTTAAATGAGTGTCTATTTTCAGGAATTTTTTGTCCCAAAATGAGTGTCTATTTTGATCATAACTTTGTCCCTAAATGTTTTTTTTTTGTCAAATTTTTTTCACCAGTCTCTATATACTTGCAAAAACTAGATGTTTGAAAAGAGGATTACAAGATTATATATGACTTTTGCCACCAAATTGTACAAAAAGTTATGTCCCTTAAAATGAATTTTGGACACTCATTTAGAGATAGAGGTAGTAGTTGTTTAAACTATCGTAAGTTAGATATTCAACAACTAAATTATGTTGATATATAAACATTACTACCAAGAAATTACTAATCTACATAATCAACATAACTAAACATTGCTATGATCAATAGGTTTATGGGCACACTTGCACATGGGGAGAAAATAAACAAGTACTCCCTCTGTCCCTTTTTAAATTTCTTACTTTCCTTTTTAGTCTGTCCTAATTTAAGGTTCTTTGTTTTATTACCTAAGATAGAAAGTGGGACCCACTTGTTATTTTCACAACAAAAACTCACTAACCATTTTCTCTCTCCCATTTTACTTTTCATACTCACAATTTTTCTTTTTTTAATGTCCGTGCAAAGTAATATTAAGAATTTTAAATAGGGACGGAGAGAGTAACAAACAATATAAAACCAACACAGACAAAGACACAGTATTTACGGCCCATTTATGCGCACACCTTACTTTTGGGCCCGAGATTCTATTTCCTTCTCCACTCAACCCTAGACAAATTCTTGTGGGTTTTTTATTACTTCTATCCTCCATTTAACCAACCGGTAATTTATTTGTAAATATTCAGATTTGGTGGTGTTAGAAATATATTATCTCACTTTGGAAATTAACTAGCTATGCATTGATTATATAAAGATTTTGGGCTACTCCTCTTTTTACCAATTGGTTTTGAGATGGAATCTCAGACTTTATAATGGTATCAAAGCTATAGGTTTCGCAAGGTCTTGAGTTCGAATCTTTCCACATGCATTTATCCTAAAAAGAATTACAAACAGTACGTAATGGCTCAATTGCTCTCCTATAGTAAATCCACGTATGCATGTCAGGAGAGTGTTAATATCGAAGCATGATATACACTGTGGGTGTCATCTGTATCACCTTAAGGATTTAGAGAAGTTTGTTACTTATTATGGTATTTGAGTTGTCCCGTTACACGTGCAGCCCCAACAGCCCACGATGTTCCTCCGCGTTACCCGATTAATAAGGTCACATGTATGCCTTGGCAAAAAAAGCTCCCGCCACATGTGAGGGGGGGGGGGTGTAGAGACATTATCCCATATCGGGAATTAATTAGCCATGCATTGACTATATAAAGATCCTGGGCTACTCCTCCTATTGCCAACTGGTTTTGAGATTGAACCTCAGACTTTAGCAGGTGATTTGATTATCGAATTTGTTTGTGCTGTGAGTAATTTGCTTCACATTTGGATTGAGGTAGGGGTGGTGACTCTAATAGTTGGAGTGGTAGTGGTAATGAGATGGTGGTATTGGTGGTTGTGATAATGACGGTGGTGGTTGTGATGATGATGTTTGTGATGGTAGTTGTGATGATGGTGGTGGTGGTGGTGATGGTAAAGTCATGATTCTGGTACGGTGATGGAGGTTGGGAAGATGGTGATCAATTTTCGATGAATTCATTATTCAGACATTCACACTTATACCCATTCAATTTATTGAAATTTCCTAATCATCAGCATTTCACTTGATTAGTAAGCGTCACAAATGCAATTAACAGAAGGACCAAGTAATGTTTTTTTGAAACCGAAGGACCAAGTAATGTTAGCCAAATTAAATGATTCTTAGGTAGAAAATATAGTTATATGACATAAAGGTGTAAATTAAAAAGGTGCTAAACTCATAAAAAAGGAGTGCAATCTAAACATTTTGACTCATGGATTAATAAAGAATTAATTGGAAATCTAACCGTAAGCACTGCCTTGATGTGATCCAAAGTGAAATCAGCACGAAATGACCCTTCATTTTTCAACCTAAGCAAAACGTCAATAAAATCATCCTGCGACTTTTCCTTGTTACAGTCAATATGCTCTTCAATAATTTCCTGGTAGAACAAATCCAACTTTTTGAATGTTCTCTCCAGCCGCTCACAGTTACCGTTGACTTTATCAACCCAAGCCATAAGTGGAAAATAGTCTTCAACAAAAAAGCTCCCCAACATGGCTTGAGCTTCATTCAATATATCATGAAATCTACTTCTTCCCCGGCCATCATATTCATATCTTTTCCCGAAAGCAATCTGACAAATGATTGTACTCGTGAGACCCATAGTAATCTCACTAATGTTCACTTTCGAAGAATCAGAAGCAAGCTTCGATATCTTTTTGATCATTTGATCAACCTCTTCTTCACGAATCGAGCGAAATGAATGCACCCTTTTGGAGCTAAATAGGTTAATTGCACATATCTTGCCTAACTCCCGACGGTATTCATTAAGTGATTGAAAAGCCAAATCTTTGCCATTGTAACTTATTTTTTTCTGGCCAACCATTTGAGGCCTATTTGAAAAGGCGAGGTCATGGGTTTTGAGTACCTCTTCAGCTACTCTTGCTGAGGAAATTACGATTGTTGGAACGTACCCAAGTTGTAAAAACATAAGAGGGCCGTATTTTTGGGAGAGTTGCCATAAATAGCGATGAGGAGCGGAGTTGTCGAGTTGTTGTAAGTTTCCAATTATAGGAAGTCCAGGGGGGCTGGTGGAAGATGGCTTTTGCTAGGGTTTTTGTGTTTGAAAAGAAGGAAGATGAAGAGAAGTGGGATGGCTAAGTATAGAATAAGGGGTGCCATTTCCATAAATATTCTTTATGTCATGAGCTAAAGTTTATATTTATTGTGTCACTCCCTATGCTTTGCCCTACTTTAAATAAGCGATTTGGACGCCCATAAGTAACGTGGAATTATCCGTGTGAACGTAAGCTGACGACTCTTGTGAGCGGTCCACTTTATAATCATATAGCATTCATATAAACTGATATTATTATATTGTAGATTTTATTGGCCAATCTTATTTACTAACAGCATAACACCTTTCTCACTAACAATACACTTCACTTTATATTCACATTTTAAATATTATTTTTAACAATAATTGTGCATATTATGGCAGATGGACCATTTTCATAAATCACCGATAATGTATACTCCTCTCGTTCCGATCAAAATAGAATTTTGATAAACTTGACTTTAGTTTGACCAAGTCTATTGAAAAAATACAATAATTAAAAAAAATAAAATTGATATTATATTAAGATTTATAATATTGTCAATAAAAAATTCAAATTTATATTAAGATAATTATTTCTTATTTAAATTTAGAAAGGAGCACGTTTTCTTACTACAAAAGGCAATAACATTTGATGTCGACTACCGTGTGGTAGGCGGTTTCGTTTGTAATGTAGCCATTTTTGTATGGGATAGTCAATTTAAAGTCGGTTCTTCTACGGCCATTCGTTTTCAAGAGATACATAGCAACTTTTGCTAAAAGAGTAAATGGGTGGCTATAGGATAAGATAGAATTGTTCACAAGCCTCCATGCATGCATCAGACGAGATTCTCATCAAGGGTACCACTTTTTATCAATGGATATATCTTAAGTCCTAACTTATTGTTTTGGTAAAGATTGATCATTTAACAAGACAAAGTTAAATGGTCAAAATTGCAAAGAAAAATAGTTGCAAAAGTTACCCAAGATCTCCTTCACATTTCCCATGTTTTTCAACAGTAATTTTCATGACCTATCGAGGTCACAAAATATTCAATATTAGATTCAATGGAAAGCTAACACATTGATGTACAAGAATGTGCAATCGGATTTTTCATACGAGCTCCCGATGGAATGATATGTACAAAGTTCTTAAATGGAATATAAATGGAAAAGGTAGTCAAGTGCAAATTCCAATTGTTCTCATGTGAATGAAGATTCCTCCAGCAATATTTTCTTCTCTTGTTTCCGTTGAAGAGCAAACA
Organism: Campanula takesimana; assembly: GCA_026119855.1. Taxonomy (NCBI): domain Eukaryota; kingdom Viridiplantae; phylum Streptophyta; class Magnoliopsida; order Asterales; family Campanulaceae; genus Campanula; species Campanula takesimana. Next base: position 439,144 of record JAOWBW010000308.1, read on the forward strand.
TTCAACCATGCAGTAAATGGAGAAGTCATTAAAACAATGAAGACCAAGACCATCCTTAAAGACACCACCCATTTCATTTAAACCTCTCCAACAGATTTATCATTTCTTAGCCTATATACTGCAACCAAGCACCCCATTTACAAGTTTGCTTGCACCACCTTAACTACCCCATTTACAAGTGTGAATCCCACACCATATTACCCTCCCTCAGTAACCATTCACCTAGTGTGTGTAATAAACATCAATTCCACACACTATGGTTTACACCCAAAAACTCATGACAGTTAAACCTTCACCCTTTTAACTCTTCACCATTTATTCTCTCACCCTTTTAAACCTTTGAACATCAACCCTACTAAACCTTGCAAACATTAAGGGGGAACACCGAGCTAAAGCATTGCTTCCATCCGACAACTCAAGTGTCAATCCAAGGAAGAACTACTGAAAGGCCCTGTTTAACTAAATGAATAGATTAATTAAAACTTGGACAACTAACTGTTTGAGGTTAGCTGTTGAGAAATAATAAATAAAAGAAATGTGCAGTGAAATATAAATGAATAAATAAATGAAAGGACAAAGTGTAGTGTGTGTGTGTAGATGTATGGACAAGAGTGTACACAGTATTTTTAAAGTGGTTCAAAAGCAAAAACCTTATCTTATTAGCCGAACTTCTAGATCAGCCGAACATTTAGACTATAAGCCGTGATTGCTGACTTCCGTTATTGCTGACTCCACAAACCTTAGCCTTTCCGTGATTGCTGACTTTGTAAACTTAACCTCACAATAGTTTAGGTCTTTGTGTAGCTTTATATATTCCCAGTTTGTATGATTATCAACCAATCAAGGAAACAATTCTCTTCCCTTTGATCTCTTCATCTTGTTATTATGCTTATGCATTTATCAATTCTAACATGGTATCAGAGCCACCGATCCATGGTGGCCTGATTTCCGCTTCCGCTATTTTTCTTTAATCTACTCTAAATTTCTTCATCTTTCTCGATTCTGAAATAAATGGATGATTTTTGGTACGATCCCGTTTCCTTTGATATTTTACCATCATCATATGATGTTTGCCAGTTATGTAACGGTCTTGGTCATACCGCAAGAGACTGTTGCGTCATTATGAACCAAGTGATACCGTTTATACTGAGCCTTCTTTTTCTTTATCGGACTGGTTATATCCAGAACAAAATGAATCTTTGGATTCAAATGATTGTTCTTCCGACGTAGAAGAATCATTAACCGATGTTAATGAACCACCTCTTTCCGTTTTTTCTTCTACTACAAATTGGTATATTGAGGATCTCCTCGACCAACTCTCGTGTCTTCGAAAACTTCCGTCCCAATCCTTGACAAATTATTTTTCTGAAGCAAAATCGATTTCTTATGCTCTTGATAGAGCCGGAAATTCAATTTCTGAAATCGAGCTTATTGAGTTTCTTGTTGATGGACTTGATCCATTATTTGACAAATTTGTCAAATACTATTATTTTAGAAAACCACAAATTCTCTAGATTTTCTTTTTGATTACCTTGTTAATGAGGAAAGTCGGTGCAGAACAACATCTTTTTCGCCTGATGCTCTGGTTCAGCACACTCATGGGTCCTCTCCTTCAGTAGATTCTCCCATTGATCTAGACCAGACTGCCTCTCTACAAGTTGAGCCACATCATCATGGCCAGACCTTTTCTACAACAGGACATGTTGTTCACCCTTTGCACCAGCCAACATTTGACTCTACTTTAGCAACTCCTGACTTGCAAACCATGCAAACTTCTACTCCCGATGCCACTCTCTCTGTTGGCCATCCAAAGTTGCTTCTATTGGCTCTTCAACTCACAAAGCAGCCTCTTCTAGTGGTCTTGTATCCTCTTCTCTGTCTCACATTCAGACTGCCTCTTCAGTTACTGGGCCTTCTTCAACAGCGGTCACGCATTTTCGGACTTTTGAGCTGGGCTAACCCAACTCTAGCACTGCTGCGCATCAAGTTTCTCACTCCGTGAATTCTTCTTGTAACAGCCATTTGCTTGAGCGTTCTAGTATAGGTAGGCCTCCTCCAGCATCTAGCCTAATCCCCATGCAGCAAGGCCTATCGGAATCTCCCCGTGCTGGACTGACTTCTCCTACTGGCTATTCCCATCTGTTCTACAACAACAATCTTCGAGTGGAACACTCCTCTGAAAATGATTCTTACATATTATATCCTCCTAAGCAATGGCAATACATGGCGTGTCATGACCACCTCTATCTTCGGCTATTGTTTAACATTAATGAGTTGCTTTCGATATTCCCCGTCGGCATTTTTTTGTTGCATGTTTATCTTGGAAACTTAGGGGACGTTCTGCAAGTTCAAGCTGCATCTCCGTACCTCCGCTTAGCTTGAGGGGGGGTATTAGCCGAACTTCTAGATCAGCCGAACATTTAGACTATAAGCCGTGATTGCTGACTTCCGTTATTGCTGACTCCACAAACCTTAGCCTTTCCGTGATTGCTGACTTTGTAAACTTAACCTCACAATAGTTTAGGTCTTTGTATAGCTTTATATATTCCCATTTTGTATGATTATCAACCAATCAAGGAAACAATTCTCTTCTCTTTGATCTCTTCATCTTGTTATTATGCTTATGCATTTATCTATTCTAACATATCTCACATCCACTATAATATTCTCTTCAGCTACTCTTGCTGAGGAAATTACGATTGTTGGAACGTACCCAAGTTGTAAAAACATAAGAGGGCCGTATTTTTGGGAGAGTTGCCATAAACAGCGATGAGGAGCGGAGTTATCGAGTTGGTGTAAGTTTCCAATTATAGGAAGTCCAGGAGGGCCTGGTGGAAGATGGCTTTTGCTAGGGTTTTTGTGTTTGAAAAGAAGGAAGAAGAAGAGAAGTGGGATGGCTAAGTATTGAATAAGGGGTGCCATTTCCATAAATTTTCTTTATGTCATGAGCTAAAGTTTATATTTGTTGCGGAGGAAATTTTGGGGGAAACTAGTTTCTCCATAAGTTAAAAAAAGTTCTGTTTTTATAAGGGTTAAGGTTTGGGGTTTAGGGTTTAAAGTTTTCCCCAAAACCAACTCTTTGTTGTGTCACTCTCTATGTTTTGCCCTACTTTAAATAAGCGATTTGGACGCCCATAAGTAACGTGGAATTATCCGTGTGAAAGTAACCTGACGACTCTTGTGAGCGGTCCACTTTATCATATACTCCCTCCGACCCAAAATGATCTTCACGTTTGACTATTCAAACTTTTTAAGGATATGAATACTTCCTTCGCTAGCCATTTTGTGTTTATGTACTTTTAAGCCTAAATTATAGAAATGGGAAGAACTTTTTGGGACAATGAAGAATGGTAAATGAGAAGATCATTTTGGGACGGAGGGAGTATTCATTTTTAAATTGAATGGGAATATTAATTTTGATCTTGTGTGGATTTCATATAAACTGATATTATTAAATTGTAGATTTTATTGGCCAATCTTACTTACTAATAGCACAACACCTTTCTCACTAACAATATATTTCACTTTATATTCACATTTTAAAGAATATTTTTAACAATAATTGTGCATATTATGTCAGATGGACCATTTTCATAAATCACCGATAATGTATACTCCTCTCGTTCAGATCGAAATAGAATTTTGTTAAACTTGACTTTAGTTTGACCAAGTCTATTGAAAAAATATAATAATTAAAAAAAATTAAATTGATATTATATTATAATTTATAATATTCTCAATAAAAAAATTAAATTTATATTAAGATAATTATTTCTTAATTAAATTACTCTGTCAAAATACATATTTTTTTTTACCAAATCCTATTTGTGCCAGAGTAGAAGGAGTATTTTATTTGTGTAAGTTCACATTTGAGTCATAACATATTTAATTTGAGAATACCACATAAACATTTGAGTCTACATAATAGATGTTCTGTATTCCCATTGGATTTGTATGAATTGGTGGAAAAATAATTAATTTAAAAAGGTGCACGTTTTCTTTCTACAAAAGGCAATAACATTTGATGTCGACCACCGTGTGGTAGGCGGTTTCGTTTGTGAAATTGTTTGTCAATGACTTTCTGAGAACAGATGTTACCTCAAGTGTTAAGCAACACCCCAGGTAACACTCCAGACGGACAGAAAATACACACACAAAAATAGTAGAGTTTTTGCAGCGGAAAATAAATAGCACAAGAGAAATATTTTTCTCAAGTTATATAATAGCACAAGAGAAATATTTTTCTCAAGTTATATAAATATAACTTGAGATGCCTAGATGGCGAAAACCTTATAATCAAAACCAATTACAAAGTTTAAAATGGTTCCCTATACAAACTATGATATACTCTCTATGGAACCAAAGTAAGAACAAAGTACAAGATTCTATCCTAACCAAAAACTCACTCAAACCCGAAGTATTTGAGTGATAAAAGAGTGTATGGAAGAAAGAATCTCAAAAGGAGCCAAGAGTACTTTGGTCTTTTTGTGCTATGGATGTGTGTATAAAATTGGCTTCTCTTCAATCTTCATCCAAGCATCTATTTATAGCCAACCAAGACTTGGAGGCTACACAAATAACAGCCTTGGGCTGTTTGTGATCGTGTGAGGAGAGAGTGGAGTGAGTTGGCCATGATCTCCTATCTTCAAGGAAGACTTGGTCTTCTTTTCCATATTTTTCTTAACCGCTTTCTTGAAGCCCAAGTCTTGCTTCTCCTTCTTGTACCTCATGCTTCCAAAGCCTTGTACATCTTCAATTAATCAGCAACAACCAACTTTGAAATAATCTCCCATGTTTTTCTCCATATTTAACACATGTTAAATATGTTTGAGACTCCTTCATTTACTCGCCAATTATGAATAATCTCCATTAATTTTTCTTCCACATTTTAAGCTCCATAAACCAACTTTATTATACCTGAAAATATGGAACAACATCTAGAAAATAATATTAGGACATTAGTATAAAAATTACATTAGAAAGAAATATCAAATTACAAAGAATCTCGTCACAGCACTTAGACTGTCAAGGCAACACCTGAGATAACACCTCAGTTCTGCACTAACAATCTCCTCCTTAATTTGAGATTTCTTTCCAATCACCTAAGTGTTGGTACCTGCAAAGACAAGTTAACCATATGCAGTATAACAGAGCATTTCACCAAAGATTAACTCCCCCTTAATCATGGAATTAACCGAAACAACAAAGAGTTACTTAATATACTAATTGTAAAGTAGAACCATGTTTAAAACAATTAGTAGTTTAAAACAAAAAGTAAATCAAAGTTTTAAAATCCACAAAACCACAAGTCATAAACCAAAGCATAACCACCAAAGTATTAAAGTTCTAAATTAAGAACTAAAATACAAATTGTTTTAAAAACCAAACCAACCAAAAACAGAAATTGTTTTGAAACCATTTTAAAGTATCAAGAAAAACCATTGCCCAAGACTTGTGGCAACATCAACCTTCAAACAAGGTTATTCTTCTTCTTATCCATCATCCACTAGTACCAGCATCTCCAGTAACATCTTCAGCAGCACGAGTTGTACCAGCATCACCAACAGCATCAGTAGCAGCACTAGTATCTGCACTAGTACCAGCACACCATCTCCCCCTGGTTGGGAAGAAATCAAATTAATGAAGCCGATGGTGTCTTCTTGGATGGTTAAGCAACCGATTTGGAGGAAGAAGGGGCTTTTCTTTTAGGTTTCTTGGAGGCGGTAACAGGTGGTTGAGAGGCAGTCACACGGTTGGGTAGGTTGGACTGAAGTAGCAACCATGGAAGGATCATCAATGGACATGGCCATAGATGGAGAGATATTGGAAACCATGGGAGATATGTCCATAGGTGAAGTAACACCCGAGACAACACCCGGTGACTCCTCTTGAGGTGCAGATTGGTTAGGGTTTTGGGAAGGTGAAGCCATTGTTGAATTTTGAAAGGTAGAAAAGGAGAATTTTTTGAGAAGGGTTTTGAGGTTGCTGAGGAAGTAAGAAGATGTTGAGGAGAGGGAGTATAAAAGGTGTGTGTGTGTGAGATAGAGAGAGTAAATAGGGATAGATAATTTAGGTAGTTATGGAATGTGAAAAGGATTATTAATTAATTTTAAACTTAACTCTTATCATTTAAAATAACTAAGATCCTATTTTTTCTCACATTTAAAACTAACCTAATTAAACTCCCCCTATTTACAAGCACACAAAATACCAAACCCCCTACACATTCGGTTTTATAAAAAAAACACGTTTTTTTTTTTTTTTTTTTTTTTTTTTTTTTAATAAAACGAAAAAGAAGAAAGGAAAAAAAATAAAAGTTGAAAAGAACAACAACAGTAAAAAATGATAAAATAAAGAGTGCAACAATCTCCACAAAATTTAAAAGATGAATCCCTAAATTGTAGGAAGATTGTTCCAACTAAATTTTACCAAAGATAAAAGATTTGTTTAAGACTTTTTCAAAATTGTAAACTCTTTTTGTTACAGATAATAAAAAGACTTTCAAACTTTGAAAACTTAACAAACAAATCTGAGATTAAACTAAATAAAAAAACGAATGTAGTACACACTAATGTGTTGATGGCAACGATGGTAACACTTAAGGCAACACTTATGATAACATCCCTTGATTATATTGAGGCAATTAAGGCGGGATGACCTCACTTTTGAGGCGAAGATATGCTTTTTTAATAAGCAATTGAGGTGGAACAAGCTTGCCAAATATTAACTAGTTAGGCAAAATAATAATAAAAAAAACTTGTTCTTCATCTTCAAACACTTAAAAATATAAACATGATTCACACTTCTTTATCTACAGGGAAGCATCGTTGTAGCGAGCTCCGTGCCCCGAGTCCTTATAAAGTGTAAACATGTTTTAGTGATTTGTACCGTTCAAGTAGGAAACATTGTAGTGGCGAACTCCATGCTCCTAATACTTAGTACAAAATCACTAGATAATATCCCCCTTTGGCAAGAGTGCATCGTCGCAGCGAACGCCGTACCCCGAGCTACTAAGGAAATATTATAAGTGTTTTTAGCCTTTTTGCCTTTTAAAAAAGAATTAGTGACTTTGTCACTTTTGAGTTTATAGGGATGTTATCAATAATGACACCTAGAGTGTTATCCTACCATAACAAAAAGGTCAGCATGTGCCACCATCAATGAATAGAAAATACTACTCATTGACAGATTAAAACAGAAACAAAACAATAATATACAAGTGTTATCTCAGATGCTGGTAGCACTTGAGGTAACACCAGAAAACAGGAGATTTTTAGAGATTACAAAGACCAAGAGAGTTCTTCAAGAAAGAAAATCTCTCAAGGTCTAAGGCTTTTGTAAAAATGTCCGCTAATTGATACTTGGTATCAATATGCTCTATAGCTATTAAGCCTTTTTCAACCATATCTCTTAAAAAAATGATGACGAATATCAATGTGTTTTGTGCGGGAGTGTTGGACAGGGTTCTTGGAAATGTTGATGACACTCAAACTATCACAGTACATGATCATATTTTTACTCTCAAGCCCATAGTCGTCTAACATATGTTTTAGCCATATTAATTGAGTACAACAGCTCCCCGCTGCCACGTATTCAGACTCAGCAGTAGAGAGCGACACACAATTTTGTTTACGACTATACCATGATACTAGATTATTACCCAAGTAAAAACACCCCCCACTAGTACTTTTTATGTCATCTATATCCCCCGCCCAATCCGAATCACTAAAGCCTACTAGATTTGTATTTGTATCTTTAGCATACCAAATTCCTAATTCGCTTGTTCCGGAAACATATTTAATTATCTTTTTCACAGAATTAAGATGAGAGACTTTGGGGTTGGATTGGTATCGTGCACAGACACACACAGAAAACATAATGTCGGGTCGGCTAGAGGTAAGGTAAAGAAGGCTACCAATCATGGAACGGTAAAGGGTAGGATCGACTGCTTCTCCCCCTTCATCCTTGCCGAGTTTAAGTGTAGTAGCCATAGGAACCGAGGAACTTTTTGACCCCTCCAAGCCGAATTTCTTGACTAGATTTTTTGCGTACTTGCTTTGTGAGACGAATATTCCATCGGGTAGTTGTCTTACCTGCAAGCCAAGAAAGAAGTTTAGTTCACCCATCATGCTCATCTCGAAAGTTGATGTCATAGCCTCTACAAAATCATTTAAACAAATTTTTGAAGTAGAGCCATAGACTATGTCATCAACATAGATTTGAGCAATGACAAGTTCCTTTCCATGTTTTAGAATGAATAAGGTTCTATCCGCCTCTCCTCGAATAAAACCATATTCAAGCAAAAAACTAGTTAAACGACCATACCATGCGCGCGGAGCTTGTTTTAGACCGTATAAGGCTTTATCAAGTCTATACACATGGTTTGGTTGGGATGGATCTTCAAAACCTTTAGGTTGTTCAACAAAAACTTCCTCATCTAAATATCCATTTAAAAATGCTGCTTTAACATCCATTTGATACAAAGTGATTCGAAGATAACAAGCTATGGCTAAGAGAAGTCTTATAGACTCAATTCTAGCCACGGGTGCGAAGGTTTCGTCAAAGTCGATACCTTCCACTTGTGTATAGCCTTGAGCCACAAGACGAGCTTTATTTCGAACAATATTACCCTCTTCATCCGTTTTGTTTTTAAAATCCATTTTGTCCCAATAACATTAGTATTAATAGGACGGGGTACTAAAAACCATACATTATTTCGGGTAAATTGATCTAGTTCGTCTTGCATAGCTTGAATCCAAAAATTGTCTTTTAAAGCTTCAATCACATTTTTAGGTTCTATGGATGACACAAAACAAGAGTGTTTTACCTTGGTGTATGTGGTTGACATGCACACATACCTTACCATTTCCCGATAATTCACGGGTTCTTTGTTTCTTGTTCGGACCCCTTCATTCACTTCCCCAATTACCTGAGTTGTAGGATGATTCCTACGAATTCTGGGTGGAGGATCCCTTCTTGCGTCATCATGAACTTCTGCATCAGACTCGGATGGATCACTGGACTCAGGTGTTGCCTGAGGTGCTGTCTCATCGATGATAACATTCTGCTCAGCATCTGTGTTAACATCTGTGATGTCATTTGCAGTTTGTATGACATCTTCTAACAACACCAGAGGAGACTCTTGAGCACTTTCACCTGAAATACTTGAGAGATCATCAAAAACAATGTTAACAGATTCTTGATTGGTTTTTAGTCTAAGATTGTAAACCCTATATGCCCGACTATTTGCCGCATATCCAAGAAATATCGCCCTATCACTTTTAGAGTCAAACTTTGCTAAGTAATCCCGGTCATTCAAAATGTAACACACACACCCAAAGACATGAAAATAGTGAACTTTTGGCTTCTTGCCATTCAAAATTTCATAAGGTGTCATAGTGGTTTCGGGTCTTAGAAAAACTCTATTAGTTGTGTGACAAGCCGTGTTAAGTGCCTCGGCCCAAAATCTTTTAGAAATCTTTTTTAGAAAACAACATCACACGAGTCATTTCAAGTAAAGTACGATTTTTCCTTTCGGCCACCCCATTTTGTTGAGGTGTTTTAGGAGCTGAAAACTCGTGATGTATTCATTTTCTTTCACAAAAAGTAGAAAATAAAACATTGTCAAATTCTCTCCCATGATCAGATTTGATTCTAAAGATAGAGGCACAAAACATGTTTTTGATTTTGGAGTGTAAAAGTTTAAATTTTTCAAAAGTTTCCGATTTTTCTTTTAGAAAATAAACCCAAGTGAATCTCGAAAAATCATCAACAATGACATAAGAATATCTCTTTCCTCCAAAACTCTCTACCTCAACTGGACCCATTAAATCCATATGTAAGAGTTGAAAACAGTGTGTTGTTCCAGAGTGTTGCTCGGAATGTTGGGCAGCACTATGGGCAACACGAGTTTGTTTCCCCTTAAGACAATCTTCACAAATGATAGGATTTTTAAGATCTAGTTTAGGAATTCCTTTAACAGCATCTAACTTAACAATCTTATCAATGTTCCTCAAATGAACATGTCCCAACTTTTGATGCCATAAGTTTGTGACATCAATTTGTGCGGTGTTGCACACGAATTTATCTTCCACACGATAACAATTATCACTTGATCTAGTTCCTGTCATAACACAATTGTTAGTACCATCAAAAACTTCACAAGTGTCCTTGTTAAATTTTACTTCCATGTTGTCATCGCAAAGTTGACTAATACTAATTAAATTAGTTACTAGGCCATCTACATGCAAGACATTTTTTAAAGCAGGAAAACCATTCACATTTAGTGTTCCTTTACCTATTATATTACTCTTGCTCCCACCACCATAAGTTACACTACCCCCTTGAACGGATTCATAGTGTTTTAAAAACATTTTTGTTCCCGTCATATGGCGGTGAACACCCACTATCAAAATACCATGATCCTTCAACATTTGTTTTTAAGGCAGTATATACAAAATCACATCTCACATTGGCTTTTGGTTTCCATGACTTCTTTTTTGATATTTTGACTTTCTGACAGTGTGTGTTATCTGGAGTGCTGGGTAACACTTCAGGTAACACATCTGGACTGGACTCTTTCTTTGAAAGCTTTGTACATTTATTTTTAAGATGTCCAGTAGTGTGACAGTATTGACACACTTTCCCTTTGTCAGAAACATCATTTGAACAAGAATTTTGATCAAACTCGTGACCTTTTACAAAATTTACGTTATGTTCATTACAAGACAAAGAAGAAGTAATACTTTCTAATGATTCTCGGAAACCAATACCTGCTCTCAAAGGCTTACCCAAGTTTAGGATCTCATCAAGTTTGGACGATCCGGTGTTGAGCTTCTTCAAGGTGGTTTCGGCTAGAGTCAACTTGGCCTTGACTTTTTCTAGCTCGGCATCTTTCTGGGATGCTTGAGCTTCCATTCGGTTCAAGTAGGCCTTGAGTCCATCGTTCTTCTTGGTTAAAGTCTTAACCATTTGGTTCTCCTTCTTCCATTCCTTGAGCATATCCTTATAGAGGATTTTTAAGTCTTCAATGAGCTCATCTTTGCTCATCTCATCCTCTTGCGAACTTCCTGTATCAAGATTAGTGGAAACCATGAAACAAACATTATTATCAGTATTGAAATTGTTATACCTGACAGATGTGGTCTCGGATGTTATCTCAGTTGACATAACATCTCTGGTAACATGTTCAGTCTGCAAGTCACTGACTGTGACATACATGGTTGTTTGATCTGGTTCTTCTTCCTGGACTGAACCCTCATCTTCATTGTCACTCAGGGATACCCATAGGTTCTTTCCCTTCTTCCGTAGTGTGTTGGCACACTCGTTTGCGTAATGACCCCATCCCGAACAAGCATGACATTGAATTGAATCAATGTATTTGGGATCAGACCTTGATTGATCTGAGGATGCTCTACGCATAGGGGCTGACTTTTGAGTAGATGGGAATGTCCTTCTTGGCATCGAATCATACACCTTGGTTTGTTTCTCTTTTGCTTTTACCTGCACTTTTTCATTGTTAAACTTTTTAACCATTGCATTATATTTTCTAGCAAGTAAAGCAACACTGGCACTTTCATCCAATTCTTCAAAAATTTCATCTTCATTATCATTTGAAAAATCTGAGGATTGCACATTTAAAGAAATATTTTTCCCTTTAGAAGCCTCACTTTGTTCAAGGAGATTTGACTCAAAATTTTTCAAAATACTCATTAAAGAATTGATGTTCATTGTAGAAAGATTGTGAGCTTCTTCAATAGATGAAACTTTCATATTGAACCTCTCGGGAAGAGTTCGAATAGCTTTTGAAACAAGTTGTTTGTTGGTAAAAGGTTCACCCAAAAGTTGACACTCATTTGCAATATCAAACAATTTTTCAAAATAGGATGAAATCGTTTCATTTTCACCCATCCTCAATCTTTCAAATTTGCCAGTAAGAGTTCTAAGCTTATTATCACGCACACTACTATCACCTTCACAAAATCTTTGTAAAGTGTCCCATGCCTCTTGAGCAGTGGAACTATTTTGAATAAGTTTAAAAATATGCATATCAACCCATTCAAAAATAGCATTAAGTGCTTTTTCATTATAATTAGCTAGAGTAATCTCTTCATTAGTCCACTCCGATTCAGGTTTGACTTGAACGTCACCATCTTCATCTGGAGGTAACATAGGGAGAGAGTAACCATTTGTTATAGATCACCATGCCCGAAGATCAATTGATTTGATATGCGAGCGTAGGCGGATCTTCCAATAAGCATAATTCGAGCCATCTAAAACAGGAAGACGCTTTTGATTAGGATTAGCAGGATCGAAAGCCATGACAAATCTGGAACGGATCACTTAGTATGTCAAGTGACCGGGCTCTGGTGCCAATTGAAATTGTTTGTCAATGACTTTCTGAGAACAGATGATACCTCAAGTGTTAAGCAGCACCCCAGGTAACACTCCAGACGGACAGAAAATACACACACAAAAATAGTAGAGTTTTTGCAGCGGAAAATAAATAGCACAAGAGAAATATTTTTCTCAAGTTATATAAATATAACTTGAGATGCCTAGATGGCGAAACCCTTATAATCAAAACCAATTACAAAGTTTAAAATGGTTCCCTATACAAACTATGATATACTCTCTATGGAACCAAAGTAAGAACAAAGTACAAGATTATATCCTAACCAAAACTCACTCAAACCCGAAGTATTTGAGTGATAAAAGAGTGTATGGAAGAAAGAATCTCAAAAGGATCCAAGAGTACTTTGGTCTTTTTGTGCTATGGATCTGTGTATAAAATTGGCTTCTCTTCAATCTTCATCCAAGCATCTATTTATAGCCAACCAAGACTTGGAGGCTACACAAATAACAGCCTTGGGCTGTTTGTGATCGTGTGAGGAGAGAGTGGAGTGAGTTGGCCATGATCTCCTATCTTCAAGGAAGACTTGGTCTTCTTTTCCATATTTTTCTCAACCACTTTCTTGAAGCCCAAGTCCTTGCTTCTCCTTCTTGTACCTCATGCTTCCAACGCCTTGTACATCTTCAATTAATCAGCAACAACAACTTTGAAATGATCTCCCACGTTTTTCTCCATATTTAACACATGTTAAATATGTTTGAGACTCCTTCATTTACTCGCCAATTATGAATAAATCTCCATTAATTTTTCTTCCACATTTTAAGCTCCATAAACCAACTTTATTATACCTGAAAATATGGACCAACATCTAGAAAATAATATTAGGACATTAGTATAAAAATTACATTAGAAAGAAATATCAAATTACAAAGAATCTCGTCACAGCACTTAGACTGTCAGGGCAACACCTGTAACACCTCAGTTCTGCACTAACAGTTTGTAATGTAGCCATTTTTGTATGGGATAGTCAATTGAAAGTCGGTTCTTCTACGGCCATTCGTTTTCAAGAGATACGTAGCAACTTTTGCTAAAAGAGTAAATGGGTGGCTATAGGATAAGCTAGAATTGTTCTCAAGTCTCCATGCATGCATCAGACTAGATTCTCATCTAGGGTACCACTTTTTATCAATGGATATATATATGTTAGGTCCTAACTTATTGTTTTGGTAAATATTGATCATTTAACAAAACAAAGTTAAAGGGTCAAAATTGCAAAGAAAAATAGTTGCAAAAGTTACCCAAGACCTCCTTCATATTTCAAGTTTTTTAAACAGTAATTTTCACCACCTATTGAGGTCGCAAAATATTCAATATTAGACTCAATGGAAAGCTAACACATTGATTTACAAGAATGTGCGATCGGATTTTTCATATGAGTTCCCGATGGAAAGATATGTACAATGTTTTTAAATGGAACATAAATGGAAAAGGTAGTCAAGTGCAAATTCCAATTGTTCTCATGTGAATGAAGATTCCTCCAGCAATGTTTTCTTCTCTTGTTTCCGTTGAAGAGCAAACATTCAAAGCAAACATTCAACCTTGTAGTAAATGGTGAAGTCATTAAAACAATGAAGACCAAGACCATCCTTACAGACACCACCCATTTCATTTAAGCCTCTCGAACGGATTTATCATTTCTTAGCCTATAATTGCAACCAAGCACGCCATTTACAAGTGTGCTTGCACCACCTTAACCACCCCATTTACAAGTGTGAATCCCACACAATATTACCCTCCCTCAGTAACCAATCACCTAGTGTGTGCAATAAACACCAATTGCACACACTATGGTTTACACCCAAAAACCCATGACAGTTAACCCTTCACCCTTTTAACCCTTCACCATTTATTCCCTCACCCTTTTAAACCTTTGAACATCAACCCTACTAAACCATGCAAACATTAAAGGGGAACACCGAGCTAAAGCATTGCTTCCATCCGACAACTCAAGTGTCAATCCAAGGAAGAACTACATTGATATTCACTCCTGTGATTTTTTTTTTCTTTTTGCTTTGGAAGAAGAAACCTTAATTGAAGTGTCAATTAAGTAGAGGGGGGTCAAAGGAACTTGCCTTCTCGATCCTTGTAACTCTTGTAAGAAGAGAAGATTATAGTGGATTGAGCTCACTTATCAGGGACAATGGGGGTGGATCGATGTATGAGATGAGGTTTGACTCCGAACCACTTTAAAAATTCCCGTCTCTTGTCTCTTTTAATTTCTTGTCTCGCACTTTAATTTTAATTTCAATTATATTTCTTGCTTTAATATATTATTGCTTGATCACATAGACAAGATAAAATTGACAAAGATATTAGGAATATATATGTTAGACAACCACTATAAGGCTGAAGAAAATATCCATTTCGCTGCGCATATTTCTCTATCATTTTGGCCTTAAAGAGTGTTTTAATGAAAACAGAGACTTACAATTGATATCAGAGCATGGTTCTTAGAGACTTAAGTGTCTCCGAGCTTAACATCTCGTGAAGATCCATGCTTATATGTCTAACATATTTTTGTGCTTGAACACCATATTTGATCATCTTGGATCATTTCCCAAATTTTCCTTATTTTTGGTAAGACGAAGCGAGGTCACGAGTTAGAGACTCCTAGGGTAGTTTCTAGGGGGAAGATTAATCATATTCCTTGGGCTCGATGGCACTGACCGGAAAACTCGTTGGCACCTCTTTTGGTGCAGCCCCTCATGATCACCGACTGCTTATGTTGGCTTTGAACTACTAGAATTTGGAAATTCACCTTGTGCTTAAATTTATTTATTTGATTATAAAGAATCAGTTACTTCTTCTCGTTATTGATTTTAGGAGAATGAAATTGGATGCTCGACGGACTAGTGGAATCATGAAGCTCAATTAAAGTCGAAGCAAAGTTGGATGCAAGAAGAACATACGGCACCAAGAACAAATTTGAGGGGAACCGAGCCTTTTTAAAGGATTTGTTTTGACCCATTTTCTTCAAAAAAACCATATCACCATTTTAGGGAGAATAAAATGTTGGAAAAATAAGTGTATTTTTGTATTATGTGAAGGAAATATGATTTATTTCTGTGATAAATAATTTGTCGAATGACAAAATTGTTTGTGGGTTTGTGTTCTACTCCATGAGAACATTGAGATAATGTATTCATTTATACAAACAAACAAAAGATAAGTTTTTGCCTAGTGAAAGAAATTCTGAAGGGATTTTCGATTTGATTCATGTTGATCTTTGGGGTGATTATCGAACACCTTCTTTGTGTGGAGCAACTTATTTTTTAACAATTGTGGATGACTGCTCCCGCGCTGTGTGGGTATAGTTGGTGCACTCTAAATGTAATGTGTCTACCATTTTGAAAAATTATGGGACATAATTTACATGCCTTGAAAAATATTTTGCCGAAAATGGGATTGTGCATCACACCACATGTGTTCGCACTTCACAGCAAAATGGGAGAGTAGAACGAAAACACCGTCACATTTTGAATGTTGCACGTGCTTTCAGGCTGGTTTGCCAATCAGATTTTGGGGTGAGTGTGTTTTAACGGCTGGGTATTTGATTAATCGCACCCCTTCAAAGTTGTTACATGGAAAAATCCCGTACGAAATCATTTTTGGCAAAGTACCCACATATAAACATATTTGGACTTTTGGATCTCTTGTTATGCCTACTATGCCCGTTGTGATAATGATAAGTTTGCTAGTCGAAGTTGAAGGTGTGTCTTTCTAGGTTATCCTTTTGGAAAGAAGGGATGGTTATTGTATGATCTAGATGAAAACAAAACTCTTGTGTCTCGTGATGTTGTGTTTATGGAATAAAAATTCCCCTTTATGAATAGAAGTGAGAGTCCAAATGAAGAGGTTACAGGCCCTGATTCCATTTTTTATGAAGAACCAAATGAGCCGGAGATTGGAGATATCTATGCTCCTGAGCCAGGCGCACTTGGCGCTCCTGAGCCAGGCGCACCTAGTGCTCCTGCACCAGAGGAAGAGGATGAATTTTTAGTAGATGCTCCTCTATTTCATAATGATCACACTGACCCTCCTAGTCCACCTGTCACTGAAGAGGCTCCAGTTCATTTGGGCAAAGGACAACGGACAAAGATTCCTTCAACACGATATAAAGCTACCGAGTATGAATTGGGTATGCCTCAGACACACAACATTCGAGCTAGCCCCTCGACAAGTTCACATTCTCCAAACAAGTCTTCAGGTACTCGGTATCCTTCATCACATTTTGTCAATTGCACTAAATTTTCTTCTACCCATCGTTGTTTTCTGGCCGCAATTGACACAGGTGTTGAGCCCTCAACCTTTGCTGAAGCCGTAAAATCTGAAGAGTGGAGGGCATCCACGAACAATGAGCTTAATGCTCTCGAACAAAATAGAACATGGGAACTAGTGGATGCTCCCATTGGTAAGAAGATCATCGGATGCAAATGGGTGTATAAAGTCAAATATAAGGCAGATGGAACGGTGGAGCGCTACAAGGCACGCTTGGTGATTCTAGGCAACCGTCAAGTGGAAGGCTTAGACTACAAAGAAAAATTTTCTCCAACTATTAAAATGGTTATAGTTCAAGTCTTTCTTGTTATTGCTGCGGCCCGGGGTTGGGAGCTTCATCAAATGGACGTTCATAACGCTTTCTTGCATGGAGCTTTGAGTGAGGAGGGTCTATATGAAACTTCCATTGGGGTATCAACCCCAATTTTCTGGCAAAGTATGTAAGCTCAGAAAGTCCTTGTATGGGCTTCGTCAGGCGCCTCGCTGTTGGTTTGCAAAACTATCCTCTGCATTGACAAAATATGGTTTTGTTCAATCATACTCAGATTATTCGCTCTTCTCTTATCAGGCGGCCGGTGTCGAGATGCATATTTTGGTTTATGTTGATAATTTGGTCATTAGTGGTAATGATTCTGCTGCCATACGAGATTTTAAAGATTATTTGTGTCGTTGCTTCAAAATGAAAGATCTTGGACGTTTGAAGTATTTCTTGGGACTAGAAGTCGCGCGCCACTCAGATGGGATCTTCGTATCTCAAAGGAAATATGCTCTAGATATTCTCTCTGAAGCCAGACTTCTTGGGGCATGTCCGGCTAGTACTCCGATTGAGCCAAATCACCGTTTGGCCTTAACAGAAGACGACGCCCTACATGATCCTGAACCATTTCGATGCCTTGTAGGGCACCTCATCTATCTCACTATCACGCGGCCTGATCTTTCGTATAGTGTTCACATTTTGGCACAGTTCATGACAAATCCAAAACGTCCTCACTGGCATGCAGCATTGCGTGTTATCCGATATCTCAAAGCTCTCCCTGGTCAAGGCATCCTGCTCCGGGCTGATTCTGATCTTCGACCACAGGCTTACGGTGATTCTGATTGGGCTAGTTGTCCCATTCCTCGGAGCTCCCTAACGGCATATTTCGTATCTTTATGTGGTTCTCCTATATCGTGGAAGACTAAGAAGCAGGCAACCATCTCTCGCTCCTCGGCTGAAGCTGAGTATCGATCTATGGCTAGTGCTACATGTGAACTCAAGTGGTTGCGTAGTATCCTTATCTCATTTGGTGTATCTGTTGCAGCTCCTATGACTCTCTTCTGTGATAGTCAGTCTGCACTTCATATCTCGAAAAATCCTGTCTTCCACGAACACACGAAACACATCGAAGTCGATTGTCATTTTGTACGTGATGCTATTCAGACTGGTCTCATTGCGCCAAGATATGTTCATACTTCTCTTCAACTAGTTGACATACTCACTAAAGCACTTGGGACATGACAGTTTACTACGTTGCTTGGAAAGTTAGGCATTTGTGACCTCCATGCTCCAACTTGAGGGGGTGTTAGAGAAGAGAGGATTGCACACTTGGAAAGGAGCGCAAACTTGAAAGGAGCGCAAACTGGAAAGGAGTGTACACATGGAAAGGAGCGCACACTTGAAAGGAGCTCAAACTTGAAAGTAGAGCACACTGGAAAGGAGCGCACACTTGGAAATGAGCGCACACTGGAAAGGAGCGCACACCAAAGGAGCGCACCTGTTGAAGGAGCATCGTAAATCTCGGGATATAATTTCTCTCTATTTGTATACATCGTTTCCTTTTATGTATATCAAGTAGTTAGCGTAATCATAGGGATTGAGATCATATATATTAAGTAGTTAGCATAATTATAGGGATTGTGAATATTCGTGATGAGATAGAGTTAGATCTCTAAGTTGTATATAAAGCCAATTACGCTAAGTTGATATCAGAGCCACCGATCTATGGTGGCCTGACTTCCGCTGCTTCGACATGGGACACGTGCAGGCCAAACGACCCACGATTATGCTCCGTGCCACCCGATTAACATGTCCACGTTGTAAGCCTTGGCAAAGCCCGGCTACACGTGAGGGGGCGTGTAAGAGACAATTACCCCGCGTCTTCTAAAGAGAGAAACATGGACCGGTATATAGATTTGAGGAGTTAATCCCCTTACCACCAATTGGTTTTAAGGTGGAACCTCCAACATAGTCCATTGCCGGCCCAGTTCAGCCCATCCTAACACTTGGGCCTCTCGCTTCTTCTTACCCCATATCTAATTCTAACATGGTATCAGAGCCAATGATCTATGGTGGCCTGACTCCCGCTGCTTCTACATGGGACACGTGCAGGCCCAACGACCCATGATTATGCTCCGTGCCACCCGATTAACATGTCCACGTTGTAAGCCTTGGCAAAGCCCGGCTACACGTGAGGGGCCGTATAAGAGAAAATTATCTCACATCTTCTAAAGAGAGTAACATGGACCGGTATATAGACTTGAGGAGATACTCCCCTTACCCCCAATTGGTTTTAAGGTGGAACCTCCAATATAGTCCATTGCCGGCCCAGTTCAGCCCATGCTAACACTCGGGCCTCTCGCTTCTTCTTACCCCATATCTAATTCTAAGAGTATTGGATAGACCCGTTATAAGATTTATTTCATGGCCAAATATCATAATTAAATCTCATAATAGTTACATCATTCGCAAATCTTTAACCTGAGGTTATTACAGTCTTTCACATGAAGAACATTATGTTTAACAAATTCAAACGTTACCTTTAACCGGATAGCTATAAAGAATGGGAATGGCATAATTGGAATACTGTGGAGAAATGTAATAAGCCAAGAAGGGATTTGTCCCTCCTTGTGAGAGATGTTAAACTTTGGACACTCAATGAATAGTATTGATCAAATGTATGGTCATACTCAAATAATTGATTAGATCAATTTCATTTAGATTATCAATATATTTGAATCAAGAAAAGCATTGAAAAATTTATGTTGACCAATGAACATAACTTACATTCAATAAAGCATCGTGAGACAAAGCGATTATGATATGTTCTATCTTAGGAAACATTGGACATTCAAAGTTATACTAATTGGGTAGTCATAATCGCTTGCTAGAGTCCGCTTATGATTTACGAGCTCTGACTGATTCAGACTCATTGGCAACATAGTATAATCCTATTGGATCACACACGCATAACCAATATTAAAATACACTAAAAACGAGGATACATAGAGCTAGATTCGTACGACTCTTTGAGAGCCATACTACTACGATGGAGCAGTACGGATGCCTTAACAGTAGACTGATTATTTTAAGTGATTTTTTTTTGGAAAATAAAAAGATTCTATAACCTATTGGAATTAGGTTACTCCCTCATATATATGTGGCGCCGGGTTTGAGAAACTTAAGACATTGTTCTTAGAGATCAATAACAATTATTTGAGAAATAATAACATAAATATATTTAGGGTTATTGGATTTGAGATCACTGATCATCAACTCTCAATAATCAAAGGGAACCAATCAAACCTCAATGAAGAAATCGTTTTTTCAATGTTTTTCAAGCCAAGACCTAGTAGTCATTCAAGAAGGTGTTCATGAATCCATTCGAAGTGTAGATACTAGTAGCGGGTGTTTCTTTTAGCACCTAAAGTCTTGTTTCTTATTTTTGTTATCATCAAAGGTTAGTCTTCTTGGTTTCATCTTATTAAAATTATTGTTTTTACATGGATTTAGCTAGGATTTATGTTATTCTTAAATTCCACTGCGCATGATCTCTATGAAACCCAACAAAATACTATATCACTTCTTAATAATAGGGATACTTCTGGTTCTCCTTCTCTGACTATTACTAAAGACTTAATTTCTTAGTTATGTGGATCTTTACTTTTCCTTTACTCTATAATTGTCACGTCCCAAAATCTGACAATGCACAGACCTCGAGAAGCGACGAAAGAAATCGAATACCAAACAAAAACTCCAAAATGAGAACTAAATTTTTCCTCTTCTCATAAACAAAACCAAGACTATACAATACAAAAACTCAAAGCGAGTACATCAGAGCAACTATCTTCTGACAAAACTCAAACTGGAACAAACTTAATATTTACAAACTCTAAAACATCAAAAACTTTGCAAAAGTTATCTAACAAAAGCAATAGCGCACACAATGTCCAAACGGCTTAAGCTCCATTCCTAACTTCACAACTGTACTTCAAAACCTTCATAGTCAAAACTGCTTTCCACCTGGAAGGAAAAGTGGTAACAAAAAGGGTGAGCACAAATTTCCCAGTAAGAGACATGCCAACACAAAGGTGTGTGGCACTGTATAGAAACCCAACCAAGAACAAACAGCAATAATGAACCCAACCACCCGATATATAAGTGAGGAGCGAAAGATTACAAACAAATCAAATTCCGAATCAAAGCTCCGAAGTCAAAGTCCACTACACTTGAGCTGGCCAAATGCCCAAAGTCAAAGTTGACCCTTCGTCATAGTATCACTTGCGCAAATGATAGTATGACTAGGAGCCACAAATATAACAACCAGTGTTAATGTCATCTCTTGTTGAGGA
The DNA here is from genome assembly GCA_026119855.1 of Campanula takesimana. Taxonomy (NCBI): domain Eukaryota; kingdom Viridiplantae; phylum Streptophyta; class Magnoliopsida; order Asterales; family Campanulaceae; genus Campanula; species Campanula takesimana. Next base: position 460,442 of record JAOWBW010000308.1, read on the forward strand.
ATTCAAAAGTCAGATACTCATAGTGTAAATAGCAGAGTAGCAAAACTGAATTACAGAATCCAAATGAGTTGATCCAATAACGATCGCGAATAAGAAAGCAAACCAATCCAAAATTTCCGAAGACAAAGAATGAAAGGCTACTAGATCGACAAGACTCTTACCTTGAATCCAAGCTAATCCAAAACAAAGTACACAACGTAGCTTAAACTTCTCAATCTAAGATTACAAAGACATAAAAGGTACAAGAGTTAGTACTCATTAAAATGCATTCAAATATATATATATATATATATATATATATATATATATATATATATATATATATTAATAATTCATAACAAGCTATAAAAACATTATAACAACTATATTGTTATTATAAAAATAACTACAAATATACATTCTTAACTATAATATATGGAACTTACTCTGAAAAAAAATCAATTTAGACTCAAGAACCGTCAAATTCCGAATTCAAATGAATAAATTATGAAACAAACAAAGACGGATCATTTTTAAGACATATCATAAAGGCAGCCACAAACATTTTAAACCTGACAATAACCTATAGCATTTTGGTACCAGATAACAACTTCATTGGAAAGCTATTTAAAATCTAATGAGTTTAGACCCAAAAATCACATGATTCCGAGTCCGAATGATTTAATTATGAATTTTCTATACTTAACAGACTTTTAAATTCATTCACCATGGACTGCTGCGAAAACAGAGATTCTGGGTACAAACTACAACTATTCTGATTCTAAAACCTATTTCATCGAAGAGATCTCGAAAAGTTAGTCAAAATGGACTCAAAAATCATATCATTCCGATTAACAACGAACAAGTTATGAGCTACAAAACTTTCATGAGTTTTCTTAACATTTGAGGGACTAATCTGGAATATTTAAAAATACAGGGAGCAAAAGGTACTTTTTCAAAACACATTGACCAAATAAAAATCATTTCAAATGCAGGGACTGTACCGGAAATATTAAAACTCAAGAACTCAACTGGAATTTTAACAATTTTGGGGACCTAAGTGAAACTACATGAACACAATGACCAAATTTCAGTTTTTGAAAATAACTTTCTTCAACCTCCAATAAAAACCCAGCAAACATTTTCATATTATAGGCTTATCTGTTCACATATAGAATTAAATGGGACAAACAGCGCTATAAATTCTAACTACAAATCTACAATACAACATTAAAAGTCATAATACTAATTGGAATGAGAGATTATGGGACGACCCGTCCCAATTTCATATAAATTTTACGCAGAATATTATTTTATAATTTAATTTGTGTTAGTTTGATTATTTTAAAAGACTTATTTGGCTAATTAAAATATTTAAATAATATTATTTGAGTTGCAAAATGATTACATAGTATGATGTGGAGTTAAAATAGTTAATTTAGTATTTAGAACATTTTTCTTATAAATATAGAAATGATGATTAAGGGGGTTAAGTGTCACAGTTGAAACCTTAGGGGTTTAAATGTAGTTGATTAAACTTGGAGGGCCGAAGTGTAACTTTCAAAAATAAAATCCATTCTTATCTTCACCATCTCTCTCTCTCTCTCTCTCTGCGCGTAATATACACACACACACTTATAACTTTCCCAATTTTCTCTCTGTCCATGGAAAAGAAGGTAAAGTTCTTACTTATTTTGATTGTATTCCTTTTAATTAATCATCCGTTCTAAAAATCTAATTACACCAAAATGTTCAGGGCGTTGAGTAGATCATTTCTATCCGATTAGAATATATTTTCATCGATATTTTCCCCGTAGTAGGTAAGTTACTATTCTCCCTTTAATTATATAAATGTTCATACATACTATATATGATATTTTTTCTTGATAATTGTTGTTTTGTGGGAGTATTGGAGCTATTTGTTAGTTGGGCTAGTTTGTGAATATTCTCACTGTTGGAATTATTTTGTTTGGGTTATATACATAAGATAAGAAGTTGTAATAGTACTTTTGAGACGGTGAAATAGATTTAGTATAAAAGTTGTAATAGTACTTTTGAGACGGTGAAATAGATTTAGTATAAAAGTTGTAATAGTACTTTTGAGACGGTGAAATAGATTTAGTATAAAAGTTGTAATAGTACTTTTGAGACGGTGGAACAGAAGGAGTATAATTTATTTAAGTTTTGGCCTGCGAGGTATGTTGGGCGGCCGCCCAAAATGGGCGTGCGGCCGCACATCTTTCTGGAAGAATTTGGTCTTGGTCAGGCTGGTTTTGGGCGGCCGCACAGGCTGGGGTGGGCGACCGCCCAGGTTGCTGAAAAACTGAGATGTTCCAATTTAATTGATTTGTAGGTGAATCTTGGTCTAGGTCTTAGGTGATATCCTTGGATACCTAGATGGTTATTGTGGAACACCAAATTAGTAGGAATGGTCCGTTTGTGATCAAGTTTGGAATGATGTAACCGGTTAGGTTCATTTTGGTTTTGTTACATCTTTATGATGCCTTCGTAGGATTTCCTACTTTGAAATCATTTGTTTGAGAATGTGTTTAACGTACTTGTTGTGGGGCTCTTCATGGGAAGTTATTCATCTTTATTATGTACTTAGTATGGTTCCCTATTATGGAATCATACACTGATTGTGCTTTCGTTTAAAGTCCAGCTGGTCATACTTGGTTGAGGCAGGCAGTGGTAGGAGATTATAATGGCACCCGAGTCAAGTTCATTATAATGTTCCCACTGGTACCTTTTCTTTTACCCCTTCTAGATGGCCTTGGTTGGGTTGTGCTAGTTCCCTTGTGTGAGTATTCTAGCTACACGTTTTGGGTTATGACTTTGTCATTTTCCCCCCGTTGTTCTTGTTGTTGTTTGGTTTCGGAACCCCTGCTTCAGCTCTTTGATGCTGCCCTGTTGATGCTGCTCTTCGATGCGGCTCTGTTGATGGTATTCAGATTGTTATATCCTTTTGGGAGAACCTTGACTCAGTATCCTTTGTTATGTGTTTATTTTAGCTTTGTGTGCTGCATGATGAGCTGGTCGTTATTTCCAACCGGTATGGGACGGTTGGCGATAGGGAGCCTCTCATTTGTTGTATAATATGTGTTATTCAGTTATTCAGTTTATATGCATAATATTATGCCATGTATCTGCATTAGTAACTTACTGAGATTTATCTCACCCCGTTCCCTTTCCATTTGTTTTCCTTAGTTCACAGGAAAGCTAGAATTAGTACACAGTGAGATCTGATGGTGCGGGAATTTTGGAGCAGGTTATACTCTTTTGGGATAGTTGCTCTACGGAGCTTTTGTATATTCTCTCGTAGAGAGGCCGTGGTTGTACAGTATTATGTAAATAGTCTCCGAGTTATAAGCTCGTTGAGGTGTAGTTTCATTAGTCGTGACTTAGTGTATTTCAGGATTTCGCATAGCCGATGTGGTTTGTCATCGACATGTTTATGGTAAAAATAGTTGGTTTTATAGTAGAGTTCACGCGCCTGATTCGGTATTTAGCATTTTGAAGATGTATATTATGCTATTTCAATATTTATGGAATTTAGATATTTTCGGGGCGTGACAGTTGGTATCAGAGCGATGGGATTAGATCTTGAAAGGGAATAAGAACTCTGATATTGAATAGGTTTTGATACTTGAGTGTTACGATTTTGAGAGGTTTAGAAAACTAAGTTTTCTTGAAGTCAATTCGCTTCCTTGGTCATGAAAAATTTGTGCAGTTGTAGAAGCATAATGAATTATTGGATGAGGTTAAAATAGAAGTTGGTTGGGTTAAGGGTGTGATATTGACGTCGAGTGTTTCTTCTCTTGTGGTATACCAGACATAGGATTGGTGTTAATAGTATATGTTCCATTGGGGTTGGTTTGAGAATCGAGAGTGTGAGTCTTTGAAGACTTAGGCGTATCTATTTCGTAAAGTGGACAATGTCTCGTGCTATATATTCATGTTTGTCCTCATTCCTGGATTTATGTGGAAGTGTATTCTCGAATACGAGACTTCAGATATTGATGAGTTAAGTGGTATGGCCTAGCTTCCTATGTGTCACGAATCTTTTGTTTGCCATCGATTGGTGGTGAATATTTCTATTCTGAGATGTGTGACTTTGCTTAGAAGCATAATGGATTATAAGTGAATGCATCTCTTGTGAGAAGTTATATTAATTTTCATGGAAGAAAAGTGTTTCAGAGAGTAAGGGAAAGCTTGAAGATGAGTATTTTTGAATATTTCATTTTGGTCACTGAGTTTGTAAATGTTTCAGATCTATCCCTGTGTAGTTTCGGAAGCTTGATTGAATTGTGATTAGTTATAACTTATTCATTTTAAACCGGATTCATGTGAATTTTGAGCCTAAATAGATTAACTTTTTGAGAGCTTTCCGTTTGATTTATTTTGTAATTTTAAATATGCATTGAATTTCCCCAGAATCTCAGTTTTTGGTGCTATTAAATTGTTTTCAATTTTTGGGGAAATTAGTAAATTAAAATGATCGTAAGTTATTCATTTTAAAATGGAATTTGATGATTCAAGTGTCTAATTAGACTATATTTTCAAGACTTTTCCAATGATCTTATTTTCATAAAATGATTTTCTGTATATTGTTCCTAGAATTCGAGTCTTGGTTCTGCAGAACCATAGAGATATATTGAATAGTGTGAATTTTAGATATATCGTAAGAAATACATCCGAGCTCGTAATAGAGTGATTCTTTAGGCTAAATTGTATTTTTATTATGAATTCGTGGTTATGTCATTTAGATGGATAAATGGTCTAGTGGTATCGAGGAATGTTATTTTCAAATCATAATTTGATTTTGGGGGTGACTTACTTAAGGACATATTGACATACACCAAGTCGTAGACGGAGAATTAATATCAATTTGGGATTATATAAAAATTTCTTGAAAGAAACAATGGTTCGCTAGATCTAGCTGGAGTTAGAGGATGTATTGTTTTGCAATGGTTTCCTTCAGGTATTTATTGATCTCTACAAGTGGAAACAATTATGTAAAACGAGATACGCATATTTCTGGGATTTTCTTGACTTTAGTAGGGATTGATAAGTGTGAAATCAGTTTTTGAATATTGAAATAATGATTGATGACAATTTAAGTATTGATATTGTTTCGTGGATTTGACTAGTATCACTGTTATCTTAAAAGGTATGACCAGTGTTATATTTTCTTGGAGATATGTCAAGTTTTCCCATTATAGTAAAAATTGATAAATCCATTATCTATAATGATGCCTCCAAATAGAGATTGAGGTATGTAACGATTCAAGGTGATAAAGTATTTGTATATGTTTCGAGGATTAACTCTTGATAAATATAACTATCTATAACTTGGGATTGATTGTGATTTTATTGATATTGCTTTAGCAGATTATATTTTATCAATGGGACCAAGTTTGAAATGTCATGTTAATAGACTATCAATATTTGATGGATATATTTTCTTAGGAAAAGCTAAATATGAGATAATGCAAGTGAGTAGAGAAATTAAAGGATCATGACTATATTATGTTTTATTTATAAGGAAGATGAGTATAGTAATGGAATCATATTTGATCGAATAGTTGATAACGGTAAATTTTCGTGTGTATAACTGAATTCTTGGGTTGACAATATTCGGAAGTGGCACATCAATGATTAGAGAATTACCTTAAGAGATTCCTAAAGGTATAGGAATATATGATGATGAATTTTTCGGTAGGATTATCATATAATTGATAACGCCTCAATAGTGTTATGTTATAATGGATTGAATAACCCAGTCTGCTCACCTAGTATGTACTTCTATGTTTTAATCGTTAGTCCTATTCTTTTTCTTATTTGTTCGGGTAGTAGTATGATTACATGGAATGCTTGTGGAGATAATATATGACAGGGACCATTGTGGTATATCTTGATCTTAATAGACTTCTCAGAGTGCTATGGATATTTATTTGGGTCCCATCATGATATTAGAAAATCCTAGGGACCGATACATATTTATAAGGATATACTACGTGTATGTGGAGTTAATTCCAAATACTATATGGGATTGATGTTTAAATCGTCAATACATAAGGATGAACCGGAAAAGTAAGATTTATGGGTGTTGATGATTTAAGGATTGATTGAGAGCGTAAAGCTAATCAGAAATAAATCATTTATGATTAAGAATTGGTAAACAAGTGATACTGATAAACGAAAACGAGATCTTAAGATCAAGTGAAGGATTTACTTTTCTTGAAGGAATTACCTAAGAATGACAAACATGAACTGAAAAGAATGATAGTCATGAGAATTTGAAATTCCGGAAGAAAGAGAAAGTTGATTATAGAATGTTTAATACGAGTATACGTGTGATGTGTATGTGTTTTAACTTATGTTAGTTTACTTGATACACATTAATGGAAATTGGAATTGGGATTTAAGTGTGATTTATGAGGACTATGCCTGAAATATTTTATAGGACCTTGATTATGGTTATTATTTGTATATAAGAATCGATATATATGTAGCCTCGATATGACTACGTGTTATAAATTTGGTTAGTAAATTCGAGAGCGAATTTCTTTTAAGGGGGAGAGAGTGTGACGACCCGTCCCAATTTCATATAAATTTTACGCAGAATATTATTTTATAATTTAATTTGTGTTAGTTTGATTATTTTAAAAGACTTATTTGGCTAATTAAAATATTTAAATAATATTATTTGAGTTGCAAAATGATTACATAGTATGATGTGGAGTTAAAATAGTTAAGTTAGTATTTAGAACATTTTTCTTATAAATATAGAAATGATGATTAAGGGGGTTAAGTGTCACAGTTGAAACCTTAGGAGTTTAAATGTAACTGATTAAACTTGGAGGGCCAAAGTGTAACTTTCAAAAATAAAATCCCTTCTTATCTTCACCATCTCTCTCTCTCTCTCTCTCTCTCTCTCTCTCTCTCTCTCTCTCTCTGCGTGTAATATACACACACAGTTATAACTTTCCCAATTTTCTCTCTGTCCATGGAAAAGAAGGTAAAGTTCTTACTTATTTTGATTTTATTCCTTTTAATTAATCCTCCGTTCTAAAAATCTAATTACACCAAAATGTTCAGGGCGTTGAGTAGATCATTTCTATCAGATTAGAATATATTTTCATCGATATTTTCTCCGTAGTAGGTAAGTTACTATTCCCCCTTTAATTATATAAATGTTCATACATACTATATATGATACTTTTTCTTGATAATTGTTGTTTTGTGGGAGTATTGGAGCTATTTGTTAGTTGGGCTAGTTTCTGAATATTCTCACTTTTGGAATTATTTTGTTTGGGTTATACATAAGATAAGAAGTTGTAATAGTACTTTTGAGACGGTGAAATAGATTTAGTATAAAAGTTGTAATAGTACTTTTGAGACGGTGAAATAGATTTAGTATAAAAGTTGTAATAGTACTTTTGAGACGGTGAAATAGATTTTGTATAAAAGTTGTAATAGTACTTTTGAGACGGTGGAACAGAGGGAGTATAATTTATTTAAGTTTTGGCCTGCGAGGTATGTTGGGCGGCCGCCCAAAATGGGCATGCGGCCGCACATCTTTCTGGAAGAATTTGGTCTTGGTCAGGCTGGTTTTGGGCGGCCGCACATGCTGGGGTGGGCGACCGCCCAGGTTGCTGAAAAACTGAGATGTTCTAATTTAATTGATTTGTAGGTCAATCTTGGTCTAGGTCTTAGGTGATATCCTAGGATACCTAGATGGTTATTGTGGAACACCAAATTAGTAGGAATGGTCCATTTGTGATCAAGTTTGGAATGATGTAACCGGTTAGGTTCATTTTGGTTTTGTTACATCTTTATGATGCCTTCGTGGGATTTCCTACTTTGAAATTTGTTTGAGAATGTGTTTAACGTACTTGTTGTGGGGCTCTTTATGGGAAGTTATTCATATTTATGATGTACTTAGTATGGTTCCCTATTTTGGAATCATACACTGATTGTGCTTTCGTTTAAAGTCCAGCTGGTCATACTTGGTTGAGGCAGGCAGTGGTAGGAGATTATAATGGCACCCGATTCAAGTTCATTATAATGTTCCCACTGGTACCTTTTCTTTTACCCCAAATTCACACATGTGATTATTCATGGTCCAGGTGAGAATTTTTTAAGTCTTAGCGGAGGTCCATACCGAATCCCATAACTGTGTCCCCATCCCGGACTCGCATCTCGATAATGAGGCCGCTGTGCCCTTTCCTCTGGGTTCCATATTGATCTCACTCCGCCAGTAAGATGTAGCCGACATTCGAGTTCGCCCAGATCCGATCTCGCCTAGTCGGTTTCGCCGAGATTCGATCTCATCAAGAATTGATCTCGCCAAAACACGATCTCACTAAATCGATCTCTGTGAGGTAATTATTTTTATTTTTTATTTATTGGCCTGAATTTATTTGATTTATGTTTATGTGACTAAAGTAGGGGCCCGAGAAAAACCCTTCGAATTACTCAAACAAATTTGTCCCTTACTAGGATTTCGGCTGGTTCCGGTCCCCATTCTTTCCGGTACCGGCTAGCCGCCTTGCTCTTCCAGTTTTTCCATCAAGGCGCGGTCTCCCAGGTATTCCATTCTCGATTTTCTATTCTTTCTCTTGTATTTGTCAATTCACCATGGCTCGTACTAAGATGTGTGTCCGTCAAATGAAGTATGGCCAGTGTAAATTGAGTGGGGGGTTTTTACAAGTTTTCTAACAGTATATGGATTCGGATGTCCCGTGAAGAGCTCTATTCGCTCTTGATTTGTTTTGATGCTGAGACAATGGTGCTTGGTTCTTTAGAAATTCGAGGACCACCCTCTCTTTCTCCTGATTCTGAAATAGAGGGTTTTTTTTACTAGGGGAGACTTCGCTTCTCACATTTGTTCTTTTTATGGTCACCCTCTTGATTCCGACTCCTCAGATACTTCAGATATAGACTATCAAATTCCTGACCCTCATCGTCTCTTTTTCAGACGAGTTGCTTCTCCGTCCCTAAGGGAAGCCATGGAGGATCAGGGGGAAAATCGATCGGAAACTTATCAAACCGAGGTGTTCAATCCTGATAAGGTGAGCTCTCCCAAGGGTGGAGCTAGTAGTTCAAACTCTCATCCCAATAAGACCGTTTACCATACTAGCTTTGGCATAGATCCTGACAAGTATCACATTCGAGCCTTTACAGGTGAGTTAAACTTAGATGCCATGCGTACTCGACATGATGGTGTAATCATTTATCCCTCACAATTTGAGGTGGGTTTGCGATTGCCCTTGGACCCATTCATATCGTCTTTCTTGTACCACGCGGAGGCCAACATAGTATATTTACACCCAAACGTTATACGAGTGCTTACCTGTTTCATTGTCATTTGTCGATCTATTCGTTGTGAGCCCACTTTAACCATGTTGAGAGATTTCTTTGATGGGGTCACAAGTCCTTCCAGGCTTAAAGGGATAGACGATTCCAGACTTACTTTTAGAGGAAAGAAAAAATAAATTAATCACCCCATATCCGAGCAAGGTCCCGAAATGGAAAGATTGTCCACTTCTTGTCCTGTCTCGTGTAGGTTGGACTCACCCCATCCCTACTCTAAACAAGTTTGAGAGTAAGTATGAGAATAAGGATTCTTTAACTGATGAGGACGAGCTCACTCAGCGTGATATTGTTAGCTTATTGGGTCAAATAGATAGGGGAAAGGCTTTATTTTCTTGGAGTGGAATTTTACAAACTCAGGTTTTACTGAAACAAGTTGGGCTTCCTATTAACAATCTTCCCCATGTTGCCCCCATAGTTCCCATCGAGCATGTTGAGTCTTATCCTGGTTGGGTGTTGGTCCCAAAGGGCAACAAGGGTATGAAAAATAGCTAGAGGGGGGGTGAATAGCTGTTTTAAAATTCTTTTCGTACCCTTGATAAACTCAATTACAAATTCGCACTTTATCAAGTAAGCGTTATGAAATGCGCCTAAGTGAGTGAGTGAAATGCACAGCGGAATTTAGTAATGAAAATAGGCGCAAAGTGTGATAAAGGGGCGCACACACACACTAAGGATTTTGGCTCAAAGTGGGTGAAATAAGAAACTAAGGCAAATGAGTTAACAACACAACACAATTCAGATCAATCAATCTACAATGAGTAAACAAGCAAATAGTGAGTGAAGATAATAACTTGAAAGGAAATGACAAGATAATAACACAAGCTATTTGGAGAGGTTCGATCAATGAAAGATCTACGTCCTCTACCAAGATGGTTAGTCTTGGATTTCTAATGGAGATCTTATATAATGAGTGAGTGTTACAAATTACAACTTTGAGCTTCTACACTAACTCAAGATCTAATATTCTATGAATGAACAAATCCAAAACAATAACCGGTGTATCTCTAAAAGATGGATCTAAGTGATCAAACTTAAAGAGGTGCGTGTGTGATTTTAGTATCAAGGCTCTTTAGATCTTTATGATTTAGAGCACAATGAAACTAAAGTGTTATAGCTTGAAGATCTGGGCTAAGGATGAAGGTATGAAGATGTTCTTGAGAAATTCTGGAAACACGAAGGCAATCTTCAAATCTTCAACAAATGCTTTGAGAGAGAAATTCTTGAAATTCTTAGCAAAACTCAGCAACTTCAAAATGTTGAAGTTATGGGGTATTTATAGTGAACTTCAAAAAACTAGCCGTTGGAGATCCTTGTGGATAAGATGTGCTGTCACTCGTTAATTGGAGCATGCATATATTATGGCCATTTTGACACTCAACAAAAATGTGACCGTTGTGGACACGTGTCAATAGATTAGGCACATATGCATCTTTTAACCACCGTTGGATCATTGGCGTAATTTAAATTCTCTTCAAGTCTTTGAATCTTCAATAAATCACTGAGTGTTGAATAAACACTTTGAGGCGCGTTTGAGCCAAGAGGCGCATTGAGCCAAGAGGCGCACATTATGTGTGCACTAAACTAAGGGGCGCAGAGGCGCATATTATAGCTGGGAAGAAATCCTTATGCGCGCGCTCTAAATGGCGCATGGCGCAAATAAAGAAGGCGCGTGGCGCAGGAGGCGCATATGCGCGGCTCAAACTCACTGAGTGATTTTTCTTGAATCTTGATCTTCTTGCCCTATTTCTAAGCCTATTCTATAACAATGGACAACCTAAAAAATGAAGTATATATACTTTTTACATGTGGGTCTAAAGTCCATGAAATAAAACTTAGGTGATGGTTCAATCAAATCTAATAAATCCTATTACATTAAAACTGGGATATATGTGGGCATACCCAACAATCTCCCCCTATTTGATTGATGCCATTACCTACTATATCAAGGACAAACATTATACTTGATAAAAACATGTCCAAATGAATGAAATTGGTAAATCATGTCTCAAGTTAATGCACACACTAGTCTAAGATATAGATTTCTAATCTATTCCAAAAAGGATAACACATTACATATGGAAAGATAGAAACAATAGTTTAACACATTCAAAATGATATATGAATTTTAGATTTGAAATGTGTTTAAACCAAGTTTAAACTCAATGCATGAAAGTATGAAACAATTCAATATGATGCATATGAATTTAAACAATATTCATTGTTCTACAAACAAGGAGTTTGACTGAACAAGGTTTGATAATAAGTGATGCATTGTTCTCATTAAAACTTGGGGTGTAGGAGTTACAGATTACAAGTTTTGAATAGAACAAAGACAAAAGGTGCTAAAACAAGTAAGCACAAAATCACTAACACAAAAGAGTTGATTCTATTACAAAAGATTCTAATAACTTATAATCAAAAAAAAAAGAAACTAAGGGTTGGGAGGCGCATCATCGTCCTTCAATCCTTCAACAATCTCTGAAACGGAGCGCTGAATCTGTTTAGCGAGCTGATGACTACGGTTCGCTAAGCCCTGAGTGTCAGTGACGCTAGAGTGAGTGGCAGTGATACTGTCTCTGATGTAACTCAAGTGATTCACATTGATGTTTTGATATTCATCAATGGAGCGCTGAGTGATTTGCTGCTGCTGAGAAATATTTTCTTCTAAGATTTGAATGTGAGCTTCAATGGCATTTTGAGCCATGATAATGTCAGAAGAAATGTGTTCGGCGCGTCTGTCTAAGCTTGAGTGAGCAGCAGTGAAGTGAGTAACGACCAATTCTTTCAACACATCCAACTTTGATACTAACACGTTCATGTTGGATTGAGACGCATCAGACTGAGGTATGAAAGTAGGCGCAAAAGAGGTGGTTTGCGCCTGATCAGAATGAGGTTGTACCTGAGTCTGCGCCGGAGGAGGAGTAGGAGCAGAAAGTTTGTCCTTGAGAGAATTCATCTCCCCCTTAATGGCAGCGATCTCTTCAGATTGATCAGTAAGTAATGAAGTAAGAAGCTCAAATTGAGACTTTATCTGCGTCTGACCTTGCTCTAAACTTGCTTGCCCCTGCTGCAAAGATTGAAGCATAGCAAGTACCTCGCTCAAATCTGGAGCAGATGGAGGAGGCGCAGGGGATGACTGGGCCGCATCAGCTTGTAGAGGCGCAACAGGAGATGGAGTCGCATGAGGAGGTGAAAGAGTAGGAGACGCATATTCATCTTCAGTTTCAACATAAACAGTTTCCGTTGTGATTAGATCTGGTCCAGAAGGAGGTAGAGGCGCAACTGGAGAAGGAGTTCGCTAAGGAATGGTCTCTTGCTCCCCCTGAACTGGTTCATCTATGTCTGAAACATCATCGCCAAAAAAATCAGAAAGGAGTTGTACCCTTGACACTTTGGTCTTTTGAATTTTGACTGGAGGCACACGGGGAGCGGGGGCGCGTTGAGTAGGCGCGCGCTGGGTAGGCGCAGGAATAGAAGGGCCTTTCTCAACATCAGCGCTTGAACCAGCGCCTTTCTTGCGCTCTTGCTTTTCTGACTCAGCAGCTTGCTTGGCTTGAAAATCTTCATCTCTTTTCCTTTGACCCTCAAGTCTGCTGGCTTCCTGCGCTAGCCTTAGATCACGCTCTTCATCAGATTCAAATCTGGTACGTTTGATAGGCGCACGAGGAGGATCATCAACCACCCGTTTTCCTTTGCTTTTCTCTGCGCCTGGCAAGGGATCATCGCTTTGTCTTGCGCTTGCCGTCACTGCACTTTTCTTTAATGGTGCGTCTTTAAGAACTGGCGCTTCATCTGATTCGGTGTCTTCATCGACTAAGCCTTCAATAGATTTGATTTGAATTCCCTTGGCGCGCTTTGTAGGCTTCTTTCTGCGCTTTTTGAGGTCCAAATTCGCTTTTCCAAAAGTTGGAACATCATTGATTTTATACTCAGGATTCTCATTCAAAAATTTAACTAACTCAGGATAAGTTAGAAAAATTTTTGTGAGAAGAAGGCAGTGAGAGCGAAACCTGGTCTTTCCATCACTCTTGTTCTTCACATACTTGTCAATCTGCTCACGCAACGTCTTGAACAAAATGTGAGGCCAGTGAAGCTTCTCCTTGGCCATGATGGCAGCTGTGTATTCCCATTGTTCCACCGTGAATCGGTTCACGTTCCCGGTTTTGAATACAATCGAAGTTCCCACTAAGTGCGCTATATGAGTCAAGAGTTCTCCACCATCTCGAATTTCAGTGTTTTTGATATTATTTTGAAGTGTGGGAATATTCAGAAGTGAAGCAGCCATCATGTTCTGATCATTAATAGAGTAAGTCATCGGACGCCCAATAATGCGATCGTCACCCGTAGATGGAAAACTGAGTAAGTGTCGAATCACAGATGAGGAGATATGGACGTCTATATTTTGAACGCGAGCCTCAATCCTGTAGTGAGTGCGTCCATTAACATCAATTTCCACTAGAACAGCGGTGGAAAAGAACTCATCCACGAGGAGCGGAGAATAGAAAGACTGGTCCATGGTGAATAAAGGGAGCAGACCAGCAACGCGCAATGTCTCTATGATTTCTTGCCCAATATTTTCACCAGAAAGCTCTAGTAGATCAAGAGTTTCTTCTAGTTTGAAATTTGCAAGGTCCTGAAAAAAATAAACATTGATTGATTTTAGAAGTGGCAGAGGCGCATAGAAACATAAGATGATCAAAGTAACATAGGCGCATAAAGAATTGAGAGGCGCATAATAGAATCAGGCGCACAACATCATAGAGATTTAAGGCGCATGATTTAATTAGGCGCATGAAATTTTAAAGGCGCATAGAGTTACAAGGCGCATATTATGGTTCTATGTAAATACAAAGGAAAAATTAAAACAACGAAATTTGACTAAGTACAAAGTTAGGCACATAAGGTTTTAGGCGCATATACAAGTAGAGGAGCAGAAAGCATTCAGGCGCATAAAAAAGTAGGCGCATAAAGAAGTATATAGGCGCATATCGTGTGAAAATTTTGACTTAGCAAAAACAAAATAACAAGCATTCAAATGAAAGAAATGAAAATCAAAAAATACAAATTTTGAAAACAAGATAGAAAATTTTTAGAGACCAAAACATGCAAGAATGACGAAGAACACGAAGAACAACCCTTGAATGCTCGAAGAACACCAAGAACACGAAGATCATGAAACTTCACCAAAACAGACAAATAATATATCAAAATGATCGCATGACAACAAGGAATCTAAATATGTAAACAAAAACATGAACAAATCAATAATGAAAGCACAATGAACAAAAGAAGAACCGAAAAATTTGAAAAGTTTTGAAACCAAAAATTCAGATTTGCAATGATGAAAGCATTGATCGTTGAAATGTTGGATACAACAGATTCGAAAACAAGAATTGAACACAACCCAACAAACGATATAGAAAACGGATCATCGAAACAAGAAAAATCAAGGGAAAAAAAATGAATCCAGGTTTAAAAAAAAAAAAAACGAAGAACACTAAAAATGACGAAAAAAGGGAAAAAGAATTCAGAAAATTAAAGAGTTAAGGGTTGAGAATTCATACCATTTCGTCTTGTGTAGATGTTGATGCTTTCTTAGGACCCATAAACTTATATAGACAATGAAGAAGAAAAAATAGAGAAGATGAAGGTAGAGAGAGAGAGGGAATCGGGGAGAGAGAGACGAGAGAGATAAGGGAGATAGAGAGTTGGTAGGGAGGTGAGGTAGGTGATGATGAATTTATAGGTTAGGTTCAAAATTTTGCACTGATAAGAAAAAACATAGTCAAAAATTTAAAAAATTGGAAGTTGAAAGGATGGCATTAATGAGGGATTTTGAAAAACGGAGGCTCATCATGACAAAAAGGACGTTCATTAATGAGGGATTTTTGGGATATGAAGGGCATTAATGGCTGAATGACTTAAAGTGTCATGATGTTACATTTTGGGTTTAGAAAAACTGCTCCACTTTCCCTTTAAGTGTAAGAGCAATTTTGACTAATTTTTGCACAAACACCAAAAACATCTATTTTGGTGTAAGTTTGGGGTGCAAGAAATATATCCCCAGAAAATAAAATTTTTCGAAAAACGTAAAACGATGGAAAAAATTTAATTGCACAAGTACCCTTGAACAATTAATGGAATGTCAAAGACAAAATTCCAATAATAAATGAACAGAATAAACATACCTGGTACTTGTGTATTGAATACGTTCAATCATTGATATTAAATTTTGAGTATTGATTGAGCCGCAATAGTTAATGCGCGCATGAAGGGGAGCATTACTCACAGGAGCGCATAATGAACAGTGCACAGAAATTGCTTTTGGGCGCGCAGGTGAGTGAGGCGCTATACTCTGTTCTTAGGCGCGTAGGAATGATAAAATTCTTTGTAGGATAGGTGCGCAGAGTGAGGTATAGGGCGCGCATAGAGATTGAGCGCGCAGAAATAAGAGTTGGGCGCGCAATTAGTAAGGCGCATAGATGGCTCATAGTTTCCTTGAAACTTTGAAAGAATTGATCTAACATTTGTACCTAATATACTCATAACTCAACAAAACATAAAATCATTAGTATTGACAAAACTATGTTGAATTTAGTTGAGTTCAAGCATACCCATTTCACCTCTCAAAAACATGAACCGTTTTGCGTCGAGTGCTTTCGTTAGAATGTCGGCGATTTGATAGTCGGTTCCCACGTGTTCCAAATGTATATTTCCTTTCTCCACGTGGTCTTTGAGGAAGTGATATTTGATGTCGATGTGCTTTGGTCTTTGAGTGCATGACAGGATTTTCAGAAACCGCAATTGTTGATGTGTTGTCGCAGTAAATGGGACAATTTTCTTCGATGATATCATAGTCCACCAATTGCTGCTTCATCCAAAGTATTTGACAACAACAGCTTCCCGCATCGATATATTCGGCTTCAGTTGTTGAGACAGATACAGAAGCTTGTTTCTTACTTGCCCATGACACAAGTCGATATCCGAGGAAATGACAAGTGCCACTAGTGCTTTTCCTATCAATGGTGCACGCTGCGTAATCCGCATCTGAATAACCTACAAGTTTAAAGTTCGAATCTTGGTGTACCAAAGTCCTAGGTTAACAGTGTCAGAGAGATATCTTATAATACGTTTCACAGCAATTAAGTGTGCTTCTCTAGGATCGGATTGATAACGAGCACAAACACAAACACTAAACAAATACCAGGCCTACTAGCAGTAAGATAAAGGAGTGAGCCAATCATACCTCGATAGAGCGTTTGATCAAACACGTTACCTTTTAAATCTTTGTCGAGTTTGTTGCCGTGGCCATTGGAGTATCGTATGCTTTGGCGTTTTCAAGTCCAAACTTCTTGATTAAATCCTTTGTGTATTTGGCTTGATTGATAAAGATGCCTTCACTCATTTGCTTGATTTGAAGCCCGAGGAAGAATGTGAGTTCTCCCATCATGCTCATTTCAAACTTGCTCTTCATTAGTTTCTCAAAGCGCTGCACAACAATTCATTAGTAGAACCAAATATAATATCATCAACATAAATTTGAACAAGTAATTTATGACCATTATGTTTGGCAATGAAAAGAGTTGTATCGATTTTACCGCGAGTGAAGCCTTTTTCGATGAGAAACTTTGATAGTGTATCATAACATGCTCTTGGTGATTGTTTGAGTCCATACAAAGCTTTCTGGAGTTTGTACACATGATTTGGAAATTGTGAATCTTCAAACCTAGGTGGTTGAGAAACATAGACTTGTTCTTGGAGTTCACCATTTAGAAACACGCTCTTCACATCCATTTGATATAACTTGAAGTTCTTGTGAGCGGCGTAAGCTAGAAATAATCTGATAGCTTCAAGTCTTGCTACGGGCGCAAAAGTTTCATCGTAGTCAATTCCTTCTTCTTGCCTATAGCCTTGTGCAACCAATCTTGCTTTGTTTCTCGTGATGGTTCCATTCTCATCCATCTTGTTCCTGAACACCCATTTCGTACCAAGCACTCCATGATCATTTGGTCTTGGAACTAGAGTCCAAACCTTACATCGTTCAAATTGATTGAGTTCTTCTTGCATTGCAACAACCCAACTAGGATCTTGGAGCGCTTCATCAGCCTTCTTCGGTTCAATTTGAGAGATAAAAGCTAGTGTAAGCATCAAAGTTTGTAGCTCTCCTTATACGAACACCAACTTGTAGATCACCGATGATATTAGCAATTGGGTGACCTCTAACTTCACGAATTTCAGGAGGTAAGTTAGGTTGAGTCGTAGTAACTTGAAGGTCTTCAATTGGTACATCTTCACCAGATTCAAAGTCATTGAAATTTGGGGGTTGAACTGGCTCAGAATTGAAATTTGGGTTTACACCAGATGCAGCAGTAGAAATAGGCGCGTGAGAGGAATCATGAGGCGCATCATTTGAATGAGGCGCAATAGAGGATTCACCAGGCGCATTATACATGAATTAGGCGCATTTGATGTAGATGGATTTCCTTGTGTTGATAGATTCTGATCTTGAGTGGGCGCAACATGAATAGGAGCACCTGTATCATTTAGCTCAATAGAATCATCAGCAACATTTGGAGCCAAATGTGGCTCAAGGAGAGAATGTTCATCAAATGTAACATGTACAGATTCAACTATCACTAATGTAGTTCTATTAAAAACACGAAAAGCTTTAGAGTGTTTGGCATACCCAACAAAAATACCTTCGTCGGCTTTGGCATCGAATTTACCTCTATGTTCGTTTCCGTTATAGAGGATATAACATTTGCAAACAAAGATCTTGAAGAATGCAATGTTGGGAGTTCTACCACGCCAAAGTTCATACGAGTCTTGTTGTGAGTTTGTTGATGAGGGAACGATTTTGAGTAAAACATCAGTGTTGATAGCTTCTTCCAAATACTTAGGCAATTTAGCTTCAGCTATCATCGTCTTCCCGCTTCAATCAACGTTCTATTCTTTCGTTCAACAACGCCATTTTGTTGAGGGACTCCGGCGGTTGAAAAGTTGTGATCTATCCCATGATCTTCACAATATCGAGCACACCGTTGTTTTTGAATTCTGTTCCATTGTCGGATCGAACACTAACGATGTCATCCTTCTTTTGGGTTTGGAGCAGTCGAATAAGGTAGTGAGAAAGTCATAACAATCATCTTTTGTAATCATCATCTCCACCCATGTATATCTTGAATAATCATCCACCACAACTAGAGTATACTTGTTTTCTTCTAATACTTGCGGTGGTGAACTGGTCCAAATAGATCAATGTGAAGCAGTTGCAAACATCTAGTAGTTGAAGGATTTGACTTGCTTGAAAATGACTGCTTCGGTTGTTTGCCAAGTTGACAACGCGGCGCACTTTTTGTCATGATGATCAGCAACCTTGGGAAGTCCTTTGACAAGATTATTCCTGCTGAGTTTAGATAGATACTTGAAGTTCAAGTGACTTAAGCGCTTGTGCCACAGCCAACTATTTTCGTTCACTACTTTTTTGCTACAAAACAAAGATTAGTACTAGAGTTCATACTATGGAAATCAATAATATAAATATTTGTCTTACGATATCCCGTGAGTAAGATAGCTCCAGTTTTTGCCATTCTTGATAAGACATTTGCGTTGAAGTAAATGGCATTCTAATCCTTTGTCGCAGAATTGAGATATGGATAATAAGTTGTGCTTGAGCCCTTCGACGAGTGAGACTCTTTCAATGCACACTTTGTCTTTCTTGAGCTTTCCATATGCTACAACTTGACCTTTGTTATTATCACCAAATGTTACGGAGGGACCTCTTTCTTCATGGACATCTTCTAATAAGGATTCATCTCCAGTCATGTGTCTTGAACACCCACTATCGAGAATCCATTCATAATTCCTAGCTTTTGAAGATCCAGCCATGAAACAAAGAACCATGAAAGAACCGAAATATAGACATTTAAGCAGGTCCCCTTTATTCCTTTTGGGTCCTAGGGTTAGCAACTTTTGACAACCCACTCTTGCTTGACCTTAGGATTTTTACGTCCTTTGGCATTGGGAGTGAATCGCAAAAGTCATTCCACGGCCTTGTGTCCTGAACATCACAAATGGAACAATGATGAAAGCCACCAATCACGTGAGTTTTCACAAACTCTTTACTTTTCTTGGGGATGGCATTCTTCTTTGGGTCAGATGAACTAGCCTTAACAAAATCTTTCTTTTGAAATTTTGGAGTGCTTTTTCTTGGAGGGCGCATAGGGCTAGGAGGCGCACGGCGATGAGGCGCGTGGCTCTTAGGCGCATAATGAGCACTCGGAGAAGGAGCGCGCCTATTTTCAAGAATGATTTTTCTAGGAGATGGTTCATCTGTAGCTATATCTTTCCCATTAGCTTTCCCAATTGCTTCGTTGGGTAGACATAATGGAATGTTTGTCTCTTGACTTTTTCCTGTCCTTTACCCATTGAATTAGAATGTTTTTCCTTGGGAATTTCAAAAGTTTGTTGGTTGGTAAATTCACTATCTCTTTCAGCACAGACATCACATTTAAAGTTGTCACTAGTTGATGAGAATCCAAGCCACTTTTATCACCACATGACTTTTTGGGACTCAAATATGTTCTCCATAGTGACACGAGAATTGGACCACTCATTTGTAATCTTTTTAAGATCAGTAATTTGAGCAACAATTTCATCGTTTTGAACTTTAAGAAGTGAGTTCTGTTCTGTTAGAAAAGTGTTTTTAACAGTAAGAGGAGTCATGCTCTTTATCTCTGCTCCTTAGAGGGTGAGTTCAGATTTAAGTAGAGATTTCTCGGTCTTAAGCTGGAAATTTCATCACATATAGTGCTAAAGCTTCCTTCATACTATCAATCTAGTGATTACCTTTTCAGCCTTCTGAACAATTTTTCTTGTTCAGCAATCACTTCATCATCATTGATTTTGGAGATTGGAGCAAGTTGGTTCAACTTGAGTCTAATGTATGCTCCTTTTCTCAATTTGTTCCTTGCACCAAGATCACATCGTGAGAATAACAATCCCCATCGCTTTGAGCCAGAGTGAGAATCCTTGTTCAACGAGCTCGCTGATGGTTGGTCCTTTCTTCTTTTTCACTTCTTGAAAACCTGCAGATTTCTTGATAGGTTTATTCAAGGCATTCATATCGGGAACATCCTTGGAGAAGTCATCATCAGAATCATAAGTATCAACTTCTCATCATTTGCCATCAAACAAACGAGTCCATCATCGAATCTTCATCGCTCTCATCGGAGTCTGTTTCAATCCAAGTGTTGTGCTCATTTGCTGGTGCTTCTTCTTCAGCAACCATTCACTTGTGACGAGTGAACTTGGGAGTGAATTTGGGAGTATGGCTGCTCTTCTTCTGCATATATTCAAATTTGGGGATCGGGCAGCTTGATGCAAATGTCCGGGTTTCCTGCAATTAAAACAAACAAGATCTTCTTTCCTTTTTGAATCACTGCTCCTTGAAAACTTTTGAGGAGCTTTGCTGGTAGATCCTTGAAATTTGTTGGTTGAGCCGGGTCTTGAGAATTTTATGAACTTTTGAAATTTCTTCACAAATAAAGGAAAGTCTTCATCATCCATGTCTAATAGCTCAGAAGTGGAAATTTTGGGATCGGGAACTTTTCTCAATTTGCACAGGCCAGGCGCAGGGTATGCGCCTCTTCTCTTTGCGCCATCATTGCCTATAGATTTTGATTTTCCTTCAGTTTCGCTAATTCGCTGAAGTTGAGTTCGTAAACTTTGAGATTTGCAAAAAGGTTCTTATGTTCCAAACATCTAAAGTTCCAGCGTCTTCAAGAGCGCTAGATTTATGTAGTATCTTGATCCAAAAGCTTGTAGAAAATTACATTCAAATCTTTGTTGGTAAACTTCATGCCAAGTGAAATCATAGATTGATAATTTCACAGTAGCGTTCATAGTTTGCCTCAAGTTTCACCGGGGAGTTGAGAGAAATTGTTGAATCTCTTTTGTACTTCGTATTTCTTGTTCTCCTTG
>JAOWBW010000308.1:481883-749383 GCA_026119855.1 Campanula takesimana
GTAAAACCTTGGATCATCACCTTTTGGTATCAAATGAAATTTTTAACTTCAGTATTTCAGATAGTTTTGGTTTTAGTCGACCGTCCAGATCGCGGTCTCGGGCCGTGGGGTCCGGGGTCGCGACAGTTGGTATCAGAGCTATGGCATTGGCTCTAAGTATAAGTCTAGGTGGATTAGTATGACCTAGGTGGGTAGTAGTGTGCGGAGTGATTAACGGTTGATGTTTTATGCAGGTACTTGTTTACAATGGTTCGTAGAAGGAGTGGTGAAGGTAGTACCGGTAATGCAAATCAGAATGATACAAGGAAAGAAGCCCGTACCATGTTTCAAGGCATGTTCGAGGCGGCCATGAAGGCCATACATGATCAAGGTCTGAGGGTAGAACCCGCACCACCCGCTATGGATTGGAGCAATTCTGAAGTTGAAACCGGTTGAATTCAATGGGGAACCCGATGTAAGGAAAGCTGAGTTATGGATTGAGTCGATGGAGAAGATTTATGATGTGTTTGGGTGCACGGATGAGGACAAGGTCCGGTTCGCGGCTTATGAGCTTGTGGGAACCGCCGAGCATGGTGGAAGGTGTTAAAGCTAGTTGGGATGATACTCACACTGTGTATGCGTGGAGTTGTTTTGTGCGCAAATTCAAGGAGCATTTCATTCCGGTTGTTGATCAAAACGAAAGGAGATCGAGCTACTCAACCTGGAGCAAGGTGTGTTGTCTATAGCACAATACTCAGCTAAGTTCATAGAATTAGCCCGGTATTGCGAATATTTGGTGAGGACCGAGGAACAAAAAGCTATGAGATTCATTCGGGGATTGAAGACCTCCATCCGTACTCAACTTATTGCTCAACGGATTGTGACATTCCAAGATGCGGTGGACCGAGCCTATTTGATAGAGCAAGATATTGGGGAACATAATAGGAAGACCGAGGTGGCCAACCCGAGTAAGCAAGGAGAACAAAGCAAGCCACAACACCGTTCCGACAACCGAGGTAACTCGGGAGCATCATTTCAGTTTAAGGGGCAAACCTCACCGAGGAATCCGGGTACTACTCCGGGGATTCAGAATAGGAAGCCTTGTACCTTTTGTAGAAGGTAGGCCATACGGAGGATAGGTGTTGGAAAAAGCAAGGCAAGTGTACCAATTGTGGTGAAATGGGGCACTTTGCGAGAGAGTGCACGAGGTACCGAGGTCAAGCATCCGGGTCAGGAGTTGGTATTAATCAGGGTCAGAAAAGGGATGCCGCTGGGAAGCCCAAAGTCCAAGGGAAGGTTTATGCCATGAATCAACAACAAGCTACCGATGATCCATCCGTTATTGGAGGTATTGTTTCTGTGTCTAATGTGAGCGCACGAGCGTTAGTAGATCCAGGATCATCTCATTCATACATTTCTGTGCAATTTGCTTCCATGTTAAATGCTGCATTCGAGTCTTTACCGTACGTGCTAGAGGTGTCGATCCCTATAGGAGAATGCTTGATTTCTGATCGAGTCTTTCGTGCTTGTGATGTGGTTATTTGTGGTCGAGTCCTTTGTGCGGATTTGGTAGTTCTTCCTATCCAAGACTTTGATGTCATTTTGGGTATGGATTGGTTGAGCAAGTTCATGCTTCCGTTGATTGCCGTAAGAAAACTGTTACTTTTTCTATTCCCGATGTGCCTAAATTTGTGTTTGAGGCTAGTCCTCTGAGTAGAAAGGTTCGCTTAATTTCTTTTATGAAAGCGAGAAAATTATTGCATAGTGGTTGTGAGGGGTATTTGGCTAGTGTTCTTGATACTAGGAAAGAATCCCCTAGTTTTGATAGTGTTCGGGTAGTCCGGGAATTTCCCGATGTTTTCTCTACCGAGTATGATATGCCTCCCGATCGTGAGATTGAGTTTTGTATAGACCTTTTGCCGGTACGGCTCCAATTTCGAAAGCACCTTATAGGTTAGCTCCCGCAGAGTTGAAGGAATTAAAGGTTCAGTTGCAAGAGTTGCTTGATCGAGGGTTTATCCGCCCTAGTGTTTCCCCGTGGGGAGCACCGGTTTTTGTTTGTGCGAAAGAAAGATGGTTCCTTGAGATTGTGCATCGATTACAGAAAGTTGAATCAGGTTACGGTGAAGAATAAATACCCTCTACCCCATATTGATTATTTGTTTGATCAGCTTCAAGGGTCCGTGGTTTTCTCTAAACTTGATTTGAGGAGTGGGTACCATCAGTTGAAGGTTAGATCGGAGGATATTCCGAAGACTGCTTTCGCACTCGTTATGGTCATTATGAGTTCTTGGTGATGCCGTTTGGGTTGACTAACGCGCCTGCAGTATTTATGGATTTGATGAACCGAGTTTTCCACCCCTATCTTGACTCGTTCGTGGTAGTCTTCATCGACGACATTCTTGTTTATTCAAAATCTCGAGAGGAGCATGATCAACACTTCAGGACAGTTTTATCCGTTCTTGCGAGGGAGAAATTGTTTGCGAAGTTTAGTAAATGCGAATTCTGGCTCGAGAAGGTGTCATTTCTGGGTCATGTGATTTCTAAATATGGGATTTTGGTGGATCCTTCAAAGATTGAAGCTATAGTGGATTGGAAGAGACCCGAATCAGTGACAGAGATTAGAAGCTTTCTGGGTTTAGCCGGTTATTACAGAATATTTATTGAAGGGTTTTCGAGGATCGCTACTCCGATGACTCAGTTGACCCGGAAGAATGTTCCGTTTGTATGGACCGAGAAATATGACAAGAGTTTCGAGGAATTGAAGAAGAGGTTGACTACCGCACCGATCTTGACTTTGCCTAATGGGAGCGATGGCCTAGTGATTTACAGTGATGCTTCGAAAGAGGGTTTGGGTTGTGTGTTGATGCAGAACGGGAAAGTAATTGCGTATGCTTCGAGGAAGTTGACCCCTAGTGAGCAGAATTACCCGACTCATGATATGGAGTTGGCGGCTATTGTATTTGCGTTGCACAAATGGAAACACTACCTTTATGGAGCGAGGTTTGAGATTTTTACCGATCACAAGAGTTTGAAATACCTTTTCTCCCAGAAAGAGTTGAATAATAGGCAGCGCCGATGGATGGAATTGTTGAAGGATTATGATTGTACGATTTCTTATCATCCGGGGAAGGCGAATGTGGTAGCCGATGCGATTAGTAGAAAGTCTTATGTGGCTTCGATGATGGTCCGTGAATGGAAAATGCTTGAGGATGTTCGAGATTGGTCTCCTCGTGAATCGAGACATGGGGCTATTTTTGCGAGTATTAGGGTATCTCCGACCCTAATTCAGAGGATAAAGAAAGCTCAGAAAGAAGATCCCGAGTTGGTGAAGATAACGGGTAAATTGAAGGAAAAAAACTTTGAGGATTTTTCATTGGGCTCGAGTGGAGTATTGACTTTCCGTGGAAGATAGTGTGTTCCGGATGTTGGTGGAATTAAACAGAGAGTTCTTGATGAGGGTCACAAATCGAGGTATACTATTCATCCGGGTAGTACGAAGATGTATCAGGATTTGATGCAACAATTTTAGTGGATTAATATGAAAAGGGAAATAGCCGAGTATGTATCGAGGTGTTTAACTTGTCAGCAGGTCAAAGCCGAGCATCAGAGACCCGCGGGATTACTTCAGCCGTTAGAGATTCCCGAGTGGAAATGGGAGCATGTGACTATGGATTTCGTTACGGGACTACCTCGTACCCGTAGGAAGTATGACAGTGTTTGGGTAATAGTGGATAGATTGACAAAGAGTGCCCATTTCTTGCCTATTGACATCAGATATTCGATGGAGAAGCTTGCGACCCTTTATATCGAAGAGATTGTGAGATTGCATGGGGTTTCGGTTAGCATTGTGTCAGATCGAGACCCGAGGTTTACTTCTAGATTCTGGAAGGCGTTTCAGGAAGCTTTGGGTTCAGATTTGCTATTCAGTACAACTTTTCATCCTCAGACCGACGGTCAGTCCGAGAGGACTATTCAGATTCTTGAGGATATGTTGCGAGCTTGTTCGATAGACTTTTCTGATTCGTGGGATTCGCACCTACCGTTAGTGGAGTTCTCTTACAACAACAGTTATTAGGCTAGTATCGAGATGGCACCGTATGAGGCTCTGTATGGAAGAAAATGTAGATCGCCTATTTGTTGGGATGAGGTTGGTGAAGCGAAGATCGTGGGTATTGATTTGCTTCGGGATTCGGTTGAGAAAGTTAGAGTTATCCGGGATAGATTGAAGACAGCCCAGAGTCGACATAAGAGCTATGCAGACAACCGAAGGCGAGATCTTAGTTTTCAGATTGGTGATTTGGTATTCTTGAAAGTGTCTCCGAAGGTGGGTATTCGTAGGTTTGGGAAGAAAGGCAAATTGGCTCCGAGGTTTATTGTCCCGTTTGAGATTTTGGGAAAGGTTGGACTTCTAGCGTATCGTCTTGCGTTACCGCCATCCTTAGACCGGTTGCACAACGTGTTCCACGTTTCTATGCTTCGGAAGTACGTTCATGATCCATCTCACGTGTTACCGAGGATACCGGAAGATATTGAGCCCGATTTGACTTATGAGGAATGACCGGTTCGGATCCTAGATTCCAAAGTCCAAGAGTTGAGGAGCAAAAGCATCGCGTTGGTTAGAGTTCTTTGGAGGAATCATAATATCGAGGAGTCGACTTGGGAGCTCCGAGTGGAGATCGAGAAGAAATTTCCGTGGCTTTTTGTTTAAGGTGAGTCTCGTTAAAATTCGGGTCGAATTTTTTTTAAGGGGGAGTGAATGTCACGACCCGAAATCTAGGCTCTATTTTATTAGTAATAAAGGATTATTATTTAATTATTTGCTTATTTATTTATTTAAATTTTTATTTATATAAATAATTATGTGTGCATTTTATGTGTTATAATAATTATGCCTAGCATTTTATTTGGGTCATTTGTGCTAGTGTAGAATTGTTGAGTCTTATTTGTTAGTGGGGAATAATTGTGTTAGTAGATGGGGAGGGGGTCTAGTTGTAACTTTTTAAAATAATTTTCCCCTACTCCCCTCTCCTCCCTCACCTTCTCCCTCACTCTCACCATTCTCCCAGCCAACTCCCTCTCTCTCCTCCATTGTGGTAAGCTTTTTTCTTCTCTTCCTTCTCTCTTAATTTTCTTCATCTTCTTCTAGTTATTTCTCATTTCTTAAAACATGAACCTTGTTTAGATCGTCGATAGGATCGCGTAGAACCAAAAAGAATTGAAATCCGTCAACTTTGAGAAAATCCAAGTAAGTTGCTTTTCCCCCATTTTGATGCTAAAATGTTCATATCATGTTTAGATAATGTTTGATGTGTTATATTTGAAGTTTGGTTGGGTTTTGAATTTGTTTGGAATTTATTTGAGTTTTTGGTTAAAAATGGTGAATTGATGAATGTTGGATTTGATTCTTGGTTTTGGGTTGATAAATGTTGTATTTGGATTCCCATTCTAGTTATAAGTTGTTGTGGTTCATATTTATGCTTGGTGGAAGATTGATGGTGTTTGATTTTGAGTATTTGGTGTTTTGGGTCGAAATTTGGTAATGCCCAGCTCTGTTTCCCGACCTTGAACCCAGACCAGGCGCCCGCCTGCCCTTGACCAGGCGCCCGCCTACACCCCCTTTTCTGAAGGCCAGACCTTCTGTTGATTCAAGCACCCGCCTGCCTATGCCCAGGCGCCCGCCCGCCCCCTGTTCCAGGATTGTGCCCTTTTGCTTGGTTTAAGACTTAAGGCTTAACTAGTTTAGGTTTATTCCTTCTAATTAACTTAAGATAACACCGTGGAACACTTATTTAAGTGGAATTGATTCTTTTGTGAATAAATGTGTTATGAAATTTATTTAAGTACCGTTTTGGGAATGTTGGGCATCCTTGATGTGCTGTTTATATTGGTTTACCTTTGTGGTGATTTAATTGGATTGGTTCCCTACTTTGGAACCTTAAGTTGTTTATCCATGCTAAATTATTATTACTTAGCATTTATTTGGAAGCCCAGCTGGCATATTTGTTGCATCGGGCGATGGGAAAGATTATAATGGCAAAGCCAAGTCCATTATAATGTTGACCATTGTTTTGCCCCCTTCTATACCCCTTTTCCAGATTGGCCTTGGAAAGGATAAGTTAGCTTCCTTTGTGAATGTATCTAGCTACCGGGCATGACTTTGTGTCATGGTCCTTGTCCTTTGTGACACTTTTATGGTTATTGGTTCCGGTACCGGAGTTTCTCTTCGGCTTTCATGCTATTATGAAGATGTTGATTGGTTGATCATTGAAGCTGCGCAGCGATCCTTTATTTGGATGTTCCGGTTTGGAAAACCTTGGCTATATCCTTTGTTATGTGTTTATTTCCGCTGCTATCTGTTAAGTGATAAATGCTATGTGCTATGTGATATTTATTATTGCTTATTGTATATTGCATCATAGCATGTCATGTAGTTGCATTAGTAACTTATTGAGATTTATCTCACCCCCTTTCTTTTTATCTTTGTTTTCCTTAACCCCCCCCAGGTGCTAAGGATTAGTCTCGCTGATCACGAGAAAGAGGACGTCGAGTGTGGATACATTCTTTGGGGAAAGTTGTATAGGTTGGTTTACATTATATAAATGTGTAACCTTTTTGGGATAGTTGTACCAAACAATGACGTCATTAAGATTTGTATATTTGTATTTTGTTGGGCATAAACTTGTGGAAGTTTATGATAGTTGTAATTGGTTTTTATCAAACTTGGTTTTGTAAAACCTTGGATCATCACCTTTTGGTATCAAATGAAATTTTTAACTTCAGTATTTCATAGTTTTGGTTTTAAGTCGACGTCCAGATCGCGGTCTCGGGC
This sequence comes from Campanula takesimana, assembly GCA_026119855.1. Taxonomy (NCBI): domain Eukaryota; kingdom Viridiplantae; phylum Streptophyta; class Magnoliopsida; order Asterales; family Campanulaceae; genus Campanula; species Campanula takesimana. Next base: position 488,695 of record JAOWBW010000308.1, read on the forward strand.
CCGCGGGGTCCGGGGTCGCGACAGGTATTTTCGAAAAAGTTTTAAACCGCTATTCACCCCCCCCTCTAGCGGTTCTATACCCTTGTTACCCTCTGGGACCACCAGTCCCAAAATTTCAGTAAATTTCAGTTTGATCCCCATTTTGGTAAATGCTTTCAGTTTGGGGCCTGTGCCGTTAAGAAAACCTGTTAAGATTTAGTAGCTTATAACTTATTCGTTTCAATCTGAAATACAAAGATTTTTTAGTCTAAATTGAATAATTTTTTGAGAGCTTTACAATGGAATAGATTTCAGAACTAGGATAATTGAAATTTGTTCACAATATATCGAATTCCACTGCAGTCCATTGTGGATGAATTTGAAAGTCCGTTAAGATAAGAACATTCATAATTAATTCATGTGGACTCGGAATTGATTGATTCTTGGGTCTAAATTGAGTATTTTTCAGAGATATTTCTAATTAAATTAATTTCCTAACTTAAATATCTCTTGATTATTCCCAGATTTCTGTTATTATGATTATGGTGTTTGAGCGTGTGTAAAATGTGAATGTGATTATATTTGTATGGTTGTTGACCTCAAGTCCTAATGTGGATATTATGTTTATATAACATTTTTGGTGGGTAAACGATTTGGATAAGGATCAAAACATCATGGAGATTGGATTGAATAAGCATTTGAGGTAAGAAACCCATCTTACACTTGTGTTCATGTTATACATGAAATTCTTATCATTTTATGTGATTATGGCTTTCATGGGATTCTTATGGTTGTTAATGGTTTGGTTAGGATATACCATAAACATGGTACTATATGATGGAACTTGAGTATAAATGGATCATGTGAAATTTTGAAATAAGGAAGTTAATGGATCATAGTTATGATATTACATAATGAAATCTATATGAATTGATAATTAAGAGTCATGGAAATCATGGTTTTAGATTATGGCTTTATTGAATAATCATTTATGGGTATTCCCATAAGAACTTTAAGTTAATATTGGGTGTTGAATTAATATTGGGTTAGTTTACCCAAAGGAAGTAGATGTATTAAGTGAGTACAACTTGAAGTTGTGAAATAATTCCATGTAAAGAACCTAAGTAAGAAATTATTGATACTATGGGTATCACTACTAATATTTGGGACATTCTTGTATGAATTGAGAAAAGTGAGTATCAAACTGTTATAAATCTTATGGTTTATGGTATAATTATAATAAGAATATATCCTTTATAGGAAACATATGGGATTGGCCTAGTGTGATATGAATGGAACCTACATCATCCATATTTGAGTACTTAAAATTCATACTTATAGTATATTAAAGTAGGCGAAAATGCCTATTGGCATGACATCTCACGTAATTTTTGGTGAATCTTGCTTATTAGTGTGCCATCTCATCATCTGAGGATTAATGTTTGAACCTTTGTTATCTGCTACTTAGACATAATTACTAGGTTATATGATCATGTATGGGTATGAGTACTTATTTCATAGGTAAGGCTAATAGTCACCATGACAATGTGTACTTTTCAAAGTATTTATGCATCATATATATACATAGTAACTGTTACAATGCGAAGAATACCTCTCATAAGTCACAGCATATAGCATAATCACCCATGCATTTGGAATTAGAAAGGGTATCATTCATTATATCTAATCAATACCTATTCAATAAGAACTATACACCTTACTTATACATATTAGTATATAACATAAGTTATTGTACTAGGTAATTTCAATTACCAATAGCATAGACTCTTACAACACAATTGAAATCTATTAGGTAAGTTGTCGGTGTTAGTGTTCATAAATGATTTAAGAAAATCATTAACTTTTCTAATATACTTAGTAAGAGTGGAAGCGCAAGGGACTTGATATTTGAAGAGTCATTTCTTTCTCTCATTCAAACAAATAAGCATGAAGAATTTGCTCATTCTCATTTCACCAATGTTTGCTCTCACTCACTTTTTGCAAAGAAGAATCCATGGCAAATAGAAAAATATGTCAAGTTCAAAAAATCGATATTTAAGTATTCCATAATCTCGCTTTTTTTTTTCTTCCGTTGTGTGTATCCTCTCTCGAGTGGTCTAGAATGCTTAACTTCTTTTGGTTTCTTTTGATTATGATTATAATTTAATTTTTGATTTATGTTTTTTTATGTTTGTTATTTTCATACTTATTTTAGTTTTCATTTTCTATTTTATTTTGTAAGTATTTTTTATTTGTTTTGATTTTCTTCTTGATTTTTCTAATTCGATTACGGTTGTGAATGTTTTTTTCATTATTTTATATTATTAAATTTATATTTTCATATTTTTATTGAGTTTCTTTTTTCTTTTGTTTTTTAATTTTTAATTTTATCTTTTAGGTGAATTTCATTTTTTTATTTCTTATGTATTTAAATATTATTTTTCTTTTGTAATTTTTAAGTCAATTTACACTTTTGTTTACTAACGAGCTTTGTTTTGTCTTCTTTCTTTCAGTTTTTTTTATTAAGATTGATTTATACATTTATTTGTACTTTTTATTTTCTTATGTTTGTTATTTTAAAATTATTTAATTTTACTATTTATTTATTTTTAAATATTTAATTTTTCGCTTTGATTTGATATTTTCTTTTGATTCAGTTTGAGAATATTATTTATTAATTTTGTTGATTAAAATTTTAATTATTGTACATCTTTTCTTATTTTATTTATTAAAATTTTAAAATTAGATTTTTGTATAGTATGATTTGGGTTTGTGAATGCCTCCTTTATATCATTTTTTTATTAAAATTTTATTTCCAATTTCTATTTAATTGTTTTATCTTTATTTTATTCTTTTTTTTATTTGTTTACTTTGATTTTGTCTTATCTTTAGAAATTTTCACTTTTTTATAATTATAGGGTTCAATTATGTATTTTGAATATATTCTTGAATTTTTATTATTATGATTGTTTATTTATTAATATATGATATTTTATTTTATTTTATTTTATCTTTATATTTTTTTTGATATTGGATTTAGTTTTACTTTTGATTTTATTTATTAAGTTTTTGTATTCATTTTATTTGTTATTATATTTTTTATGTCTATTAAAATCATATTTATGAATGAATCCTATAAAGTTGCTGAAATTATGAAGAAAAAAAAACAAGAAAAAAAATCATAAAATCTATTAGCTGCCTAATTTAAAAAATAACTATAATAATTATTTAAGATATAAATATTTTTATTTTTGTTTTTGTTTTATTATTACTATTCTTAATTATACTCATTTTATTTTCCATGTTGACATAAATCAAATTATATAGATTTATTACTTTTATTTGTTCATATGTACAAAATATAACTATGGTAATATTAATAATTTATATTCTTACTACTGTTAACATAGTTTAATATGTTTTGGTTTAATTTTACTGTATTTTAATATTTATTAATTTATTTCTATCTTAATTTTCATGTTGTATATTATGACTAAATTATAAATGTTTATTCATCTATTTTTCATATGAATTACAGGGAAAAGAAATGAGAAGGTTCAAAGCGATTCAAAGATTGAAAATTTTTGCACTCTGGTTGGCAACAAAAAAATATAGGAGCAACAAAAGGATCAAGAGATTTTAACATTTTATATTAAGTTTTTTATTGATTATATTATGAACTTTATAATAGGTTCATATGTGAAAAATTGATATAAAGAGAGAGCCATAGAAGAAAAAAATATATAAATTCAAATTTTATATCATCACTGGCTTTATCCAAAATTCTATAGCAATTGAATTCAAAATAGAAAATTTAAATAGAAAATTATCTGAAATATTATGTCATCAGTGTTGCCGTTTATCCGAAATTCTCTATAAAATTTATAAATTGAACTTTTAAATATGGAATACATATAAATCATATGGAGTATATTTTTTTGAAAGTTCAATGCTCAACTCTTTCATACTCCTTTTCTTTCAAAAAAAAAAAAAAAAAAAAAAGAAGCTCTTTCATACTCCTTATTGACTTTTAAACATATACGTCTCATGTCCCACTAAAACTTACACTTTTAATCAACTTGATTTCACTTTGATCAATCTTTTAAAGAAAAAATAATGATTCAAATGATTCTTTTTAAAAAATATTATTACATCGTGATTAATAATATTCTCACTAACAATTATTAGAATTTAATTAAATAATTATTTTTTATTTAAATTATTGATCTAAGTATAATTAAGTTGCCAAAAATATAAATTTTAGTGGGATGGAGGGTCTATATACTATAATTTAAGCTTTTAATAATATAATATTAATATGATAATATTTATTAGACCGTATGTTATCATATATTTTTAATTTCAAGCCTTTTGTAGTATTTAATATTGACTATTTCACACTTCATTAATTTATTTAATATAATAATTGATACTTTATATAATGTCATTAAATGTTCTATGGCAATATCAAAAGTTGCAATTATATATTTTTCCGTATTTATTAATTATTTTCTAAACTTTAACAAAAATAAAAGAAAAAATTATGGTATTCTTTGTGAAATGTGAAAATCATTAATGGTTTTTCAATAAATCACATTAATACGTATGTCATTTGAACTTACACATGAATAACACAACTCTAACGATCCAATTAATGACTGAATTTTTAATCTTCCTTAACCTCCATTAATGATTTAAAAAAAAGTGATGCTCCTAATAACTAAAAAAGATAAAAGAAAAAAAGAAAAAATAATACTCATATTCATCTTAATTTATATCAGTCTCGCATTTAAACATAAATATTTAATGCCAATAAAGTTTTTCAGGAAATATTAAAAAGTGGAAATTACTTTTTCGTTCAATATATACAGTCAATGAATGCAAGCGATAGTTGAATAGTCACCCTTTATCATAATACATCCATTAATAAGTCTAATTAGTTAATTAATAAATATTTGGCTAATTTAAAAATATTTGTTCATATAAATTAGTAAAATAATAGATGCTGGAATATGAAGTGTCAGGTGTGTTAAAAGTCATTTGATACATGCATAATGCAACAAACTAATTAATGGCAGTGTGTTAAATTTGAAGGTTCTCTCACTTAATAAAGTTAATATTATGAATACTTGCACTTAACCGTGATATTCATAGTTTTTTTTATTATTATTTCACTAATTATGGCTATATTTGAAAAGGTTAAACGTTTTAAGAGATGGAAAGTAAAATTTTAATGTTAGTGTTTGAGGATGAAATCCAAAAACTGTTGCTAGGAATGTATATTGTTATCTTCATCCATAGTAGAAAGACCTTCATTTGATGAACTAGACGAAAAATGACTTAATATTTAAGAACAAAGATTAAAAAAAAAAAAAAAAAAACTTAAATATTGAGTTAAAAAAAAAAAAAGAATTGAGGCTCTAGACACAATTTAGTTTTTTCAACCCTCTTTTCTACATTAATGTTTTGCTTCGGTCCTGTGAAATATTGAGACTAATTTGAGCTTAGTGTTGTTGTTGTATATTGAATAAAATAAGGTTTCAGTTATTACAAAGAAGAAAAAAGACGAACACCTACAACAAGTCTATATAATCAGATACACCATAAATTAGAAATTGAATTTATTAAAATGTTTTAAAAAACTTATAATGATTTAGATTTACCAAAAAGTCCTTCAGCCAAACCAAAGATCCCGTGCGAAGCACGGGCTTCCTTCTAGTATACATGTATAAAGCATGACTTGTTCTAGGATATAATATGAGATGACTTAATGATAAATGGTTATGGCTATGGAATGGAATATAAGACTATGAAGTTATACTTCATAGTGAAATGGGTATACAAATATATAAATGGTTGTTGCAAAAGATGGAACATGCAACATCTTATATTAGGTAATTTTAATAAGGTTAAGAGATAAAGTATGTATATATGTATATGTTACTATATCTACCCTAATAGAGGGAAAATCATGGAGATTCCATGATTTGAAGGCTTAACTTAGGAATTTCGTTAAAGGGTCTTCATCAAAGTTGTTCCTCTTTATTAAGAGAAGTATATGGATGTCAAGATATTGAAGGTTCATCCATGGAATTTCTTCAAGAGGTAAGAAATCTTATCTTATGCTTGTATTTCATCTTTTACATGAAATTCCTGGTATCTTAACATTAGAATTGGTTTAATCAGAACTTTGGATTGAATTCATGAAATTCCTTGTCTTATTGATATTTTGTGTTATAAAATATCATAATCATGGTATTAAAAGAAGGAATTTTGGTATAAATGGTGTATATGTGATTGTGATATACAAGGAATTGATGAGTTGTACCTAAAAGTACAAGTATAGTGTAATTAATTGAAGGTGAAATGATAGTTATGATTAATTGGGTTTGAAATTATAGTTCTTAAATTGTTAATGGGTTTATGGTATACAATACTATTCTTATGGTATTGAATTATGAAGTAAGATTATAAAGTATATTTATGAAAGAGTATAAGTAATGGTAGTGATAAAAGGGAAATACAATTGAGATCAAATGGGTCAAAATCTATAATATTGTGTTTATAGAACAAGCATAAATGGAGTTTAAAAGAAAGAAGGTTGTCTTGTACTTAAAGTACAAGTATTATTAATATTGTTGGCATGAGTTGTGAATTGGGTATATATAGAACAGATTCATTAAATCATTATGGTTCTATGAATTTTATCTTGAAAGAAAGTGAAATGGTGTTGTGTTAGTTTTTGTAAATGGGAATGTAACATGGTATAAGGTTATGAAGAATACTTCTTAATTGTGATGAAGATACAAGTATTGGTTGTGGTTTAAAGTGATTGAATAAATACCGAACAAGAATCCAATGTGGGATTCACTATATGTTTTATAAGTGATAGAATATATACCATCTAGTATATTGTACTCCTAGAAACATCGGGAGATATTTTATACATACGAATATGAATACCGAACACGAATCCAATGTGGGATTCACTATATGAGTATGAATATGAATGCTGGACACGAATCCAATGTGGGGTTCATTATATATGGATATAAGTATGTAAACGGATCCAATATGGGATTCACTATATTTGTGAAAATGAGTATGTACACGAATCCGACGTGGGATTCACTAGATGAATAATGGGATATGTATATATATACTACGATGGGACAAAGATAAGTACTTGATATTGTTGGGTTTCATGCAATCATGCGCAGCGGAAGAAAGACATGAATAAAACCCAATAACCTAGATCAGCTATGAACATTAATTCATAATATCAAGATTAAGGAAGCTAACCTTTGTAGATAGAAATAAAACTTGGATTGGACGTTAAGATGAACGCCCTCTACCGGTGATCCACACAACGAACAGATTTTAAGAACGCCTTTTTGAACTTGACTGCTAGGCCTTTGGTTTGAAAAAACGATGTTGAAGAACGATTCTTCAAAGCTCTAATGATTATTGTGACTTGATGATTGAGAATAATCAATCACAATAACTCAAGAATATAATATGTGTTTTCTCTCTCAAAGAAAGACTTTAGAATTGATCAAATCAATAGTTAAGGAACAATTCCCGTCAGTCTGTATTATATTTAAGGGGTGTCCAAAACCCTTTAGGACTTAGGTCTTCTTGTCCAACAAGAATTGATTTAAACAATCTGATTTACGGCCTAGCAGCCGTACGGGCATCATCCAGCCGTACGATGGCTATAATCAGATTCCTCGTTTTTCGTTCCTTTTAATTATCTGTTCTGCGTGTGACCCAATAGGATTATACTAAGTTGGCAACGAGTCCGAACCAGTCAACCCTCGTAAGTCATAAGCGGACTCTAGCAAGCCATTATGACTACCTAATTTGTATAACTTTGAAATCCAAAGTTTCCTAAATAGAACATAACACAATCTCTTTTTTTTTCACGATGTCTTATTGAACGTAAGCCATGGTCAATGGAAACTTACATAGTTCAATGCTTTATCGATCCCGAATGTATTGATAATACAAATCTTATTTGATCATGGCCTTGCATTTCATCAATACCATTCACCGAGTGGCCAAAGCTTGACATCTCTCTGTACGAGGAACAAATCCCATCTTGGCTTATCACTTTTCCCTACATGATTCCGATTACGCCAATCATATTCCTTATAGCTACCCGGTTAGAGGTAACGTTTGAATATGTCAAACGTAACGTTCATCAAGTGGAAGACTGTGATAACCTCAGGTCTAGAGATTCCAGTGATATAACTATATGAGACTTAATTATGATATTGTGACCATGACATAAATCTCATAGGGGTCAGTCCTGGATTTGTTCTCCAACAAATACCCATAAGTATAATTGTATCCCATACACTATAATCATCATATGATTATCTATTAAACTTATACAAATAATTCATCATAATTATCATGGACGGGGATTATTATAATAAACATGCAAAAGATATAATAACCAAACATTCAATATCTTTATTAAAAAATAATCAATAGATAACATTAATCGTTCAAATAACGTGCCTAGAGCATATAACACCAACAATCTCCCACTTGCACTAGGCCTAATTAATGTATCGAATACCCATAGACCTAACATGACCATCATGCTTTGCTTGCGGAAGACCCTTTGTTAATGGGTCGGCAATGTTATCATTAGTTGGTACTCTGCATATATTCATGTCTTCTCTATCAACGATCTCTCAAATGATATGAAAACACCTAAGTATGTGTTTGAGTTTCTAATGCGATCTTGGTTCCTTTGCTTGGGCAATAGCACCATTATTATCACAATAAAGGTCTATTAGGTTAGCAATACAAGGAACCACTGTAGACACCCCGCCTTGGACCGCTCACTCCGATTGCACATTTGATTTTGTGTTTCTCCCTATTTTAAGTGTTTTTTGTTAGTTTCTGTCACTTCCGTTAAGTTCCTGACTGACTCCGTTAAGTCCAAAGACTAAACTGAATAACAGGGCTGACTTTCTAGTCCATTCTGTCAAAAAGACCATTTCTGAGTCGCGCGCCTCCGACCATAGGAGCCAAACGCGCGCGCCTTCCGCCCCCGAGGTAGGAAGCGCGTGCCTCTGGGCATCATTTACAGATTTCTGTCCAAGAATCTCTCCCTTGCTCATTTTTACATGATTTGCCCGGGAAAGATTTCTTGGTGACTGAGTTTTGGCACAAAAAACACTTGGTTTTCAACTATAAAACCCCCCTAATCCACCATTTCAAAACACCAAAAATTCTACTTACAAAAACTATACACAAATCATTTCCAAGGCATTTTCCAAAGTAATTCATCAAGAAGTGTTTGAAGTCACTTGAAGTTTAGGTAAAACTCCATTTCTCCTCTTCTTCTCTACTTCATCTCTTTTCTTCTCTTTTATTTCATCAAACGTGCAATCACCCAAATTATTTTGGGATATGACACCAACGACTACTTCACTTCATTGAAGCTAGTCAAGGAGTTATCTCCCTACTTCCCATCTCGTAACCTAACCCCCGAACCTCATAACAAGAATCTCTATTTTCGTAATCAAACTTAGGCAAAATATTAGGTTTTTCTTATGTTCCTCTAAAACATAGGTGGCAGAATAATTGGGGTGTGGGCATAGTTGCCTGCATCAAGGACTGATTTGGACCTCTTAAACTGATTTGTTTTGTGTTTTTTTTATCGGTCACACGGGTGATTTGAGAGTTGTAATTACGTGCTTATTTGATTTTCTTTCATAAAAAAAAGTAAAAAATGTTTTATCACATGTTGGACCTCACACTACGTGCTCACTATCGAGTCACACAAGTTCATAACCCCAAACCCGTTGAGGCCCGTCCTAGGAAGTTTCAAGCTCCACCTGACCTTGACTCTTTCGAAGCGGTAAACCTCAACCCGTGGCGTAGTTCATGACTACATGCCGGGGGTGACCTTAAGCCTCTCATTAGCCAAGCACAAGCAAACACAATTCTAGTGAGGGTCTAACACTCTGTGACTAAGTCGGTTTTCATGTGCCGAGATTTGCCTAAACTAATGTCTTCAAAACATACATTCCAAGTGGTTATCATGGACGAAATAACAATCCGCCCCCAAGTGGTTATTATGGACGAAAATAAAAATCCGTCCCCGCATGTATGCTTTACTACATTAATTTAGTTTCATCCCGACATGTGTAGGATTCACAAGCGTGATGGAATCCGATGAGTATATGGGACCGCGAGAAGGTCTATATACTAGTGTGACGATTCTATTATTTCCTTAGAAACTCAAAAGGGACCCCGTCCCTCCGACTTATAAAAAAAAGTCTTTTTCTTATATGGTTTGAGTCGTGTGCCCACTGTGTGTTCTAAACCTCTTCATGGACCGAAAGTGTTACTCAAGACTGACAAGGGCCTCTTCTGCAATATAGGTCCAATTGGTACTTACAGAGTCTATCGGGATTCAGCGAATCGGTTAGTTCGTGAAGTGATTACTCCAACAGCTCCAACAACATCAATAGCCGGCGGCTCCAACACCGACAACACCATGTCTCTTGAGCAAGTCTCAGCTATGGTCCAACTTCTCCAAGAGCAAGTCTCCACCCTTAATAAGGAGGCCCAAAACAAAGACGACCTCTGGAAATCCCATCTTGACAATCAAAGGGAGGCTCACGAGGCCGAGATGGACCAAATGAAGGCTAAGCTCACCAAGCTTTCGAGTGGTAAAGACAAAGAGAACAATGAAGAATCCGAGTGGACTAAGGGTTTGTTTCAAAGCCCTTATGTTAGTGCCCGTGCCAAGAAAGTGGGGGAACCGTGTAACGACCCGAAAACCCGTATCTATTTTCTTAGTAAAAATATTTGTTTATTTATTTAATTAATATTTATGTGTGCATTTTAGTGTTTCATAATATTTTATGTCTAGCATTTTGTTTGATCACCTTGTGCTAGTATGAATTTAATTGGGTCTTGTGGAATGCTTGGGTTGGGTTTATATGTGCGGAGTATTTCTTGAGGGGCTTTAGTGTAACTTTTAAAAATAACTTTTACTTACTCCCTCCCTACTCCCCCTTCTCCCTCACTTCTCCTCTCCACCTCCCAGTCAACTCTCTCTCTCTCTCCCTCTTTCCCCATTACAAGAAAAAGGTAAGAAATCTCCTCCTTCTCTCTTCATTTTAGTCATCTTCCTCTCATCTTTTCTTGGTGCTCATTTTATGAAATGTGTTTAGATCGTCGATAGGATCGTGTAGAGCCAAAAATATTTGAATTCCGTCTCATTCCGTAAAATTCAAGTAAGTTGCTTTTCCCCCATTTTTATGCTAAAATGTTCATCTTTAGTTTATGTAATGCTTTGTGTATATATATATGGTGTTTTGGTTGAGTTTAGAACTCATTTGGACTTTTGATTGATTTTTGTGATATTTTGAATGTTGGGATTTAAAATCTTAGTTTGGGTCGATAGATGATGTTATTTAGGCCCCCTTCAAGTTTATAAGTTGTTTTGGTTCATTATTATGCTTATTGGAAGTCTTGATTTTGAGTATTTGAGAAATGGTAAGAATTTGGTTTGTTTTGGTAAGAAACTTTGAAGAACCCAGCTGCTGCCCGCCCAGATCGACGACCGGGCGCCCGCCCGGGCTTAGCTAAGTGCCCGCCCACCTGGCCATCTTCCTTCGGCCAACCTCTTGGCTAAATGAGCGCCCGCCCGCCTCCTTTTAGGCGCCCGCTCGCCCACTTTTTCCAGAATTTAGGTCGATCTTCCGGAGGCCATAACTTCTTCGTCCGGACTCCGTTTTAGGCGTGTAAACTATCGTTTCGAAGCTCTCTTAGAGTAATACAAGATGGGATAGGTTGTTCAGTTAAGTTATAAGTTTTATATTTCGGGATTTTATTGGGTGTTTGAGGTTAAGAGGAGTTGTATCGATCCATTGTGATCAAGTTCTGCAAATCCAATTGAGTGACTTTGTTGAGTTGTTGTGATCATCTTTGTGATATAAGTGAGGATTTCATACTTTGAGACCCTTTAATTGAAAGTTATTTTACTGATCGAATTGATTTTAGGGTAAGACTTGGTCTAGGTTTTAGGCGATATCCTATAATAACTAGAGGGTTGTTATTGAACCCTAAAGTTGAGGGTTTGGCCCGGTTGTGATCATGTACTAATAGTTGTAACCTTTTGGGTTCGTTCGGGTGTTAAGAATTGGTTAGTTGATGAACGGATGTGAGACGTGAATTGGTGATTGGGTACCTACGGTGTTGATTAGCTTTAAGGTACACTTATTCGGTTTTCCTATTTGGAATTGCAATTGTAAGAGATGCTTGAGTTCGTGGTCATAGTACTCCTTATGAGTAGACGTTTAGGTCGTTTTGGTAATAGTTGTACCTTTTTTGAGCGACCGTTTGAGTTGTGCTCCTTATGAGTAACTTGTGAGTATCATCTTTAGGATGAGTTTGGTATGTGCCTTATCATGGAATCATCATGCTTTATGGTCAATGTTGTTGGGCTCTCTGTGAGCAATCTAGTTTATCGTTGTTGGACTCTTTTATGAGAAACTTCTTGTATTCGTTATTGTTGATCTCTTCATGAGTAACTGTTTGCATCTTTTGTGATGAGCTTGGCTTGGTTCCCTACTTTGGAATCATTGACCCGTTGTTGTTTCAAGCGAGTATTTATTACTATGTGCTTGTTTAAAGTCCAGCTGGCATTTGTGGTTGTGTCGGGCGATGGGGAAGATTATAATGGCAACGAGCCGAGTCCATTATAATGTGATCCATTGTTTTGCCCTTATTTTCCTCTTCCATATTGGCCTTGGTTGAGATGAGCTAGCTCCCTTTGGTGAGTATCTAGCTAGTTGGTTTCGGTTATGACTTTGTGTCATTTCCCCTGTCCTTTGTGACATGTTACATTGTTATGGTTCCGGTACCGGGGTTTTCTCTTCAGCTATTATGCTACTACGAAGATGGTTTGATTGGTTGATTGATTGATTGGTCGGTTCTGACCGGGGTTCTCTTCAGCTGTTATGCTGCTATTGTTGATTGGTTGATCGGTTGAAGCTGCGCAGCGATTGTTCTATCAGTTTGGTGAAACCTTGGCTCGGTATCCTTTGTAATGTGTTTATTTCAGTCTTATGTGCTGCATGACGAGTTAGTCGTTATTTCCAACTGGTATGGGACAGTTGGCGATAGGGATCTTTCTCATTTGTTGTTATGTGATTTACTTGTTCAGTTATACCGTTGATTTGCATGATATTATGCTATGTAGCTGCATTAGTAACTTACTGAGATTTTATCTCACCCCGTTTCTTTTATCCTTGTTTTTCCTTAACCCCCCCCCCAGGAAAGCAAGTGGTGGCGTTGTGAGTTCTGTTGTAGCGGGAACCTTCTGAGCATGTTGATCGCCTTGGGATAGTTGCTCCTCGGAGCCTTTATGTATTTTATTGTGGGTTCGTAGTCGTTCAGTGATTTGTATATACGGTTGTACTTTGGGTATTTTTGTTAGTAGTTGTTCTTGCTTCCGCATTTGTTTCTAGTCTCCGAGTTAAAATCTCGTTGAGGAGTCGTTTGATGGTATTGGTTTCATAGTTGAATTCACGCGCCCGGTTTGGTATTTTGCATTTTGGAGATGTGTATTATGTAAATTTTATGTTTATGGATTCTAGTATTTTCCGGGGCGTGACAAACCGAGCACCGAGAACAATGAGCACAAGATGGTTGATTCAATCATGGCCTACATAGACCAACGCTTCAACGGTCTCAACATGGGGAAAGGGTCCGACACAAGCCTTTATCAATCATCCATTCTCATGAACACAATGGCTTCTCTTCCCGACAAGTTCAAGATGCCCGACATAAGCAAGTTCAAGGGAAACTCTTGCCCAATGGCACACATCAAGACCTACATATGGGCTATGGTTCCAAAGAAGGTTTCTCCTAAAGTCATGGCACAATGCTTCCCTCTTACTCTCGAGGGGGCAGCAAAAGATTGGTATGCAACTCTCCCTCTCACAGTCCATCTTGATTGGGACGCCTCCATGCTCGCCTTCAAAAGTCAATACCAAGGCAACACCACTCACCGCCCAACCAAGAAAGAGCTCAAGAACACTACTCAAAGGGACAATGAGTCATTTATAGACTTCATGAGAAGGTGGAATGACAAGCTTTCCGAAATTGTCGAGAGGCCTAATACCAAGGAGCAAATGGACATCTTTCTTAAGTGTCTAAAGATTGATCTCTGTACCCATTTAAGTGGGGCTTGCTATGCCGACTTCTCTCAAATGTATGAGGCGGGGATCCGAATGGATGATTTTCTCAAGGAGATCAAGAAAAGTTCTCCTAGCTTCCATTACAAGGCCGCCTCTAACTCCACCAAAGAGACTTCGGTCAATGCCGTCACTACCGATAAGGGGAATTACAAAAAGGTTCCTCCATCTCAAGGCAAGAGATCTCAAAATGACTGTGTCTACACTCCTCTCCAAGGCATGACTCAAACCGAGGCCTTCGAACTTCTCAAAGCAAAGGGCCAAATCACACCTATACAAGGGTATCAACCCAAGTCGATCAATTCCAATCATGCTCATCACAAATATTGTGGCTACCACCAACATAGTGGCCACACCACCGAGGAATGCTTTGTCCTCCGCAATGTCATCCAAGATCTCATAGACAAGAAAGAGTTCATAGTTCCTAGTGGTGACGATGTCAATGTAATAGAGATAGGAGAGTTTGAGGAGACCACTCATTCAATCCCAATTGTGAATGAAGGCTCCAACGAGATGAATAAAGTTGACAATTCTTGTTACGTTGTGACTTACGATGAGGTAATGAGGGAAGTAATAGAGAATAGGAAAAAGAGGCAAGATGGGAACGTCAACATGCTAACTCGATCCGGACGAGTAATAGCAAGCAACCCCACTACTTCTGCACCAAGCACCTCTTCTCAAAGATCGAAAGCTCGCGACACTCCCGAAGATCCTTTGTTGATACAACTCAAGAAAACTCAAGCCAACATCTCCATTTGGGACCTCATTGCATCCTTAAGGAAGCACCGAGATCTTATCATCAGTAATCTCGACGACACATCAGTCTCTCCGGATATAACTCCCGAGGACCTTACTGCAATGATAGGACACATTCATTTTCGCAATGTCATCACTTTTGCCGACATGGACCTTCCACCATTTGGGTCCGATCACAATGAGGCCATCTATCTAAAAGTGAGAGAAAGGAGGAGACCTATTTCAAGAGTCTTGGTTGACGGTGGTTCCGCACTCAACCTAATGCCCGGCCGAATCATGGGCATACTGGGGCTTAAGAATTCAGACTTAAAGCCTTCTACTCAAGTGATCCGAGGATACGACAGCACTGCCCGCACAGTCATGGGTATGGTGGAAATAGACATTGAGTTTGGTAGCATGGTCATGTCCGTCCCATTCCAAGTGCTTGACGTACCTTCTTCATTCAACTTGCTCTTCGGCCGACCGTGGATACATAGTTCTAATGTCGTCCCTTCAACTCTCCATCAATGTGTGAAGTTCAGAAATGGGAATGAAATAGTGACCGTCATGGCAGAAAACGTCACTATCCACAAAAAAAGGGGAACCCGTCCACCAAGTTCAACACGGTTTAGAAGACTCCACCCTCTCAGGCGTCTCAATCAATGCCATCGATGAACAAGGGGGAAACGGATCATGGACTCTCGGCAACCACAGATTCCTTCGCATGATGAGGAATATGAATTAATTTCCCGGTCTCGGCCTAGGGAAATACCAACAGGGTAGAATGCAACCCGTGGAGGTTCCTTTTGTTAAGAACACGTTTGGTCTAGGATATGAGCCTTCCAAAGATGACTTGAAATACGAGCAAGCAGTCAAGAATGAAAAGACCTGAGCTCGAAGAGAGGGTCGTCATCATGAGATTCCCAATTTGAGACCTTACCGCAAGACACTGAATGGCTACTTTGTCCGCCAAGGGGAAGATGTTCCGTACGTAATCTTTCCCAAGCCATGGTCAACAGCAAGGGCATCAGAAATCCCGGTCTCAAAATATTTGCCGACTGTGAGATTCAGAAATCCAAAAAGGGAACCAACTCCCATGTCACCCCGAGAATGGTGGGGGTAGAAAGTAACCATAGAGTCCAAGACAGAGATTACCGTGGGGGAAGAATTGACGGATTTAGCCTCCATGTTCGAAGAACTCGCCATCATGGATGAGTGCCAAGTAAATGCCATCTATGACACCGACACGAGAAGGGAGACTATCAGTGAGATCCAGCCAAGCTCCGAGCCAATCAACAACTGGTATTCTACGAAGGGACCCGTGGTATCCGAGGAATTCTTGTTCGAGAAGATGGGTTGCATTACGCGCAAGGCCACAAAGGAAGACTTGTTCACATTCACTTTCGAGTCCGAGAGTGTTTCCGATACCCTCACCCAAGAGGATATGGAGGCTATAGCCGAGCGTGTGTTCCCTTTCTTTGTTAATGAAAAATTCGATCTTTCTGAGTACCCCGAGATTGCAAACATCATGAATGATGAATTAACTAATAATAAATCTAATGAACTAGTTAATAACGATTCAAATAATGATGAAATAGACCACGAAAACACAACATACTTAAATGAACTTGCTCAATAGGTCCGTAGTCATGGTGAAAATGGTCCAGGGGCTGACGAAGAATTGCATGTTGTTAATCTGGGTACCGATGAAGAGCCGAAAGAAACCAAGATCGGAAGCTTCTTCAAGGGGGAGGAGAAAGACAGATTGACTGCACTGCTCAAAGAGTTCGTAGATGTATTTACATGGTCATACAAAGACATGTCGGGTTTAGACAGAAAGGTTGCTGAGCACAGAATTCCGATCAGAGACGACGCTAAGCCGGCAAAGCAGAAGCTCAGAAAGATCAAACCAGAATGGTCTTTACAAGTCAAAGAAGAGATAGAGAAGCTTCTCAGTGTGGGCTTCATCAAAGTTATTGAGTATCCGACATGGTTAGCCAATGTGGTCACAGTCCAAAAGTCTAATGGCAAGGTCCGTGTTTGTGTGGACTTCCGGGATTTGAACAAAGCTTCTCCAAAGGATGACTTTCCACTACCCAACATCGACATTCTAGTTGACTCCACTGCTACCTATGAGGTCTGCTCGTTTATGGATGGTTTCGCTGGGTACAATCCGATTCTCATGGCCGAGAAGGATCAACACAAGACTGCTTTCACAACACCATGGGGTACCTTTTGCTACACAGTTCTGCCATTTGGGCTAACTAAAGATGAGGCTACTTATCAAAGGGCCGTGACAGATTTCTTCCATGACATGATTCATAAAGAGATCGAGGTCTATGTGGACGACATGATCATCCATTCAAAGGGGACCGATGGTCAACATTTGATCGACCTCCGCAAGTTCTTTGAAAGGCTTCGACAGCACAAGATGAGGCTCAATCCCGCAAAGTGCACTTTTGGGGTTATCCGAGGCAAGGTTCTTGGCTACATGGTCACTGAAAGAGGAATTGAAGCAGATCCCTCAAAAATCAAGGCAATCATTGACATGCCTCCTCTCAAGACACAGAAAGAAATCAAAGGTTTCATGGGCAGACTTCAGTACATCAGTCGGTTTGTGCACCAGCTTACTTCCATGTGTGAGCCAATCTTCAAACTACTCAAGAAGAATGTGGCTCTAGAATGGACCGACGCTTACCAAGAAGCTTTAGATCAAGTGAAGAATTACTTGACATGCCCTCCAGTTTTGGTTCCACCTTACAAGGAGAAGCCTCTCTTGATCTACCTCACAGTGAAAGATGAAGCCCTAGGGGCTATGCTAGCACAAGAGCAACGGGACTCCACAAAGGAGAATGCTATTTATTTTGTCAGTCGCCAATTTCAAAGAGGCGAAAAGAACTACTCTGTGTTGGAGAAGTCATGTGCAGCATTAGTTTGGGTCACTAAAAATCTCAAACATTACATGGAAGCCTTTCTGATCAAGCTAGTAGCAAAAGTGGACCCGCTCCGCTACATCTTCGAGAAGCCTTTCATGTCAACAAGGATAGCCAAGTGGTAATTCATGCTCGCCGGCTATGATATCACTTACGTCACACTCAAATCCATCAGGGGAAAAGTGTTCAGTGATCAGCTTGCTGAATTTCCGTGTGACGAATTGAAGGGGGAAGACTTACAATTTCCCGACGAGCACTTGGTTTGTACTACAACCGAGCAAATTAAGTGGCAACTCTTTTTCGATGGCGCCACCAATAAACATGGTTATGGGATAGGAATGTTCCTTGTCGATCCAAAGGACATCTACACTCCAATTGCAATCCGTCTTGAATTCGAAGCTACCAACAACATTGCCGAGTATGAGGCATGCATAGCGGAGCTAGAAGCAGCGATAGAAAGAAATGTTATAGAACTAGAAGTATTAGGTGACTCCCTGCTCCTTATCAATCAGACATCGGGTAAATGGCGAATCCAAGACCCGACTCTCCAACTGTATGGTCAACACCTCGAGGAATTGGTTGAACAGTTTCAAGATATCATGTTCAATTATTTGCCAAGAGACAAGAACCGCTTTGCCGATTCTCTGGCTACTATAGCCTCACTGGTTGAGATGCCCAAAGGAAAAATGGTGAAACCCTTCAAAATCTCAAGAAGGACCAGTCCAGCACACTGCATGAACATTGAGATTAATGAAGTCCAAGACAACCCCCCGTGGTACACAGACATCATGAACTTTCTCAACAACAGCACCTTTCTCGAGAACAGCAATGGGAAAACTCGAATAGCACTACAAAATCTAGCCGCCCGATATGTATTGATTGGGAACCGAGTCTACAAAAGACATCATCAAGGGATCAATCTCTTATGTGCAAATGAAACCGAAGCTCAAGAAATCATGCACGAAGTCCACAAAGGCGAGTGTGGACCCCACATGAATGGGATTATGTTGGCCAAGAAGATACTCCGTATTGGTTACTGTTGGACTACAATGGAAAGAGACTGCATCGAGAAAATCAAGAAATGCGCCAAGTGCCAGTTCCATGCCAATTTGCAACATGCTCCGCCTTTCACAACTGTACAACATGACCATACCTTGGCCATTCTCTTGTTGGGGCATAGATATCATTGGCAAAGTCCACCCTACGGGAAGCAATGGACAGTCATTTATTCTAGTGCCCGTGGATTACTTCACAAAATGGGTCGAGGCACAAGCTTACCGAGTCCTCAACGCCAAGAATGTGGCCAAATTCGTGAAAAACAACATCATGTGCCAATACGGTACTCCTCATGAGATCATCTCCGACAATGGTTCTCACTTCGAGAAAGAAATGGATGCACTTTTGGTTAACTACAAGATTATCAAGCACAAGTCATCCCCGTACTGCCCCCAAGTCAATGGAGCGGTCGAAGCAGCAAACAATACAATCGAGGTCATCATACGGAAAATGGCTTAAACAGGAAGGGATTGGCCCGAGAAATTACCACTAGCATTGTGGGGCTACCGCACGTTAATACGGTCAGCAACGGGAGAAACTCCGTACTCATTAGTTTATGGTTCTGAAGCCGTACTCCCAGTCGAAATCGAGGTTCCTTCTCTACGGGTCTTACTCGAGAACCAAGTCAACGAGGTTGATTGGATGCAAAGTCGATACGAGCAACTAGCCCTACTCGACGAAAAGAGGTTAAGAGCATTTGAACGCACAAGAGCTTATCAACAAAGAATGGCAAAGGCTTTCAACAAAAAGGTGAAGCCTCAAAATATCAAAGCGGGAGATTTAGTCCTAAGACAACATCCTCCCAATGCCATGAATCCCCTTGGGAAGTGGGGACCTCGATGGATCGGTCCTTACGTGGTCAAGAAGATATTAAGCGGAGGTGCAGTCTGACTCGTAGACTTGGATGGTGATCAATTGCCAAAGGAGGTCAACCTCGACAAGCTCAAGAAGTTCTACGCTTAACAAATAAAGACCATTAAAAAAAAAAACGCTCGCTAGGTTGAAAACCCGCAAGGGCGGCCTAGGCAAAAATTAGAGCAAGTGCAAAAAAGAAGCCCGCTAGATTGAATACCCGAAAGGGCGGTCTAGGCAAAAAACAGGGTGCACACAAAAAAAAAAAAAAAAACAAAAATGGTCTTCATTTGTTTGAACTACGGAGACCTGAGCCTCTCTACGAGAGGAACGTAGGCAACCTTCGGGTGCGGTCTAAACAATAAATTTTACCCAATCATGTCATATCAAAATGCAATTTTTTCATCTCTCAAATCATTCTTGCCATTACAACGGATATGTTGAGCAATAAAAGACAATAAAACATTAAACCCTAACAAGTGGTCTATTTAATTGCAATCTTGGGATACAAAAAAATTTCTAATCTTTCTTCGGTTTGGGAACCCATTGCTTCTTGATATGACCTTTGACCTTCTTAGGCAGGGGCGGAGCACTCTTGGAACCGCCAAGACGAGAGAAGATGCTAGGATGGGATGGAGCTTCATCAATAACCTTCCCCTTGCCTTTGTCAAACGAAGCCTTAACCGGAGCCTTGTATGGGCGTTTCCACACATAAGGAGAATTACCCTTGCCTTTCCCCTTCTTCTTCTTAGGAAAATAACGTGGCCTAGTATTGGGTGGCAACCCAAAGTCCCACATCGGCAATTGAGGAAACATTTGCAAGGTCTCTATATATTTACATAATAAACCTCATAGTTATGAAAGATGATTTAAAGGCCCAAAACTTTACTAGATTACTTTAATTAGGCCAAAATATCTTTAAATAATATGATTCATGCGATTATCCCGTAGTGCATGCCCAAATACTATATTTAATATATATGTACAATGTATAATCCACAAAATTTTCCAACAATCTCCTACTTGGACTCATACTTGTACATAAGTATACTACCTCAAGTAATCGCATATTATATCATAAATCTTAGTCGCATATACTTACCCGTAGTATGTCATCTTAAACAATCCCGCCCATTAATCAATCAACATAACGATTAAAGGGCCTGTAGTCACATTAATCGTAACTAAACCCATCAGTGATCACATATATCAATTAGAAAAATGGCATAAATCAAGCATGGATGTGTAGCATGAAAATTACATGTAATGTGATAGTTACATGTCTACTCTCAACTGGTCCAACCAAATGAGATCAACCGAACATTCAAATGTTGAATAACCTAAAACTGAATACCTAATTTATTAAAACTGAAATCAAATACTTAATGTCATGACAATGAACCTTTAATGTATGAGCAAACTCCCAATAAATCAAGGCATAATTAATTGTAAACACTCATACAATTGTATCCTTGAAACCTTTGGTGCTAATTTAATATGTGCATCCGCAATCATAGAGTTTGTTTCAATATGCTCAATAACTTTGTCAACTCTGAATTACTTTTTTTAAAGACTACCAAATTATTCTTACAAAATAACATAGTGGCATCAAAATGCCATAAACCATATGCAGCCTAATTGTTGGGTATGCCCACTTATCTCTTTATTTTTAATGTATTAGGATTGATTAGATTTGATTGATCCATCACCTAAGTTTTATTTCATGGACTTTAGACCCATATGTAATAAGTAGTTATACTTCATTTTTTAGGTAGTCCATTTAAATAGAATAGGCTTAGGAATAGGGCTTATACTTCAAGATTCAAGAAAATAACAAGATTGAACAATGCTACGCGCCTATGCGCCCCTTCAACATTGCGCCTCTGTGCCATGTATGCGTGCGCATAGATATGCGCCTAAAGGCTCATTGCTCCTCAATGATGTGATTCAACACTTAGAAGATTTTCTGAAGATTTGAAGACTTGACGAAATTCAAACTACGCCAAAGATCCAACGGTGGATAAATAACACGTATGCACCTAGATTTGAGGACACCTGTCCACAACGGTCATATTTATGTTATGTGTCTAATGGCTATAAAAGGATACGTGTTCCACTCAATAAGCTCCAGCACATCTGTCCTTGATCTTATCCACAAAGGATTTCCAACGGCTAGTTTTTGGAGCTCACCTATAAATACCCCATAACTTCAACCATTTGAAGTTGGTAAGTTGCTATGAATTTTCTCTCAAGTATTTTTTGAAGATTTGAAGATTTCTCATAGATTTCCCAGAATTCTCAAGAACGCCTTCATACCTTTATACTTAGCCCAGATCCTCAAGCAAAAACACTTTAGTTTTCTTGTGCTCTCAATCTCATAGATCTAAAGATCCTTGATACTAAGAACACACACGCACCTCTTTAAGTTTGATCATTTAGATCTTTCTTTAAGAGATACACCGGTTATTTATAGGATTTGTTCTTTTATAGATAATAGATCTTGAGTTAGTATAGAGCTCAAAAGTTGTAATTTGTAATACTTTCTCATATTATAAGATCTCCATTAGAAATCCAAGACTGACCATCTTGGTAGAGGACGTAGATCATTTCTCGATCTAACCTCTCCAAACAGCGTGTATTTATTTCTTGTCATTTACTTTCAAGTTTATATCTTATCTCACTATTTGCTTGTTTAATCATTGTAGATTGATTGGATTGAATTGTGTTGTGTTTGTTTCACATTTGCCTTAGTTTCATCTTTCACTCACTTTGAGCCAAAATACATAGAGTGTGTGTGCGCCCCCTTTATCATACTTTGCGCCTACTTTCATTACTAAATTCCGCTGTGTATTTCACTCACTCACTTAGGCGCATTTCATAACGCTTATTTGATAAAGTGCGCATTTGCAATTGAGTTTTTTAAGGGTACGAAAAGAATTTCAAAACAGCTATTCACCCCCCCTCTAGCTATTTTTATACCGCCCCTTTGGGACCAACAAGTGGTATCAGAGCAAACACCTTATAAAACTTCTTTTTTGTTTTTCAATCTTAATAGCTTGGGTGCCGATTCGATATGGCAAACTTAAAACTTATGGCAACTGCAAACTACACTCATGTTCCAGTCTTTGATGAAGATCATTTTGACGTATGGAAATTCAGCATCTTGACCCATCTTATCTCAATCGATGAAAGGCTTCATGGCACCGTGGTTTATGGACCTTACATCCTAATGAAATCGAATCCAAATCTACGCACCAACGCTGCTCAACCAACAGATCAGAAACCAAAGGAAGAATGGACTGAAGAAGAAATAAGAAGGGTTGCAAATGATGGGAAAGCAAGAAACATTCTCCTAAGCACTCTAAGCACGGCTATGAAACAACAAGTCATGCATTGTGCTACTGCCAATGAATTATGGGATGCTATTGAAGAGCATATTGAAGGAGACACTTGTAGATACCCCGAAAAAACCCACTACTTGGCTAGAGCGGTGGAAGGATCCTAGGATGTCTAATTGGTTTTAACTTTGTAGAGTCGCCACCTATGTTTTTAAAGGAATATAAGAAAAACCCAGAAATAGCCTAATTTATGTACAAAACCAGAGATTCGGGAGAGAAGGGTTCGGGGGTTAGGTGACGGAGTGGGAAGTACTTAAGCACCCACTCTTCCCCGCTTACGCGGGTCTTGCTACTAAAGGTGTTCTAATGTAAAAAGTCCTTCAATTTATTAATAGTGCTAACAACTATATCTAAGGGAAAAGGGGAATTACAATTGAGAAAAAGATGAATTCATTTATATATTGATTTGTACTAAGAATACATGCAACAATTATACTAAACAATTACATAAGAGACGAATAATAATTTGAAGTAAAGATTGAAATGTAGGGAGATAACCTTAACCAACTTTAATGTAGTAAAGTGGTCATTTAGTCATGTCCCATTTGATGGGGATTGCATACATTAAGAAGAATAAAATAAGAAAGGAGAAGTGAAGTGAAGTTGTACCTTAAGAAGAGGACTTCAAACTTTGACTTGAAAAGAGTTTGTGTAGAGTTTTGGTGCTTGAATTGTTGTTGGGAGAATTCTTGTGAAGAGAATTCTTGGGAGAATTGTGTATAGTGTAGTTGTGAAGAAATTTAAAGTCCAAGGTCCAAAATTTAGGTTCAAGGTCCTTTTCTAAGGTAAAATGAGAGGGGTTTTATAGGTGAAAAAGGAGAAAAAGATGGTCTTTCAACCAATAAGAAAATAAGTAAAAATTAAATAATAAAGAGAAAATCAATTAATAAATAAAAGTCATATTTTATTTTTATGAAGAGGCTAAGAATATGGGATTGGGAGTTATGGAATAAGGGGGGATGAATGTGGATGTGAAAAGGAGTTTTTGTGAGCAAGAAAATGGAGGGAAAAGAATGCAATCCGTAACTGCCATAATGGGAAGCGCGCGAGTCCGACTTTTAGGGCGAGACGCGTGCACGGCCCACAAGCAGTGCCAGAGGCGCCCGCGGGTGAGAAATTACAGAATGACAGAAATGACTCTAAAGTTAACTTTGTTATGCAGTTCGGTCCAAAACTAATGGAGTCAGTTAGGAATTTAACTGAAGTAACAGAAATCAACGAAAATAAGTTAAATAAAAATACTATGTATGCAATCGGGGTGAGAGGTCCAAGGTGGGGTGTCTAAAGAGCCCCTCAGCGATGTGGATTGCAAAGAAAAATGCGTCGACGAAAGAAAGATAACCGCCAAGGACATCGATAAAGAAAAAGAAAGAAAAGAAAGCAAAGACTCAATGAAAGCAGGAATTTGAAATTACGAGAGATAGAGGTGCGCTCCCTGTGTGAGCGCCTTTTGTTGATAGAAGAGGTGGGCTGAATCCGTTTGTGAATCCATTTGCTGAATCCATTTGTGAATCCATTTGTGAATCCATTTGCCGAATCCGTTTGTGAATCCTTTTGTTGAATCCGTTTGTGAATCCATTTGCCGAATCCGTTTGTGAATCCATTTGCTGAATCTGTTTATGAATCCATTTGCTGAATCCGTTTGTGAATCCATTTGCCGAATTTGTTTGTGAATCCTTTTGCTGAATCCGTTTGCCGAATCCGTTTGTGAATCCGTTTGCTGAATCCGTTTGTGGATCCATTTTCTGAATCCGTTTGTGAATCCATTTGCCGAATCCGTTTGCTGAAACCGTTTGTGAATCCATTTGCCGAATCCGTTTGTGAATCCGTTTTCTAAATCCGTTTGTGGATCCATTTGCGGAATACGTTTGTGAATCCATTTGCCGAATCCGTTTGTGAATCTGTTTGCTGAATCCGTTTGTTGAATCTGTTTGTGAATCCATTTGCCGTATCCGTTTGTGAATCTGTTTGCTGAATCCGTTTATGAATCCATTTGCTAAATCCGTTTGTGAATCCGTTTGCAGAATCCGTTTGTGAATCCATTTGATGTATGCTTGTACCTGTTATGTGTATACTTTGCAGATATATGTGCTTGTGTGAGATGTGAAATAGAAATTGAGAGAGAAAATTGTGATTGTGGTGATGTGATTTGGAAAGCAGAGATTTCCTAAGAGAGAGATCTCTCAAGAATGGAGGAATTGCTTTTGTGTGTGATTTGCAAAAAGCATGAATGATGTTTATACCTTCACTTACCATGGCCGCTTGATGGATTTCAGATGTTGCGGAGGATGCTTTGATGAAAAATGTTGGTGAGATGGAATTTCTGGATTTGGTCGTGCCAAAAGGCTGCCTACATATCTCTTGAAGAGAATCAGACCAGCGTAGTTCAAGGATGGTGGAGAACGATGGGGAAGAACCTAGGAGCAAAGCAAAATGAAGCACATACTTTTTACACAAGTAAGAAAAAAGAAAATCTTTTTGTCATTTTTTTTTTGTTCGTGGGTGAACCATTTTAACCATTGTGTGTTTGTAAAGCCAACCCAAAATCAAATCATGTTCGGTCGATGTCCGGATTGCCTCGCTTGAATTCTGTTGTTGCTATTGTGCCCAACGAAGATTGATGTCTAACCCAAAGAGATTTGTCGATTATGGGGCTCCAAAATACTTTTGATGCCTAGATACCAAGGGGTTGCTGATTGTAAATCCCCTAGAACACCTTTGATGCCAAACTTTGAGTGACTTTCATAGCCCCAAGATAAATCAGTTCTTGGCCCATTCAAATAAATCGCCTTTTGTTGTTGACACGAGCAAGCCCCAAGAGAAGATTATCGATACCAAGCTTTGAGAGATTGCTAAGCCTTAAATGTCATGTACTTGTTGTTTGTGAACTTCAAGATGGTGGAATGTGAAGACCTTTCGATGTAAAGCCCCAAAACCGTCTTTGAATCGACTTGACATTATATTGAGAGAGGATGCGCCGTCGGGTAGAATTCTTGATGGATATTTCCTTCTTACTCTTACTGGAGAGATGAATGGCCTCATTGTGGTCGGTACCCAAATGGAGAAAGTATTATGTCAAATATTGCAGTAATGTCTGGTGGTGTCGTCGAGTTCGCGGATGATAAGGTCTTGGTGTGATAAGGTCCCAAATAGGTATGCTTGCTTGAGTATTCTTGAGTTGAACTAATGACGGATCTTTGGATGCAACTAGTGCTTGAGGCACAACTTTTTCTGAGCCACACTTTTTACTTTTGATCTTGGAGAAGGGGGTACTGAATTGCAGAAACATTTGGATTGGCCATAACTCCGTTTGTAGAGTTAACATATTGTCATTTCCTTGAATCCTTTTCCTTTTCTCTAAGACTTTCTTCATAATCTAGTCGTAAGTCCTAACAAGAATTACCAATTTCATTCATAACATCGGAGCCCTTATTTGAAACTAAAAAACCTTGGACGTGAAGTACCAAGAGACCCTTGAAGCTTGCTTGGTTCCATAAAGCCATAAGACCATTCCCTATATTGAATTGCTCGGGTATCATCCCCCAAAAATATTGTCAATTGCGAAGCCCCAATATTTCCCTTTGTTTGGATTACTGTAATGTCGTAGTCTAAAAGATTGTAGATTGTGAAGCCCCTTGAGACCTTCAGTGCCAAACTAATTGGGGAAGCTTCCAATGTTGCATATGACTTTGCTAGGGCCATTGTTGGGAGGTGAAGTGAATTGCTTCTTGCCAAGGGAGACTTTCAAACTTGAATATAGCCCCAATAGTACCATCATCGATTGTAAGTAGAGCAAGAAAGACCTATCCTTGATTGGGGGAACATGCACGAGCACACATGACAAAGAGGCTTTTCGACATTCCTTTTGAGAGACTTTGAGGATAGTCTCACACATCTTTCTTGAGCGTAGCCCCTAGGGCTCATTAACTGTCAAATGAAGCAAAAGAAGCTTCTCATTCTTGAGTCACATAGCCCCTAGGGCATCATCATTTGTCGATCAAAGCAAAAGACTCGTCCTCGTGCGAGGGAAAAAATATAAGAGGACATGGAAAGAGTTACTCCATTTCTCGTGAAACCTTTTGACATATTGTAGGGGAACATGCTTGGAGAAGCTTGAAAACTGAGTCACACGTTGTTGCCATTTGCTGCCCAAACCAATTGACTCACTGGGGACCATTTTTGCAACCTCGTATCCCTCAATGATGGGCTCGTTCTCGGATGTATCTTGGTTACCACGGGCCATCTTTCTCATGAACCCAATAATGCATATTGCAAAAACAATCTCTCTTATGCCAATAACCCAATACGACCTTTGATTGTGCCATATCTTGTCGACCCTTTTGCAATTCCAAATTTGACTCAGTGGGGAATTGACTTGCTGAGGAGATAGAACTTGCCTTCTTTAGAGGCCGGGGATCTCTATTTCTCTTTCCCTTCTCTCTCTCACTCTCTCATTTTTTTTATGACGCACCCTGTTTTTTGCCTAGACTGCCCTTTCGGGTTTTCAATCTAGCGGGCATCTCTTTTGCGTCTTCATTTTGACTCGATTAATGAGGAAGTGTGCATTGACTCTAGCTGAGGAGATAAGACATGTGATTTTACGGTGGATACCTTTTGTCACTAATGATGAGTGACATTGACTTGACTAGGGAAGTGGTCCCTAGTACTGACTTCATATATTTATGTATTTTTTGAATGACTCACGAAGGCTAGTAAGTCATTAAGAGAGAAGAGAAGGAAAGCCCCAATTTTATTGCGAGAACCTGGGAGTATCGCTGAAAGATAAGAAGCCCCTAGACTCGAAAAGGAACGCAAAGCGACTCCAATTCTAAGAAAGTTATTCAATCTTGAGGTGATTAATTCATTGGCAAATGAATCGTATAAAGATGTCTTGATAAGTTCGAGAGGAAGGCCAATCACCATAACGTACTAGGGATAAACATATCTTCTTTCTTGCATGAGACCGGACCCGAAATTTGCCTACGTTCCTCCAGTGTAGAGGCTCAGGTCACCGCAGTTCTTGTGGATGCTCCTTTCGCCGTGATGGTTGTCGATGTTGCTTTGTCCTTTGTTGGTGGATGGACGATCTTGATCTTAATGTGAACTTCTTTGAATGAGGGGGATTTTTCTTTTTTTCTTTTTTCTTTTTTTTTTTGCTCTAACTTTTGCCTAGGTTGTTTTGAAGAGTCAACCTAGCGAGGTTTTTTTTTTTTTTTTTTTAATCCCCCTTTGAAACATTGCTTGATTTTTTCTCCATGGTTGTAGTTCCACCTTGCTTTGTCACTTGATGGCTTGACTTCGTCTTCTTGATGTTTAGCCATAGGCGTTCAAGTGATGGCCTTCATTCCAAAACTCGTTTAGACATCTTTTCATCATTTTTCCAAGAATTAAATTGAACAACTTGGAATAGTGTATGAGGACAAGAACCACTTTTATTTGATAAGAACGACTACATCTTTAACATGGGACGGGAGAAAACTTTAATGCACACTTAAGAGGATTTTTTTTAACTAGGTAGAGAAAAAGAAACGGAGATTGTTGTCGTCGTAGTCCTCAAAACCGTTGTATCCTTCCATGTCACTGCTTGAACTGTCCGGGATCTCTTCGGTGTCGGAGCTTATCTCACAAAAGTCCATGGCAATTTTACGGAGCAAGTTGTCAATTCTGATCCCCGCATCATACATATGTGCGAAATCCGGATAAAAGGCCCCACTAAGATGAGCTCGGTAGTCCATATTTAAGCACTTCAAGAAGATCTCCATTTGTTCATTCATTGAGGGACTATCCACAATCTCGGCCAACTTGTCATTCCAACGGCGAGAAAAGTCCACAAATGATTCATTACCCTCTTGCATGGTGTTCGCCAATTTGTTTCTTCAAGGGACGGTCCATGTAATTGCCTTCATATTGTGACTTAAAGGCAAGCATGGCGTCATCCCAATTGAGGCGGGTGGAAACCGGGAGACCCATATACCAATATTTTGCGACCCCATCAAGAGTAAGTGGGAAGCATTGTGACATTATTTGAGGAGACACTTTTTTCTGTAGCATGGCCCAAATGTAGGAGTCGATGTGAGCATCGGGACAAGAGTTTCCTTTGAACTTGCCAATGTCGGACATCTTGAATTTCTCGGGAAGGGCCACCATAGTATTCATGAGAAGAGAAGCACGATGGAGATCGGAGGTTGGACTTTTGTTCAAATTTAGCCCACCAAAACGTTGGTCAATGTATTCCATGAGAGTGTTGACCAAACTATTATCAATGCTTTGGACCATTTTTCCTTCATTTGTGAGCTCCTTCAATTGGTCCTCGAGCTTAGCAAGTTCTTTCTTATGAACCATTCTCTCATGCTTGAGACGGGCTTGCCACAAATCATCCTTGCGTCGGGCATTCTCGGCGAGTGTATCAATTTGTCCTTTCAGTGATTTGATCATGTTGGCTATATCCTCGTTGGACCGGGAAAGATTGTCACCGTTGTTGTTGCTGTCGGAAGCCATTGGATCTATTTGAAGAACACGGTTGATCTTACGATGGCCCACAAACACCTTTTGGGTAAAAATAATTTAACCCACAAACAAGCAAAAAGACTCAACCACATAAGGAAAATGACTTTTTTTTTATATATAAGTTGGAGGGACGGAGTCCCTTTTGGGTTTTCTAGAAAAATAGTGGAATCGTCACACTAGTATATAGACCTTCTCGCAGTCCCATATACTCATCGGATTCCACCACGCTTGTGATACCTACATGTGATAGTATTAAACTAAATTAATTTCATAAAGCATACATGCAGGGACGAAGTTTTATTTCGTCCATAATAACCACTTGGGGACGGAGTTTTATTTCGTCCATAATAACCACTGGTTTCTTTTAGAAACATCATGTATGATTTGATGACATTAGTTTAGGGAAATCTCGACACATGAAAACCGACTTGGTCACAGAGTGTTAGAACCTAGACTAAGAATGTGTTGGATTGTGCTCGGTTAAAGAGAGGCTTAAGGTCACCCCCGGCATGTAGTCGTGAACTACGCCACGGGTTGAGGTTTACTGCTTCGAGAGAGTCAAGGTCGGGTGGATCTTGAAACTCTCTAGGACGGGCCTCGACGGGTTTGGGGTTGGACTTGTGCGACTCGATAGTGAGCAATTCATAAGAATATGTGCATGTAGTGTGAGGTCAAGCCAAGTGACAAAATATTATTTTATTTTTTATTTTTATTTTAAACAAAATAAAAGCAAATAATCACATATTTACAACTTTCGAATCACCCGTGTGCCCGATAAAATAAACAGAAAGTAAAATCATTCATGTGCAGGCCCGGTGCCCACACACTATCAAAACTGTTCTGTTTTTGTGCACTGTTCTGTTCTGGAAAATGCCCAAAAGCGCGCATTTGGGTGCCTACTAGGGAGGCGCGCGCGTTAGAGAAAGTGGGGCAGAGGCGCCCGCTTCTCGGTGAAAACCTGCAAATCGGTGGGTTCAAGGGATTGCCTTGACCCTTTATAAGAAATCTTTCCCCTGCAGAATTTGTTAGCACAGAAACATGGAATTGATGGACGAGATGAGAGGCGGGTGATTTTGGTGGTGAAGGTAAGTGGCGCGCGCCTTAGGCCAAGAAATCCAGAGTGCACGCTTCCCACCTTTTTCCACCAGAATGCCCAGAAAGCAGTAAAAAGAACACCAAAAGCAGAAACGCGAGTTTAACCCTCTATGGTATCCCCAGCGGAGTCTCCACTGTAGATACCCCGGAAAAACCCACTACTAGGCTAGAGCGGTGGAAGGATCCTAGGATGTCTAATTGGTTTTAATTTTGTAGAGTCGCCACCTATGTTTTTAAAGGAACATAAGAAAAACCAAGAAATAGCCTAATTTATGTACAAAACCAGAGATTTGGGAGAGAAGGGTTCGGGGGTTAGGTGATTGAGTGGGAAGTACTTAAACACCCACTCCACCCCTCTTACGCGGGTCTTGCTACTAAAGGTGTTCTAATGTAAAAAGTCCTTCAGTTTATAAATAGTGCTAACAACTACATCTAAGGGAAAAGGAGAATTACAATAGAGAAAAAGATGAATTCTTTTATATATTGATTTGTACTAAGAATACATGTAACAATTATACTAAACAATTACATAAGAGATGAATAATAATTTGAAGTAAAGATTGAAATGTAGGGAGATAACTGTAGATACCCCGATCTCGCACCCCTTATCAAACCCCTTTCATCGGTCTAAACCCTAAAATTGACCTAAGCCCAGATTTGGCTATGCGGGAGCGCCGTGACCCTTATCGGTACATCGAATAGATTAACGGACTTCAAATTTATGATTAGAGCGAAAAAGCAAGTAAACAAGCATGTACTTCAATTTTTGAGCTGCGGGACCCGAAACGGGGCCCGCACCCTTAGAACTGCTCGTTATTATCCATTCTGTGCATTAAAAATGTATAATTGTCATTCCTTGCTCATTAACATATTTCAGATAGACGTACGTGACCACGGGATTATTTCAAGCAACTTTCATGTTGGGACCGCGGACAACCGAAACATCGTTATGCGCGCATTCGGACAAATCTTGGACTGTTACGGACCCAATACCGGAAGCAGAATTGTGGCTCATTCACGTCAAAGCATTCAAGCAAGAGTAATGATGCCCAACCACATTGCAGCAAGTGGATGAAGGTGGTTGGCCAAGTGGATAGAGAATGGTCCAATCGGAGCGCGACACGTGGCAAAGTCAAATCTCCCCAACCACGAGTCCAAGCCGTACGGCTACTATGGGAGCTCCAGACCTGCAGTTTGTTCTTCAACAACTTGGCCATTCACATCAACTTTAATCCCTTCCCAGCTGCTCCTACCCGGGTAGATGTGTTGGTAGTGGTGCCCTAGGCACGTTTAATAAACGTTGTAATTGTTATCATTTATTTCATATCAATAAAGAGATGTTTTGATTATTATTGTTGTTCATGTTTACTTATAATAATCTCCGTCCCTAGTACTTGTTAAGCACTAGTATAAAGGCTAAATGATCATGGGATGATCATGTTAGATTTATGGGTACTTGTTTGGAACAAGGTACTAGACATGACCCGCTGTATGAGATTTATGTCATGGTCTATGTCGAACATATATCTCATATTAGTTATGTCATTTGAATCCTTAGACATGAAGTTATTATAGTCTTCCACTTGATGAACATTATGTTTGACATATTCAAACGCTACTTTTAACCGAGTAGTTATAAAGGGTATGATTGGCATAATCGGATTCACGTAGGGAAGAATAATGAGCTAAATGGATTTGTCCCTCTTCGGAGAGATGTCAAGCTTGGGCCTCTCGTAGGAATGATGTTGATGAAATGTTCGGCCGGACTAAAATTAATTGATTGGATCAATGTCATTTGGATTATCAACATATTCGGAATCGAGAAAGTATTGAACAAAACAAGTTGACCGTTTGACCATGACTTGTGTTCAATGACATCGTGGACAAAGGGATTATGACATATTCTAAAGGAATGCGAACTTGTATCTAGTTATACTATTTGGGTAGGTATGACGGTTTGCTAGAACCTAATCATATCTTATGGTTTCATGTTTGAACCCATTGCCAACTTAGTACAATCCTAGAGGGTCACACACAATAGAACGAATCTTTAAAAGGACTACATTGGAATTTTGGAAATTCTGGACATTCTGGGAAGTGGGCGACCGCACAGTATGGACTGGGCGGCCACACACTTAGCTCAGTTTTTGTACCAGTTTTGTTTCAGATAGTTGTGCGACCGCACAGAGGTTTTTGGGCGGCCGCACAGTACTGTCGGGTGGCAGATTCCTAATTTGATTAGGAAACGAATTTTGGACGGATTTTGACACAAGTTTCCTATTTGGAATAGGTCATACTTGTGTATAAAAGACCAAATTCGGCCAGCACTCTAAGCTAATTATTTTGTGAGTCTCAAAGAGTTTGAGAGAGTGTTTATTTTGTTCTAAGCCATTCTTGGTTGAAGAACAAAATAATACACAAAATAAATTCCATATAGTTCTTTTGATTGTGGAAAAGTGTTTCACAATTTGGTCTAGCAACCAAGATCAAAGAAGCTCCTTTGATATTCGTTCGAAGTGTGGATACCGCTAGAGGGTGAAAATCATCATCTTCAAAGTTCGTGTTCAAGCTTTGTGATCGTGATCAAATCTTCAAACCTCCACCAAAGACCAAGAGAATTTGATAGCCATCAAGGTTTAGTTTATTCCTTTATTCTTATGTTGTATTTGATTTAATCATATGAACGGATCCATGGCTTTAGGTTTCAAAATTTTAAATGCTAAATTCCGCTGCGCATGTTTGATCGAAACCCAACAGTGGTATCAGAGCCCCGTTCATGTTGATTATTTCAATACCTAGATCATGTTATATAAATTGTTTATGTGCCTTGCATGATATGAATATTGGAATATGTGATGTTTATGTGTTATGTGATTTTATGTGGTTTATTGTTTTACAACTTTAATCGCACAATTCAATCGCAATAAATAAATTATGGTGGATTCAGAATTGTTGGTTATTAATTTTTGATTGGATCAAAGTTTTAATAATCGGGGAAAAACAATTTTGAGACAAAATTTTTGAACTTGAAAATTCTGCACATTTTGATGGCACCGGGCGACCGCACAAGGGTTTTGGGCGGCCGCACAAGGGGATCAGAAGGTCTGATTTTGGTTGAAAAACAGAATCTGGAATTTTTCGAAAAATTCAACAAAACCAGTAACAGAACCAGTCCAGACTTGCTGATCTGGAATGGGTTTTGGGTAGTTGGTTTGTGTGTGGATTTTGGGGTTTGATTTTCCTATTTGTTTTAGTCTTGTGATTCCTAGATTGGTTCAAGTTTTGGATGGCTAATCTGCGTTCATCGAGATTGTGTTTCCCAAAATTGATCGCAATCAAAGTTTCAAAGATAAAACGAAGTTAGAATTATGAAGAGTTCATAATTGCTAAAATTGAGAAACAAAGTTCTTGATTCAAAGTTTGGAGATCCATGTGGAATTGTGAATGCAATTGACCTACGTTCATCGAGACCATCTATTGCTTAGTTTCGGCCACATGGACTACTTTCTTGGTTTCTTGAATTAGTGCGGGATTGTGGTTGCCTAATGGCTTAATTCGACCGCACTTCTTGTTGTCTTGATTTGGAGATAATGACCAAAGTTGAAATAGTCTCATCCTCATAATTATAGAGAAACTAATGACACATAAATACCATGCTTAAATTAATGGAGATTAATTTAGTGTCTAAACTTGATGTGTAACATGTTTATATTATGTGCTCATAAATGTGTTATATGCTACATGTGATGAACCTTCAAAGAAAATTTTAAGTCTTTTATTGCCATGCCATGATTAAAACACTTGTTAGTACATAAGTGACTCTAATGTAGATTCGCCCTAGCGAGATGCATTAAATTTATTTATGTATGAGCAAGATAGATAATGTGGGCACGCCCTAGCGGGACACATTAACTATGCGTTTAAAATGGTTAGACTTAATTGGGCGTCAAAACAGTTTTGGGCCTAGGCAAAGATGAGGTTTAACATGCTTTTTGAAATTGGATTTCTTAAAGAATCTCATAAAAGGAACTAAGAGTCATATGAGATATGATTGACAAGAGTTGTCTACCTAATTAATTTGATTTTGTGTAATCCGCCTTAGCGGACTTGAAATTAAATTAAAGTTGATCTTAGCCCAATTAAATTATATTATACATTGGATGTATATGAAGGTTATATAATTTAGTGGGAGTATTTTGTTTGAGAAATACACTATTTATCTCTTTAATGAAAATCGGTACTTATTAAATTTTGGAAATTTTGCATTTTGCATATTTGTAGATAATGACTAATAACAATCAATCAATGTCGTTGCGATCGATCCTTGAGAAGGATAAGCTCGAAGAGAATGGTACTAACTTTATGGATTGGATCCGTAGCATAAGAATCGTTCTTAGGCAAGAAGATAAGTTGTACATTCTCGATGGGCCTCTCCCCGCTGTACCACCGCCTACTGCCCCTAGGGTAGAAAGAGACAATTACAAGAAACATCGTAATGATTCTAGAGATGTAAGTTGTCTCATGCTTGCTGCTATGTGTTCAAAACTCCAACAAAGTTTGGAACATTTGGAAGCCTATGAGATAGGCGTGGAGTTGAGAACCATGTTTCAAGAGCAAGCTAGGCAAGAGAGGTACAAGACCATTGTTGCATTCACTACATGTAAAATGAATGAAGGGCAACAAGTGATTCCTCACTTTCTTAAAATGAAAGGTTATGTAGAGCACCTTGAGAAACTTGGCTATCCAATCCCATTGGAGCTAGCCACGGATCTCATTCTTAATTCATTGCCTAAAAGTTATAATCAGTTTGTAATGAATTATAACATGCATGGAATGGATAAGAATCTCTCTGAGTTGCATGGGATGCTCAAAACTGCAGAGATGAAAATTGTGGAGAAAGGTTCTCCCGTGCTCTTGGTTCATGATGGGAAGAAGGCTAATGCCAAAGGAAAGGGTAAGAAAGTTGTCAAACCCAAAATAAGCAAGGCAAAGGTTGCCAAGGCTTCTGAGGCAAAACCTGATTC
Source organism: Campanula takesimana (assembly GCA_026119855.1). Classification (NCBI taxonomy): domain Eukaryota; kingdom Viridiplantae; phylum Streptophyta; class Magnoliopsida; order Asterales; family Campanulaceae; genus Campanula; species Campanula takesimana. Next base: position 524,508 of record JAOWBW010000308.1, read on the forward strand.
ACAAAAGGATGCAATCTGTTTCCATTGTCAAGAAATTGGTCATTGGAAACGTAATTGCAAGGCTTTCTTGGAAGAGCAAAAGAAGAAGAAGAGCAGCAAGGCTGCGTCGACTTCAGGTATCTATATGATAGATATTCTCCTTTCTACCACTGATTCTTGGGTATTGGATACCGGATGTGGTTCTCACATTTGTCTAAATGTGCAGGGACTAAAGAATAGGAGACTGCTTAAAGAAGGTGAAGTAGATCTACGCGTGGGAAATGGAGCAAGAGTTGTTGCATTAGCCGTAGGGACTTATGAAGTCACTTTACCTTCCGGACTAATTCTTGTTTTGAACAATTGTTATTATGTTCCGGATTTAAGCAGAAATATTATTTCATTTTCTTGTTTGGATAATGAAGGTTTTAAGTTTCTTATTGAGAATAAGAAATTTTCTATTTATTTAAATGATGTGCTTTATGGTATTGCTAATTCATTTAATGGCCTTTATATCTTGGATGTCAAGAATGAAAATAATGTCTATCATGTAAATAAGAAATCTAAACCTAATGATGTAAATCATACTTATTTGTGGCATTGCCGTCTTGGTCATATTAATGAGAAGCGTATCTCAAAACTCCATGGGGACGGACTTTTGGGTTCATGTGACTTAGAGTCATATGATACTTGTGAGTCGTGTCTTCTTGGAAAAATGACTAAGACACCTTTTACCAAGTTGGGTGAAAGGGCAAGCGACTTATTGGGGTTGATACATTCCGATGTATGCGGACCATTAAGTAGCAATGCTAGGGGAGGATTTCAATACTTCATAACCTTCACTGATGACTATAGTAGATTTGGGTATGTTTACCTAATGAAACATAAAAGTGAAGCATTCGAGATATTTAGAATATTTCAAAATGAAGTAGAAAAACAACTTGGCAAAAGTATAAAGGCACTTCGATCAGATCGAGGTGGTGAATACTTGAGCCAAGAATTTGATGATCATCTAAAGAATTGTGGAATAGTTTCACAATTGACTCCGCCCGGAACACCACAATGGAATGGTGTGTATGAGAGGAGAAATAGGAATTTGTTAGACATGGTTCGATCAATGATGAGTCAAGTTGATCTTCCAATATCCTTTTGGGGTTACGCCCTAGAAACCGCTGCTTTCACACTAAATCAAGTTCCAACTAAATCGGTTCCAAAGACTCCATATGAGATGTGGAGTGGAAAGAAACCTAGTTTATCTTTCATGAGGATTTGGGGTTGCGAAGTTTATGTCAAGAGACTTATCTCTGACAAACTAGCACACAAATCCGATAAATGTATTTTCGTGGGATATCCTAAGGAAACTAAAGGATATTACTTTTACAACCGTGAGGACAACAAAGTGTTTGTTGCCCGAACTGGTGTCTTTCTAGAGAAAGAGTTTCTCTCCAAAGAAATCAGTGGGAGTAAAATAAATCTTGAAGAAATTCGAGACCCAGAAAATAACATTGAACCAATAGTGGAACAAGAACAAGAACCACAAGGAGTTGTGGAAACTGTTCAGAATACACAAGCGACTCGCAGATCTAGTAGGTTACGATCCGAGCCCGAGAGATATGGATTTCTCGTAACGGATAGTAATGAGGTAGAAATCATTGAGAATGATGAACCGTCAACCTACCAAGAGGCGATGTCCTCTCCTGATTCGGACAAGTGGCTTGGAGCCATGGAATCCGAATTGCAATCCATGCAAGACAATCAAGTTTGGAATTTGATTGATGCGCCCGAAGGTGTAAAAATCATAGGATGCAAATGGGTCTTCAAGAAGAAGACTGACATGGATGGGAAGGTGCATACTTACAAAGCTAGGCTTGTAGCGAAAGGTTATAGGCAAGTTCATGGTATTGACTATGATGAGACCTTTTCACCCGTAGCAATGATCAAGTCTATAAGAATTTTGCTTGCCATTGCCGCATATCATGACTATGAAATATGGCAGATGGACGTCAAAACCGCTTTCCTGAATGGAAAACTCCAAGAGGATGTGTATATGACACAACCAGAAGGTTTTGAACAAGATTCTAAGGTATGCAAATTGCAAAGATCCATCTATTGATTGAAGCAAGCTTCAAGGAGTTGGAATCTCCGTTTTGATGAATCGGTCAAAGAGTTTGGCTTCATCAAGAACGAAGATGAGCCTTGTGTATACAAGAAGATTAGTGGGAGCATAGTGCTATTCCTTATTTTATACGTGGATGACATATTACTCATTGGAAACGACATTCCTACACTTCAGTCTGTGAAGACTTGGTTAGGAAAGTGCTTCGCAATGAAAGATATGGGTGAAGCCGCATATATTCTTGGCATTAAGATCTATAGAGATAGATCAAGGAGGCTACTTGGTTTAAGCCAAAGTACATACATTGACAAGGTCATTAGAAGATTCCGTATGGAAAATTCTAAGAGAGGAACCTTGCCTGTGTTACATGGAGTTTCTCTAAGCAAGACTCAATATCCTAAGACAAAAGATGAGCGTGAGAAAATGAATGATGTTCCATATGCTTCGGCAATTGGGTCCATCATGTATGCCATGATTTGTACTAGGCCGGATGTGTCTTATGCTTTGAGCATGACAAGCAGATACCAATCCGACCCTGGCGAAAATCACTGGATAGCCGTAAAAGCGATTCTTAAGTACTTGAGAAGGACTAAAGACTCGTTTTTGGTCTATGGAGGAATGGAAGATGATCTCGTTGTAAATGCTTACACGGATGCAAGCTTCCAAACCGACAAAGATGATAGCCGATCGCAATCGGGTTTTGTGTTTATGTTAAATGGTGGAGCTGTAAGCTGGAAGAGTTCCAAGCAAAGTACAACCGCTGATTCTACAACAGAAGCTGAGTATATTGCTGCATCGGATGCTGCAAAGGAAGCTGTTTGGATTAAGAAGTTCATAACTGAACTTGAAGTGGTTCCTAGTATTGCTAATCCAATAGACCTTTATTGCGATAATAATGGTGCTATTGCTCAAGCAAAGGAACCAAGAGCACATCAAAAATCCAAACACATACTTAGGCGTTTTCATATCATTCGAGAGATCGTTGATAGGGGAGACGTAAATATATGCAGAGTACCTACTGATGACAATGTTGCGGACCCGCTAACAAAGGGACTTCCACAAGCTAAACTTGATGGTCATGTTAGGTCCATGGGTATTAGATACATGGGAGATTGGGCCTAGGGCAAGTGGGAGATTGTTGGTAGTGGTGCCCTAGGCACGTTTAATAAACGTTGTAATTGTTATCATTTATTTCATATACATAAAGAGATGTTTTGATTATTATTGTTGTTCATGTTTACTTATAATAATCTCCGTCCCTAGTACTTGTTAAGCACTAGTATAAAGGCTAAATGATCATGGGATGATCATGTTAGATTTATGGGTACTTGTTTGGAACAAGGTACTGGACATGACCCGCTGTATGAGATTTATGTCATGGTCTATGTCGAACATATATCTCATATTAGTTATGTCATTTGAATCCTTAGACATGAAGTTATTATAGTCTTCCACTTGATGAAAATTATGTTTGACATATTCAAACGCTACTTTTAACCGAGTAGTTATAAAGGGTATGATTGGCATAATCGGATTCACGTAGGGAAGAATAATGAGCTAAATGGATTTGTCCCTCTTCGGAGAGATGTCAAGCTTGGGCCTCTCGTAGGAATGATGTTGATGAAATGTTCGGCCGGACTAAAATGAATTGATTGGATCAATGTCATTTGGATTATCAACATATTCGGAATCGAGAAAGTATTGAACAAAACAAGTTGACCGTTTGACCATGACTTGTGTTCAATGACATCGTGGACAAAGGGATTATGACATATTCTAAAGGAATGCGAACTTGTATCTAGTTATACTATTTGGGTAGGTATGACGGTTTGCTAGAACCTAATCATATCTTATGGTTTCATGTTTGAACCCATTGCAACTAAGTATAATCCTAGAGGGTCACACACAATAGAACGAATCTTTAAAAGGACTACATTGGAATTTTGGAAATTCTGGACATTCTGGGAAGTGGGCGACCGTACAGTATGGACTGGGCGGCCGCACACTTAGCTCAGTTTTTGTACCAGTTTTTTTTCAGATAGTTGTGCGACCGCACAGAGGTTTTTGGGCGGCCGCACAGTACTGTCGGGTGGCAGATTCCTAATTTGATTAGGAAACGAATTTTGGACGGATTTTGACACAAGTTTCCTATTTGGAATAGGTCATACTTGTGTATAAAAGACCAAATTCGGCCAGCACTCTAAGCTAATGATTTTGTGAGTCTCAAAGAGTTTGAGAGAGGGTTTATTTTGTTCTAAGACATTCTTGGTTGAAGAACAAAATAATACACAAAATAAATTCCATATAGTTCTTTTGATTGTGGAAAAGTGTTTCACAATTTGGTCTAGCAACCAAGATCAAAGAAACTCCTTTGATATTCGTTCGAAGTGTGGATACCGCTAGAGGGTGAAAATCACCATCTTCAAAGTTCGTGTTCAAGCTTTGTGATCGTGATCAAATCTTCAAACCTCCACCAAATACCAAGAGAATTTGATAGCCATCAAGGGTTAGTTTATTCCTTTATTCTTATGTTGTATTTGATTTAATCATATGAACGGATCCATGGCTTTGGGTTTCAAAATTTTAAATGCTAAATTCCGCTGCGCATGTTTGATCGAAACCCAACAAGATGACCCCTAAAATGGCTCCTAAGCCTAGCAAGGGTGACCTAAGGTCATTTGACAACCTCCCCCCTCCATATCACCACCCCCCTCATCCATTTTACAAAGGAGAACTCACCCACACTTCATACACAACCCTCCAACTCACTTCATTCCATATTCAGCCCTTTTGGCTCTCTCCCAAGCATCCACAACCCCCTCAAATCCCAGTCATTAAACCACCACTACACCACCATATCACCACCCCAAAACACACACCAAACACAAGCAAAAACAACTCACTCAAACACTCTTTCAATCTAAGGCAAACACCTTAAGAAAAGCAACAAAAAAGTCTTCCCTTGGAAGCAAAGGAAGCACATCTAGGTAATCCCTTGTTCTTGTAAAGTTCATCCATGTAAAATGTAGATCCTTATGTGATTGGAAAGGGGTCTAGCCACTTGTTAGGCTAGACCCCCATTTGATGTCCAAACAATGTAATGTTGATACTCTTGTTGTTCTTCTCTCTAAATGATGATATAACATGATTAAATACTCAAGTGGATGTGGTTTTGTGTTTTTAACATATAGATATATGTTTAACCAAAGTTTCATGTTCATACCATCTCATTTGAGTGAGTTCTTATTGGTGTTTTCATCCCTTTTGTATATTTCCAGCATACTGTTCATCTGTACCTTTCAGTCTTGTTGCTTCGTTTATGCATAGCAAACGGGGTTTTTGGTATTAGACCACAAAAGGGATTTTGTTCTAAACAAAAGAAGAAGATGAAAATGTAAATATAATATTTTTACCCTGAGTGGAAGAGGTTATTTCCATTTTTTGTTCCAACTCTCTGTTCTCAGATTAGCATACTTCCTGTTATGACACCAAAATGTCAGAGGTGTTTTGTGTGATTTCAACTTTCTCAATGGCCTTGAAACTCTCCAGATATAAACTTTAATATGTTAGGAATAACTTTCATATTTAGTATTCCCCATGATTCCCCCGTTTTCATGATGCCAAAAGTGGATCTTTTATGAGTATATGAATATGTGTCAGACTAGGCTGTTGAAAGTTCTATCTTGCATGCTTTGTTTGGACACCATAACATGCTCCTAAAATCAGAGGAAAATTCATGGTTGATACTTGATGTGTTGGGGACTTTTCCTAACATTCACTTTCCAGATTGTGCAAGCATAAGAGCAGGTACACAAAGAAGGAAGGGACAGCAGTCCCTAAAATCTTTGGGGACGGAGTTTGGACATTCTTTTTTATATGGGATTTGTTTCCCTTTTGTTCACCATTGTAAATGTCACGACCCGAAATCTAGAATCTATTTTATTAGTAATAAATAATTATTTATTCATTTATTTGCTTGTTTATTTATTTAAATTGTTATTTATTTAAATATTTTTGTGTGCAATTTATGTGTTATAATAATTTATGCCTAGCATTTTAATTGAGTCATTTGGGTTAATGTGGTATTGTTGGGTCTTAATTGTTAGTAGGGAGTAGTATGTGTGTGTAGTGTGAGAGAGGGGGCCTAAGTGTAAGTTTTTGAATAATTTCCCTACTCCCCCTCACCTCCCTCACCTTCTCCCTCACTCTCTCCATCCCATTTCCCAGCCATCTCTCTCACTCTCTCTTGGTTTTGGGTAAGTTTTCTTTCTTTACTTCTCTCTTCATTTTCTTCATCTTCCTCTCATAATCTCTCATTTCTTAAAACGTGAAATGTGTTTAGATCGTCGATAGGATCGCGTAGGATCAAAAATATTTGAAATCCATCAACTTTGAGAAAATCCAAGTAAGTTACTTTTCCCCCATTTTGATGTTAAAATGTTCATATAATGCTTTTGTTGTTATATTTGAAGTTTGAATGAGGTTGCAATTTATTTGGAATTTATTTGAGTTTTGGGTCAAAAATGGTGATTTATGAATGTTGGGTTTGATTCTTTATTTTGGTTGTTAAATATTGTTGTATGAGTCTTTTTGGACTTATAAGTTGTTTTGTTACAGTAGTATGCTAGTTAGAGGGTTGGATTTTGGTTGAAATGTGTTTTGGTATGAAAATGGAAGAACCCATTTTGTTCTTCCCGATTTCCAGCATTCCAGAAGATTGGGCGACCGCCCAAAAATGCCTGGGCGACCGCACATCTATCTGAAAGGTTTTGTTCTTGCTTGATGACCTTTTTGGGCGACCGTACAGATAACATTGGGCGGCCGCACAGTCCTCTGAAAGTTTACATTTGTTATTTGGTGTGGTTGAAGAATGCGTTTTGATCCAAATCTTGGGTGTCCTTCTAGTTGACCTTAGTGGACATTGTAGTACACTCTAGTGATAGAATTGGGTCCTTTGTGATTAAGTTTGTGTTGGAAATTAATTAAGTGTTAATTGAGATTGTTGGAACACTTTAATTGTGTGTTGTTGGTTCATTTCACTTTCTTGGTGACTTCTTGGTATGGTTCCCTACTTTGGAACCTTAAGTTGTTTATTTAAGCTAGTATTTATTACTTAGCAGTTATTTGAAAGTCCAGCTGGTATTTTGTGTGTTTTTGGGCGATGCGAAACATTATGATGGCACGGCCAAGTCCATTGTGATGTTGACCATTGTTTTGCCCCATTATTACCCTCCTCCAGATTGGCCTTGGATGTGAGAAGAGCTAGCTCCTTTGTGTGCATTTTAGCTTTACTTGGAGCATGACTTTGTGGCATGTCTCCCGTCCCTTGTGACACTTCATTGGTTATTGGTTCCGGTACCGGGGTTTTCTCTTCGGCTTTCATGCTATGATGAAGATGATGATTGTTGATTATTGAAGCTGCGCAGCGATCCTTTATTTGGATGTTCCGGTTTGGAAAACCTTGGCTATATCCTTTGTTGTGTGTTTATTTCCGCTGCTATCTGTATGTGATAAATGCTATGTGCTATGTGATATTTATTATTGCTTATTGCTTCTTGCATCATAGCATGTCATGTAGTTGCATTAGTAACTTATTGAGATTTATCTCACCCCCTTCCTTTTTATCTTTGTTTTTCCTTAACCCCCCAGGTGCTAAGGATTAGTCTCGCTGATCACGAGAAAGAGGACGTCGAGTGTGGATACATTCTTTTGGGGAAAGTTGTATAGGTTGGTTTACATTATATAAATGTGTAACCTTTTGGGATATTTGGACCAAACATTGACGTCATTAGGATTTGTGTATTTTGTAACTTTGGTGTATAAACTTATGGAGTTGTACTAGTTTTACCTTGTTGTTCAAGATGATTTTCAAAACCTTGTGTTATCACCTTTTGGTATCAAATGGAATTTTTAACTTCGGTATTTGTCAGTTTTGGTTTTAGAGTCGACGTCCAGATCGCGGTCTCGGGCCCGCGGGGTCCGGGGTCGTAACAGTTGGTATCAGAGCTATGGCATTAGCTCTAAGTATAAGTCTAGGTGGATTAGTATGACCTAGGTGGGTAGTAGTGTGCGGAGTGATTAACGGTTGATGTTTTATACAGGTACTTGTTTACAATGGTTCGTAGAAGGAGTGGTGAAGGTAGTACCGGTAATGCAAATCAGAATGATACAAGGGAAGAAGCACGTGCTATGTTTCAAGGCATGTTCGAGGCGGCCATGAAGGCCATACATGATCAAGGTCCGAGGGTAGAACAAGCACCACCCCGCTATGGATTGGAGCAATTTCTGAAGTTGAAACCGGTTGAATTCAATGGGGAGCCCGATGTAAGGAAGGCTGAGTTGTGGATTGAGTCGATGGAGAAGATTTATGATGTATTTGGGTGTTCGGATGAGGACAAAGTCCGGTTTGCGGCTTACAAGCTTGTGGGAGCCGCCGAGCATTGGTGGAAGGGTGTTAAAGCTACTTGGGATGATACTCACACGGTGTATGCGTGGGAGTTGTTTGTGCGCAAATTCAAGGAGCATTTCATTCCGGTTGTTGATCAAAACCGAAAGGAGATCGAGCTACTCAACCTAGAGCAAAGTGTGTTGTCTATAGCACAATACTCGCTAAGTTCATAGAATTAGCCCGGTATTGCGACTATTTGGTGAGGACCGAGGAACAAAAAGCTATGATATTTATTCGGGGATTGAAGACCTCCATCCGTACTCAACTGATTGCTCAACGGATTGTGACTTTCCAAGATGCGGTGGACCGAGCCTACTTAATAGAGCAAGATATTGGGGAGCATAAAAGGAAGACCGAGGTAGCTAACCCGAGCAAGCCGGGAGGGCAAAGCAAGCCACAACACCGTTCCGATAACCGAGGTAACTTTGGGGGACAATCTCAGTTCCGAGGGCAACCGATCCCAAGGAACCCGGGTACCACTTCCGGGAACCAAGGGAGCCAAATTAGGAGGCTTTGTTTGTATTGTCTAAAGGAAGGTCATTCTGAAGACCGTTGTTGGAAGAAGCAAGGAAGGTGCACCAATTGTGGTCAAATGGGTCACTTTGTAAAAGATTGCCCGAGTGGTAGAGTACAAGCATCCGGGTCAGGAGTTGGTACTAATCAGGGTCAGAAAAGGGATGCCGCTAGAAAGCCCAAAGTCCAAGGAAGAGTATTTGCCATGAATCAACAACAAGCGACCGATGATCCTTCGGTTATTGGAGGTATTGTTTCTGTGTCTAATGTGAGCGCACGAGCGTTAGTAGATCCAGGATCATCTCATTCATACATTTCTGTGCAATTTGCTTCTCTGTTAAATGCTGCATTCGAGTCTTTACCGTACGTGCTAGAGGTGTCGACCCCTATAGGAGAATGCTTGATTTCCGATCGAGTCTTTCGTGCTTGTGATGTGGTTATTTGTGGTCGAGTCCTTTGTGCGGATTTGGTAGTTCTTCCTATCCAAGACTTTGATGTCATTTTGGGTATGGATTGGTTGAGCAAGTTTCATGCTTCCGTTGATTTCCGTAAGAAAACTGTTACTTTTTCTATTCCCGATGTGCCTAAATTTTGTTTGAGGCTAGTCCTCTGAGTAGAAAGGTTCGCTTAATTTCTTTTATGAAAGCGAGAAAATTATTGCATAGTGGTTGTGAGGGGTATTTGGCTAGTGTTCTTGATACTAGGAAGGAATCCCCTAGTTTTGATAGTGTTCGGGTAGTCCGGGAATTTCCCGATGTTTTCTCTACCGAGTATGATATGCCTCCCGATCGTGAGATTGAGTTTTGTATAGATCTTTTGCCGGGTACGGCTCCAATTTCGAAAGCACCTTATAGGTTAGCTCCCGCAGAGTTAAAGGAATTAAAGGTTCAGTTGCAAGAATTGCTTGATCGAGGGTTTATCCGCCCTAGTGTTTCCCCGTGGGGAGCACCGGTTTTATTTGTGCGGAAGAAAGACGGTTCCTTGAGATTGTGCATCGATTACAGAAAATTGAATCAGGTTACGGTGAAGAACAAGTATCCTCTACCCCACATCGATGATTTATTTGATCAGCTTCAAGGGTCCGTGGTTTTCTCTAAACTTGATTTGAGAAGTGGGTACCATCAGTTCAAGGTTCGATCGAAGGATATTCCGAAGACTGCTTTTCGCACTCGGTATGGTCATTATGAGTTCTTGGTTATGCCGTTTGGGTTGACTAACGCGCCTGCAGTGTTTATGGATTTGATGAACCGAGTTTTCCATCCTTATCTTGATTCGTTCGTGGTGGTCTTTATTGATGATATACTCGTCTACTCTAAATCTCGAGAGGAGCACGAGCAACATTTGAGGACAGTTTTATCCATTCTTGCGAGGGAGAAATTATTTGCGAAGTTTAGTAAATGCGAATTTTGGCTCGAGAATGTGTCATTTCTGGGTCATGTGATTTCGAAAGACGGGATTTCGGTGGATCCGTCAAAGATAGAGGCTATAGTGGATTAGAAGAGACCCGAATCAGTGACAGAGATTAGAAGCTTTCTTGGTTTAGCCGGTTATTACCGAAGATTTATTGAAGGGTTTTCGAGGATTGCTACTCCGATGACTCAGTTGACCCGGAAGAATGTCCCGTTTGTGTGGACCGAGAAATGTGACAAGAGTTTCGAGGAATTGAAGAAGAGGTTGACTACCGCACCGATCTTGACTTTGCCTAATGGGAGCGATGGCCTAGTGATTTACAGTGATGCTTCGAAAGAGGGTTTGGGTTGTGTGTTGATGCAGAATGGGAAAGTAATTGCTTATGCTTCGAGGAAGTTGACCCCTAGTGAACAGAATTACCCGACTCATGATATGGAGTTGGCTGCGATAGTATTTGCGTTGCACAAATGGAAACACTACCTTTATGGAGCGAGGTTTGAAATTTTTACCGATCACAAGAGTTTGAAGTACCTCTTCTCCCAGAAAGAGTTGAATAATAGACAGCGCCGATGGATGGAATTGTTGAAGGATTATGATTGCAAGATTTCTTATCATCCGGGGAAGGCGAATGTGGTAGCCGATGCGATTAGTAGGAAATCTTATGTGGCTTCGATGATGGTTCGAGAATGGAAAATGCTTGAGGATGTTCGAGATTGGTCTCCTCGTGAATCGAGACATGGGGCTATTTTTGCGAATATTAGGGTATCTCCGACCCTAATTCAGAGGATAAAGGAAGCTCAGAAAGAAGATCCCGAGTTGATGAAGATAATGGGTAAATTGAAGGAAAAGAACTTCGAGGATTTTTCTATTAGCTCGAGTGGAGTGTTGACTTTCCGTGGAAGATTGTGTGTTCCGGATGTTGATGGAATTAAACAGAGAGTTCTTGATGAGGGTCACAAATCGAGGTACACTATTCATCCGGGTAGTACGTAGATGTATCAGGATTTGAAGCAACAATTTTGGTGGATTAATATGAAAAGGGAAATAGCCGAGTATGTTTCGAAGTGTTTAACGTGTCAGCAGGTCAAAGCCGAGCATCAGAGACCCGCGGGATTACTTCAGCCGTTAGAGATTCCCGAGTGGAAATGGGAGCATGTGACTATGGATTTCGTTACGGGACTACCTCGTACCCGTAGGAAGTATGACAGTGTTTGGGTAATAGTGGATAGATTGACCAAGAGTGCCCATTTCTTGCCTATTGATATCAGATATTCGATGGAGAAGCTTGCGACCCTTTACATTGATGAGATTGTGAGATTGCATGGGGTTCCGGTTAGCATTGTGTCAGATCGAGACCCGAGGTTTACTTCTAGATTCTGGAAGGCGTTTCAGGAAGCTTTGGGTACATATTTGCGATTCAGTACAGCTTTTCATCCTCAGACCGACGGTCAATCCGAGAGGACTATTCAGATTTTGGAGGATATGTTGCGAGCTTGTTTGATAGACTTTTCTGATTCTTGGGATTCGCACCTACCGTTAGTGGAATTCTCTTACAACAACAGTTATCAGGCTAGTATCGAGATGGCACCGTTTGAGGCCTTGTATGGAAGAAAGTGTAGATCGCCTAATTGTTGGGATGAGGTTGGTGAAGCGATGATCGTGGGTATCGATTTGCTTCGGGATTCGGTTGAGAAAGTTAAAGTTATCTGGGATAGATTGAAGACAGCCCAGAGTCGACATAAGAGCTACGCAGATAACCGAAGGCGAGACCTTAGTTTTCAGACTGGTGATTTGGTGTTCTTGAAAGTATCTCCGAAGGTGGGTATTCGTAGGTTTGGGAAGAAAGGCAAATTGGCTCCGAGGTTTATTGGTCCGTTTGAGATTTTGGGAAAGGTTGGACTTCTAGCGTATCGTCTTGCGTTACCGTCATCCTTAGACCGGTTGCATAACGTCTTTCACGTTTCTATGCTTCGGAAGTATGTTCATGATCCGTCTCACGTGTTACCGAGTGTACCGGAGGATATTGAGCCCGATATGACTTATGAGGAACGACCGGTTCGGATTTTGGATACCAAAGTCCAAGAGTTGAGGAGCAAGAGCATCGCGTTGGTTCGAGTTCTTTGGAGGAATCATAATATCGAGGAGTCGACGTGGGAGCTTCGTGACGAGATCGAGAGGAAATTTTCGTGGCTTTTTGTTTAAGGTGAGTCTCGTTAAAATTCGGGTCGAATTTTCTTTAAGGGGGAGTGAATGTCACGACCCGAAATCTAGACTCTATTTTATTAGTAATAAATAATTATTTATTCATTTATTTGCTTGTTTATTTATTTAAATTGTTATTTATTTAAATATTTTTGTGTGCAATTTATGTGTTATAATAATTTATGCCTGGCATATTAATTGAGTCATTTGGGTTAATGTGGTATTGTTGGGTCTTAATTATTAGTAGGGAGTAGTATGTGTGTGTAGTGTGAGAGAGGGGGCCTAAGTGTAAGTTTTGAATAATTTCCCTACTCCCCCTCACCTCCCTCACCTTCTCCCTCACTCTCTCCATCCCATTTCCCAGCCATCTCTCTCCCTCTCTCTTGGTTTTGGGTAAGTTTTCTTTCTTTACTTCTCTCTTCATTTTCTTCATCTTCCTCTCATAATCTCTCATTTCTTAAAACGTGAAATGTGTTTAGATCGTCGATAGGATCGCGTAGGATCAAAAATATTTGAAATCCATCAACTTTGAGAAAATCCAAGTAAGTTACTTTTCCCCCATTTTGATGTTAAAATGTTCATATCATGTTCATATAATGCTTTTGTTGTTATATTTGAAGTTTGAATTTGGTTGCAATTTATTTGGAATTTATTTGAGTTTTGGGTCAAAAATGGTGATTTATGAATGTTGGATTTGATTCTTGATTTTGGTTGTTAAATATTGTTGTATGAGTCTTTTTGGACTTATAAGTTGTTTTGGTACATTAGTATGCTAGTTAGAGGGTTGGATTTTGGTTGAAATGTGTTTTGGTATGAAAATGGAAGAACCCATTTTGTTCTTCCCGATTTCCAGCATTCCAGAAGATTGGGCGACCGCCCAAAAATGCCTGGGCGACCGCCCAAAAATGCCTAGGCGACCGCACATCTATCTGAAAGGTTTTGTTCTTGCTTGATGACCTTTTTGGGCGACCGCACATATAACATTGGGCGGCCGCACAGTCCTCTGAAAGTTTACATTTGTTATTTGGTGTGGTTGAAGAATGCGTTTTGATCCAAATCTTGGGTGTCCTTCTAGTTGACCTTAGTGGACATTGTAGTACACTCTAGTGATAGAATTGGGTCCTTTGTGATTAAGTTTGTGTTGGAAATTAATTAAGTGTTAATTGAGATTGTTGGAACACTTTAATTGTGTGTTGTTGGTTCATTTCACTTTCTTGGTGACTTCTTGGTATGGTTCCCTACTTTGGAACCTTAAGTTGTTTATTTAAGCTAGTATTTATTACTTAGCAGTTATTTGAAAGTCCAGCTGGTATTTTGTGTGTTTTGGGCGATGCGAAACATTATGATGGCACGGCCAAGTCCATTGTGATGTTGACCATTGTTTTGCCCCATTATTACCCTCCTCCAGATTGGCCTTGGATGTTAGAAGAGCTAGCTCCTTTGTGTGCATTTTAGCTTTACTTGGAGCATGACTTTGTGGCATGTCTCCCGTCCCTTGTGACACTTCATTGGTTATTGGTTCCGGTACCGGGGTTTTCTCTTCGGCTTTCATGCTATGATGAAGATGATGATTGTTGATTATTGAAGCTGCGCAGCGATCCTTTATTTGGATGTTCCGGTTTGGAAAACCTTGGCTATATCCTTTGTTGTGTGTTTATTTCCGCTGCTATCTGTATGTGATAAATGCTATGTGCTATGTGATATTTATTATTGCTTATTGCTTCTTGCATCATAGCATCTCATGTAGTTACATTAGTAACTTATTGATATTTATCTCACCCCCTTCCTTTTTATCTTTGTTTTTCCTTAACCCCCCCCCCCCAGGTGCTAAGGATTAGTCTCGCTGATCACGAGAAAGAGGACGTCGAGTGTGGATACATTCTTTTGGGGAAAGTTGTATAGGTTGGTTTACATTATATAAATGTGTAACCTTTTGGGATATTTGGACCAAACATTGACGTCATTAGGATTTGTGTATTTTGTAACTTTGGTGTATAAACTTATGGAGTTGTACTAGTTTTACCTTGTTGTTCTAGATGATTTTCAAAACCTTGTGTTATCACCTTTTGGTATCAAATGGAATTTTTAACTTCGGTATTTGTCAGTTTTGGTTTTAGAGTCGACGTCCAGATCGCGGTCTCGGGCCCGCGGGGTCCGGGGTCGCGACAGTAAATATTAATCCCCCCCCCTTTTGTGATCTCCTTTACTGGATATGAATGCTAAACCATTTTCAAAGCCAAGTGTGAGTCCACCCAAACCGACTCTCATTTGTGAATTAAAGCAAACATTCCTAGAATAGGAAGACTTTCTCTTATATAAATCACCATTTTTGTTAGGGCATAAACGCAAGGCATGAAAGTAAAATTGAATCTACATGGCATGCATGCTAGAGACCATCACGGGCGAGGAGAGTGCCTAACCCCATCTCTTCTCGTAACTTAGCCCCCGAACCCACTTTCTCTAAACAAAAGGTTTTATTTTCGTTTTTCCTAAAATAAAATGAGGTGGCGACTCTTGACTGTTTGATTCCATCGAGAGGAAACCATTGTGTGAGAACCGAGCGCATTTCCAAAAGCGCATTATCACGAAACGGACCCGAATCGCTTTCACGAGCGATCATTTCGGTGCGGTTTGTCTTCGAGCGCGGGCTCTCACAGTGGCGACTCTGCTGGGGAAGATCTTAAAAGTGGGCTAGACTCTAATCTTTGTGTGTGCCATGCTTTACTTGCCTTGCTTGGTTTGTATATATTTATGCCCTAACCTTTGTTTTGTAGGGGCATTCTTTTTCCCTCACCCTCTTATTTATATATATGCATGCGTGGTGGGTAATTCCTTAAAAAAAAAAAAAAAAGAGAATAGATTTTCTTGTTTTCTTTACTTGCTTTCAAAATCATTTTTCAAATCACACACATGCACGTTTTTGAAAATAACGTTTCGTAGAACCGTACAAACCCGAGAATGTAACCCGAGGGTATAAGGGAGCTCATCAACTTCCCTATAGAGCCTGCGGTGTACATTCTCACCCAAAGCGCGCCTATTAGTCGTTGCGATGGGTGTAAGCCAATCTTCCCATTACCAAGCCACGATGTCCAAATTTTTCAAAAAAATGACACGTCCCAGACTTCATGCCGGTTTTTGTCTAGCAATTTCACCTCAATCCTATGCATTTCCCAAAAAGGCCATAAACAACCTACATTGTGGAAATTCATTGAAATGCTCGGATTGACTTTAAATTGTCAAGACCCTCCCTTAGACCATAACCGAATGGTGGATCCCCGAAAGAGTATAGGCCCTTCGCTAGGGGCTTGGACGGCCAATAGTACAGGTGCAAAACGTTGGTCCTATACTCTGGAGACGGTATCCATTATTCCAAGATTTCATGCGAAAATGCGTCAAAACAAAGCAAGGTGCTTGTCCGGCATTCATAGGTTTGTGCGTTGCTTGCGCTTCAAATTTTGGAAAAAAAAAAATTAGCTTCTTTTGTACATAAAGCTTCATTCCCGGGATTCTAAAATAGGTTTCATTTTTCATTCATCTTGTAGAGGGAGAATTCTTCTTGTTCTCTAGCGCGACATTCAAGGTCCATTTCAAGCGCCACTTTGATCAAACCTTACTCCGGTTATCCTTCGAGCTATAACTAAGAAAGGAAAGGGATCTGCAAATCAGAGTGGGAACTCAGGCTACTTTGGGAATACCTTTGCAATGGAAGAGTGGTTAAAACTGCTCTTGGAGGCCCATATCAGTGCGAAGATGGCTAATTTCAAACCCGATCCTCAAATGGAACAGTGGTGGAAACAATGTTTGGAAGACCCGAATTAGTGCAAGGATGACTAACTTTGAACCCAACCCTCGAATGGAACAGTGGTTGAAAGAGCGTTTGGAGGCACATACAGATCTTATGTTAAGGTTCTTCCAAGAATGTCAAAAGGAAATGGCTGACCGGGTTGTGGCTCTTTTATCTGACCAACCGAAGTTTAAGAATGCTATGCAGACTTGTCCTGGTCCAGAAGCACCGAAGGAAGGAGCCTCGTTTGAAATGCCTAATCAAGATGTGAAGAATGATGAGTCACCTCTTTCAGAGATGCAACCAATGCTTAACAATCATATGGTGATTCATTCCCCTCCAGCCATCCTAGAAACATCAAGACTCAGTACCACAATGGTCCCTTTTGGCCATGATGCACTCCCAGAACGAATTTCAGATCCAGAAAACCACCGAAGGCTCGGCGGCCCTCTGCCAATTTGCTCCCCGATCATCACTCAAGAATTCTCAAAACATGAGTTTTCTTCCAGTCACGCTCCCCAATCAAGATGATGAGACAAAGCATGATGCGTCTCCCAAGTTTAAAAGCCAGGAGGGGCTCATCGATCCCCTATCAGATTGCTCTGTAGTCAAATTGACGAAGGATGAGAATGTTTTAGTCATGTCCCCTGATCAAGAATCCGATCGCGAAAGGGTGGATCCTCCTATTCCAAAAAATTATATAAGGCTCAATGATCCTCCAGTAAGTTCTCCTGTGGTTCCAAGAACAAGAATTATCAGCCTCAAGGGTAGTTCATCCATAAGCAAGGAGTTACAACAGAGGCTCAGCAAACCTCTCAAGATGACTGGGCGTGTTCCTACTTCCCCTCGATCGGGTAAATCTATTTGTGTCGGCGATAGCTCATCATTTTCCTCTAAGGGCGGCCCAATGGCTACCGCCGATGTATTTTCCAGATTGAAAGATGCCCCGGGTATTTCACGAATGAAATGGAAAAGAAATGATCAACACTCAAGCCATGTAGATGTTCCATATGGCATGTCGTCCCAAAGGCTAACGGTGCCACTTTTTAGAATGGGTCCTGATGGGTCCTGTGGCCTATACAAGAATCCAAGATTCTCCGCCCGTCACATCCGGCACCGTACCGTAGAAAGTATTGTGAATATCATGGAAAAGCCTCACATGCTACTAATGAATGTTACACTCTCAAGGATAAAGTCCGTAATCTCATGGGGGCTCAGAAGCCCGAGCCAGATATTTGATCCATGGGGCTCACTTGACTCCCAAGGCCACTGCTTTTCACTCCGATGGCGTAGGTAATAAAAGGACAGACTTTTGGTTTGCTAGCTTGCAAGGCTGCAACACTTTTGCTCACTTTTGGAGATTTCTAGCTTCCAGTGCCTAGATCTCTTTTTGCTTGTGACTGGGATCACCGCCCACTCCTATTCCTGTCCCCTTTTGCGTATCTTAGTAATGTGCTCACACATCTTCTTTGTCTTCTAAGTCTAAGAGTGTGTCGTTGTCTTCGTGCTTTTATTTCATTGCTTGTCATGTAATATATGTTTTCAGTCAATGAACTTGCCTTATAACCAAGTGCCTTCTAAATCTCGTTTCTTGTAGATCTGGACCCCCAAACAATTAAATCTCACTTAATTAAAAGCAATCAATGAAATTTGAACAAAAATTAGACTGTGATTAAATGAGATGGGAACTAGGGCCGAAGGCAATCAACGAAGTTCACGGAGGCGATCGACAAAGTCACCCGACGAACGAAGATTTCAAGGTGCAATCAAGGGAATGATCAGAGAGGCCAATCAAATGGCAAAGGTTGAAGACTATCACAATGATGCAAGTGCAAGTGTCGGCGATTTTCCTTTAATGTATGATGCATTGTAAATTCCCGAATATTGTATGTTTATGTTTTTGTAAAACTTGTTGTATTCCGCACGATATGATGTTTCTTCTTGAGTGCAAAAAAAAAAAAAAAAAAAAAAAAAGAAGAAGCATTATTCATTTATTTTGGTACATGTTCCATTTGCTTTATTGTTTAATTCAATTGTTTTAGAAAGGATATCGCGACACTACAAATTCATGTGTGTGCCTTCAACGACGGCAGTTGGCAATTAATACCGAAGACTTCATCGCTCGTATCACAAAGGCGAGACGTAGACCGAGGGTCAGACAATCTTATGTGACATCATCAGCTTCAAGGAGCACCGCACATGCGAGGCCAATCTGCACTAAAGAAGATCTCGATCTTTCAACTTTGGGCAAAGCACCATCAACGATGACAACTGGTGGCTTTTGTTGGAGACCAACGTGCTCTACCAACTCCTTACACTGAGGTAGCCCAAGAACCAAAAAATCGTGCAGCCTCCAAATGGTGTGATCAAAATCAGGAAAAGGAGACAACGACGAAGGCCTCTCACCGAATGAGGTCAAGCAGCGGCGCGAATCATATCTCTTGCCCAACGATATTCTCATGTCGATTTGTCACGGTCTAACTTGTGTTCAAATGATTTGTCAAGCTTATTTAATCAGAATTAAAATGCTAATCCAATTTTAGAAGGGTCCATTTGATTTTGAGGCACTTGACCATTAACGCTTGTTTAAGTCTTGAGTCTTTGATTTCAATGTGTGAGCATACTTTTCTCTAGTCTAGGGGCTTCCCCCTACTCTCGTCCTTCCGTCATTTCATTTCTGCGCAAACACGATGTCGGAGATCCCACTAGGATTTCCTTTTGCTTTCACAAAATACTGGCCTCCTGCCTTCCCCTGCCAACTCCTGGAAGCTGTCACAGCAAAAGAAACAAAGGAATGCTATTCTTTATATCTCAGAATCTCAAATGCCGGTAAGAGATGTCGAATTAATGAACCCCAAACTGGGGCTGCATGTCAGAGTTTTGGGTTTTGCTTCAAGAGCAATGATGTGGTTGCATAACAATATGATTTGTTGAGAATGGTTGCTCCAGGTAACACGGAAATTCAGATGGCAAAATGCCAGGGTACAAGACAACTCTCATTGACAGTTGATCCTTTGAAGGGACTCAGAAATGCAAAGATTAACTTTTGAGAATCATCATCAGTTTCAGTAACTCTCAAGATTGAGAACATCAAGGATATGGGACAACTCTCATATACAGTTAGCTCCCTGAATGTGTGGATCAGCAAAAATGCAGTGCCATCTCGGATTGACAGTATGGCCCACTAAGCTCAAAGCTCGTTCTTCGGCAACATCAGGATTGTGTCCCGCCGAACAACTCTCAAAGACAGTTGACTCCCTACCGATTGGGTATCGCATGTCAGGAATTGTGAATTGCCTCAGACAAAGAAGCATCGAATGATTGAACAACTCTCAAATACATTTGACTCCCTACCGATTGGGTATCGCATGTCAGGAATTGTGAATTGCCTCCGACAGAGAAGCATCGAATGACAAGACAACTCTCAAAGACAGTTGACTCCCTACCGATTGGGTATTGCATGTCAGAAATTGTGAATTGCCTCCAACAGCGAGACATTGAACATTTGAATAACTCTCAATAACAGTTAGAGCCCCCAAAGGTTGAAATGCCAAAACATGAAGTGGTCTCGATACGACAGTTTGGATCAACATGAGATTCACCCTTCAAGTGAAACAAGAGCTTCATATGCCAGATTCAGGGGCTTGTCCTATAACATGACTGGGGCTTCCGTAGCCAACATCTGAGTTTGATCTTTAAGAGACACTGGGGCTTCACCAGCGAGAAGGTTGGGGGAATGATGTCAGAAAGAACAAGTGGGGCTTCTTCAGCCGATTACTGGGGCTGACCCAACCATAGCATCCGGAGATATACCGTTGAGTAGTCTTGATCAAATGGGTGTTCGGAATTGACCTTTTGAGTGTTCGCGCTAGGCTTTCGTCTTTGCTTCACCATGCACATATCCATATTCCTCATTTTCACAAAAATGCAAAATTCACAATAAAATGCACAATTCATTTCACTCATGATTCTCCCTCTGTTCATTCATAAACTTTCACTCATTAATTCATAATAAGAAAAGTTTGAAATGCAAGCAATGCACATGTGTCAAATAAAATAAAAATCAAATGCAAAAAAATCATCATGCAAGAAGTGAAATTTGGCTTTCACCATTCAAAAGAAAAATGGTTGCAAAGTGAAAAGAGAATGTATTCTTGTCTCAATCTTTCTCCGAATCTCTCGATCTTAAAGATTTCAATCCATGTATGTGTTATAAAACTTTTGTTGCACATGAATGACACTCTCGAGCACATTAATGTCAAAGATATATTTTGCTTGCTCTTGGAAATCTCTTGCAGGTACACATCGCACACCCTGCCACATCGTGGTCCTCAGAAGAAGGTTCCTCATCAACATCAATGGTAAGGGAATGAGATTTCCCGATGCCCTTTTGCAAAATCAGTTCGAGTTGCCAAAGTCGAACTACGTTGGTCTGATTCTCGAAAGAGATACGTATGCAGCCTGAATTTTCAGGCACGACCACATACTTGCAAAAAATCTTATGCAGGTACGAAGTTGACATCACAACAAACCACATCATGGTCTTCACAAAAAGTTCCTCGCCAAAAGCAATGCTCAGGAAATGATATTTCTCAATGGTTTTTTGAAAAATAACTTGTTCGCTTTGATAAAGTCGAACTACGTTGGTCTGATTCTCGAAAGAGATACGTAGGCAGCTTGAATTTTCAGGCACGACCACATACTTGCAAAAAATCTTATGCAGGTACGAAGTTGGAACCACACAATGAATCACATCGTGGTTTCACAAAGAGGTTGCTCATTGCAAGCGATCAAAATCCCAAAACAATGGCAAAACCAAAGAGCTAGCTTGCAGGTCACAACAGACAATGTTGATCGTGTCATTTCTCCTAATATACGTGAGACTTCAGTCAAAATTGAATGATTCCAACCCGGTATCAATTGGCAAGAGTCAAGCGACTCCAAAAGCGGAGTAGCTAGATTATGAAAGAATCAAAAACCCTATTTGGGTGAACAGGGATCCAGAATGAGGTTGCAACACTCAAAACGGTGCCGACGGACCACGCAAAGTAATGTTTCAGCGAATCCAAAAGTGGAGAAGCTTGATTGTGAAAAAATCAAAAACCCTTTTAGGGTGAACGGGAATCCAAAATGAGGTTGCAGCACTAAATACAATGCCAAGAGGCCACGCGAAGCAATGGTTCGGTGCTTAACAAAGCACAAAAATCTCATCACACAGCAAAGCGAAAGCAGGAGAATCTGGGCACATCTCAACATGCAGTGTATCCTTGAAATCATCTTCATGATAGTAGTCTTGAATTTCTCATTATCAAAATCATATTAGGTTGAGACGCCTCTTAAAACTCTCAAAATCATTTTCGGCTGAGACGCCTCTCAAAGTTCTCATTATCAGAATCTTTTAGGCCGAGACGTCTCTTAAAGCTCTCAAAATCTTTATCGGCCGAGACGCCCCTTAAAGTTCTCATTCTCAAAATCACTTCAGGCCGAGATGCCTCTTAAAACACTCAAAATCATTTTTGGTCGAGACGCCTCTTAAAGTTCTCACTATCAAAATCATTCTAGGCCGAGACGCCTCTTAAATCTCTCAAAATCAATTTCGGTTTGAGAAAATTTAGATCTCACCATCAAAATTATGTTGTTCCTTCCCCCAGAGTCAGATGCGACTCGACTTGATGATTGAATTAGGTCACCTCCTAGATTTCGAGGTGTCTTTCCCTGAAGAGTCAGATGCGACTCGTCTTGATGTTGAACATAGGTCATCTCCCAGATTGTGAGATGTACCTCCACTCGGATTGTACCTTGCGTCAATCCTTGAGTAATGTTGATCTTAAGCCTTCTCTTGATTGATTAAGTTGGTTTGAGTCAGAACTACGACTCGACTTGATTCCCATGGAGGGATACGTAGGCAGTTCACCCCAGTGAACTCAGTCGCCCGTTTTTACAAGTTGTTGGTCAAATACCAATCCGAAGAGTCAGATGCGACTCGTCTTGATGTCGAACTTAGGTCATCTCCCGGATTTTGAGATGTACCTCCACTCGGATTGTACCTTGCGTCAATCCTTGAGTAATGTTGATCTTAAGCCTTCTCTTGATTGATTGAGTTGGTTCGAGTCAGAACTACGACTCGACTTGATTCCCATGGAGGGATACGTAGGCAGTTCACCCCGGTGAACTCAGTCGCCCGTTCTCTCAAAATATTGGTCAGCTCCAATCCCCAAAGTCAGAAATGCGACTCGTCTTGATGTTGAATTAGGTCATCTCCTGGATTCTGAGATGTACCCGCCGCTCCGATTGTACCTTGCGTCAATCCTTGAGTATTGTTGAATTAGGTCATCTCCCGGATTCTGAGATGTACCCCCCGCTCCGATTATACCTTGCGTCAATCCTTGAGTATTGTTGAATTAGGTCATCTCCCGGATTCTGAGATGTACCCCCCGCTCCAATTGTACCTTGCGTCAATCCTTGAGTATTGTTGAATTAGGTCATCTCCCGGATTCTAAGATGTACCCCCACTCCGATAGTACCTTGCGTCAATCCTTGAGTATTGTTGAATTAGGTCATCTCTCGGATTCTGAGATGTACCCCCCGCTCCGATTGTACCTTGCGTCAATCCTTGAGTATTGTTGTTCCACCATGGTCTTCTCGCCTGCCCGAGTTGTACCTCCCCCGAACTATGTTTTGACTTGATTCCCATGGAGGGATACGTAGGAAGTTCACCCCGTTGAACTCAGTCGCCCGTTCTCATAAATATTTTTCTCATGTCAATTTCCTCCCCAGCAAAGAGACCACACATCTCGATGCAAGCCCCAGCAAAGAGACAACGCATCTCAATGCTATCCCTTTCAATTTCTTATTTTTTTTAATAAACCAGAACTACGATTGGTCTAATTCTCGAAAGAGATACGTAGGTAAACCGGTAATCCGAGGGCCGACCATTGTTTGTCTTTGTTTTATTGCTTGTTTGAGTTAGAACTACGGAGGCTTGATTCTTGAAAGAGATACGTAGGAAGTCCTACTTTGGACCCAGCCGTTACACTCTAGACGAGATCATTTGTCTCTTAGTGAATCGTAGAATCCCCTTACATTACAAGGAGATTCGACGAGGGGCTTTGTAGATACCCCGATTTCGCACCCCTTATCAAACCCCTTTCATCGGTCTAAACCCTAAAATTGACCTAAGCCCAGAATTGGCTATACGGGAGCGCCGTGAGCCTTATCGGTGCATCGAATGGATTAACGGACTTCAAATTCATGATCAGAGCGAAAAAGCGAGTAAACAAGCATGTACTTCAATTTTTGAGCTACGGGACCTGAAACGGGGCCCGCACCCTTAGAATTGCTCGTTATTATCAATTTTGTGCATTAAAAATGTATAATTGTCATTCCTTGCTCATTAACATATTTCAGATAGACGTACGTGACCACGGGATTATTTCAAGCAACTTTCATGTTGGGACCGCGGACAACCGAAACATCGTTATGCGCGCATTCGGTCAAATCTTGGACTGTTACGGAACCAATACCGGAAGCAGAATTGTGGCTCATTCACGTCAAAGCATTCAAGCAAGAGTAATGATGCCCAACCACATTGCAGCAAGTGGATGAAGGTGGTTGGCCAAGTGGATAGAGAATGGTCCAATCGGAGCGCGACACGTGGCAAAGTCAAATCTCCCCGACCACGAGTCCAAGCCGTACGGCTACTATGGGAGCTCCAGACCTGCAGTTTGTTCTTCAACAACTTGGCCATTCACATCAACTTTAATCCCTTCCCAGCTGTTCCTACCCGGGTAGATGACCCCTAAAATGGCTCCTAAGCCTAGCAAGGGTGACCTAAGGTCATTTGACAACCTCCCCCCTCCATATCACCACCCCCCTCATCCATTTTACAAAGGAGAACTCACCCACACTTCATACACAACCCTCCAACTCACTTCATTCCATATTCAGCCCTTTTGGCTCTCTCCCAAGCATCCACAACCCCCTCAAATCCCAGTCATTAAACCACCACTACACCACCATAGCACCCCCCCAAAACACACACCAAACACAAGCAAAAACAACTCACTCAAACACTCTTTCAATCTAAGGCAAACACCTTAAGAAAAGCAACAAAAAAGTCTTCCCTTGGAAGCAAAGGAAGCACATCTAGGTAATCCCTTGTTCTTGTAAAGTTCATCCATGTAAAATTTAGATCCTTATGTGATTTGGAAAGGGGTCTAGCCACTTGTTAGGCTAGACCCCCATTTGATGTCCAAACAATGTAATGTTGATACTCTTGTTGTTCTTCTCTCTAAATGATGATATACCATGATTACATACTTAAGTGGCTGTGGTTTTGTGTTGTTAACATATAGATCTATGTTTAACCAAAGTTTCATGTTCATACCATCTCATTTGATTGAGTTCTTATGGGTGTTTTCATCCCTTTTGTATATTTCCAGCATACTGTTCATCTGTACCTTTCTGTCTTATTGCTACGTTTATGCATAGAAAACGGGGTTTTTGGTATTAGACCACAAAATGGATTTTATTCTAAACAAACAGAGGAGATGAAAATGTAAATATAATATTTTTACCCTGAGTATAAGAGGTTATTTCCATTTTTTGTTCCAACTCTCTGTTCTCAGATTAGCATACTTCTTGTTCTGACACCAAAATGTCAGAGGTGTTTTGTGTGACTTAAACTTGCTCAATGGCCTTGAAACTATACATATCTAAACTTTGATATGTTAGGAGTAACTTTCATGTTTAGTGTTCCCCATGATTCCCCCTTTTTCATGATGACAAAAGTGGATCTTTTATGAGTATATGAATATGTGTCAGACTAGGCTGTTGAAAGTTCTATCTTGCATGCTTTGTTTGGACATCATAACATGCTCCTAAAATCAGAGAAAAATCATGGTTGATACTTGATGTGTTAGGGACTTTTCCTAACATTCACTTTCCAGATTGTGCAAGCATAAGAGCAGGTAAACAAAGAAGGAAGGGACAGTAGTCCCTAAAATCTTTGGGGACGGAGCTTGGACATTCTTTTTTATATGGGATTTGTTTCCCTTTTGTTCACCATTGTAAATAATAATCTCCCCCCCCCCCTTTGTGATCTCCTTTACTAGATATGAATGCTAAACCATTTTCAAAACCAAGTGTGAGTCCACCCAAACCGACTCTCATTTGTGAATTAAAGCAAACATTCCTAGAATAGGAAGACTTCCTCTTATATAAATCACCATTTTTGTTAGGGCATAAACGCAAGGCATGAAAGGCATATAATTGAATCTACGTGGCATGCATGCTAGAGACCATCACGGGCGAGGAGAGTGGCTAACCCCTTCTCTTCTCGTAACTTAGCCCCCGAACCCACTTAATCTAAACAAAAGGTTTTATCTTCGTTTTTCCTAAAATAAAATGAGGTGGAGACTCTTGACTGTTTGATTCCATCGAGAGGAAACCATTTTGTGAGAACCGAGCGCATTTCCAAAAGCGCATTAGCACGAAATGGACCCGAATCGCTTTCACGAGCGATCATTTCGGTGCGGTTTGTCTTCGAGCGCGGGCTCTCACAATAACCTTAACCAACTTTAATGTAGTAAAGTGGTCATTTAGTCATGTTCTTGGGTATGCTTATTTCTTAACCCTCCTAATTTATGTTAGAATTGATTGATACCATCACCTAAGTATATTTTATGGACTTTAGGATTCTATGTAAGAAGTTTTATAACTTCAATTTTTAGCTAAGTCCAATTTTGAATAGGCTTAGTGGTTAGGGCTTATGCTTAGAATTGAGGTTTCAATTACTGAAGACCAAGTATAATGCGCAGGACATTTCATGCGCAGGTCATTTCATGCGCAGAGCATCACCTGCTCATTCTTCATGCGCAGAGCATCACCTGCTTATTTTCCATGCGCAGAGCAACACATGCTCATTCTCTGCGTGCATAGCATTACCTGCTCATTTCCATTCGCAGAACATTATCTGCTCCCTTTCATGTGGAGAACATCACTACAACACTTGCTTGGTTTTCATGAGCAGAACGTCTGCACATTCTCTATACGTATGACTTCTATGATCAGAGCAGATTAACTTGGTCATTATGCTTATCTTTCAACAACCTCATATTCTTGAAGCTTGGAAAGCGCTTTTACTTAATTTCATGATTTGATGAAGACCAAGGAGCAAGAATGAAGACCATGTGCAGATTATCATCTGCGCATCCTTCACTTGCGCATGACTCCCATGAGCAAGTCCTTCAGACCTGGTCCTTAACACTTCAACAGCTCTCTTATCTTACACTTTGATTTGGAGGTCTCATGTGCAAATGTCTAAGTGTGATGCGCATGACTTCCATTCGCAGCACCCCTTTGCGTACTCAATGCGCATGGCTTCCATGCGCGCGCAGATTTGCCTTAGTCAATTCTCTCATTTCCTGACCTCATTCTAGAAGCTTGGAAAGCGTCAAGTCAAGCTACGCTTTTTGGAAAGATCCAAAGTGCTGATGTGTACATACAACAAAACAAGCACACTCAGCATACACATGGATTTAGAGACGCGCCTCAGTTTGAAATTCAAAATGAAGACAGCTGTCATGCTTCTAGAAGATTTTTGAAAGCTGTCAACTTGCTCTGTCTCCAACGGCTATAAAGGACAACTGCACGCCAATCACATTGTGACAACGCATCATCCTTTCCCTGCTCCCCAACGGCTAGTTTTTAGAGCTCAGCTATAAATAGACATGCTCATCCTCATTTCCAAGCTGCTTGAGTTTTTGCTTCAAAAGAGAAACTTTGAAGATTTGAAGATTACTGGAATATTTCCAGAATTCTCAAGATCAACCTTCATACCTTCATACTCAACCAAGCCCGGATCCTATAAGAGTTGTATCACCCAGAATTCTTTGTGCTCTTCATCTCATAGATTCTTAGAGCCCAGAATTTCTGACACACACACACATCTCTTGAAGCTTTGATCATTTAGATCTAACTTCTTGAGATACACCGATTTAGTCTAGGATTTTCTCTTCATAGAATAGATTTTGATTTGAGTTTTGATTCCTTGTAATCTTGTAAAAGCTCCTCATATCAATATAAATCTCATAGTTAGAAAATCCAAGACTAACCATCTTGGTAAAGGACGTAGATCTTTTATCGATCGAACCTCTCCAAATAGCTTGTCTCGTTACTCTGCTTTTCATTCTACATTTAAGCTTTTCTGATATATTGATTTGTTTGATCTTTGTAGATTGTCTTGCACTGTTTGAATTGTGTTTGTTTGCTTTCTGCCTTAGAACATTTTGCGCCTCTCTTTAAGCCAAACTTAGCGCGTGCGTTTTTACACTTCTGCGCATACACCTGCGCATTAGTGATTGCTTTAAGTTTCCGCTGTGCATTTCACACTCTTGATGCGCGCTATACTTAGCCAAAATAAGAGCTGTGCGCATTTGCCATTGATTTGCAAAAGGGTTTGAAAAGAATTTTAAAACTCTATTCACCCCCCCCCCCTCTAGCATTTTTCATACCCTTGTTGCCCCTTTGGGACCAACAAGTGGTATCAGAGCAAACACCTTCATAAAAGTTGTTTTGTTTTTCAAGCTTAACAGCTTGGGTGCCGATTCAAGATGGCCTCAAAATCTTTGGCAATGGCTAACTATTCACATGTTCCTGTGCTCAACGAAGATCACTTCGACATCTGGAAGCACTGCATGCTCACTCATTTTTCTTCCATTGACGAGATCCTCCACGACATCGTTCTTGAAGGAACCTACATCCCAATGAAGGCTAATCCTGATGCTGCTACCAACAAGGACAATCCTACCATCAAGAAGCCCAAGGAGGAATGGACTGATGAAGAAAAGAAATGGGTTGGTTATGATGGAAGAGCAAGGAACATCATCCTAAGCACCATGGACCTCTCTACGCACAATCAGATTGTGAGCTGCGCAACTACAAAAGAGCTATGGGATGCTATTGAAGGCTATGTGAATGGAGACAAATTTAGCAAGGAAAATAAAAGATTTGTTGTGCAAAGAAAATTCAACTGCTTCATGAAGATAGATGGTGAAACCCTTAGACAAACTTATGATCGCTATTGTGCTATTGTAAACTCTTGTATATCTCTGGGAAAGACTTTCACCAACAAAGAAATTAATGCTCAATTCTTAGATGCGCTTGGTTCTAGATATGTGCACAAGGCAAGTCATCTGGAAGATTCTGGATTTCTGGATACTTGGCCTCTGGGCAGTTTATATGTTAATTTGAAAGTGTTCGAGTTAAAACTTGATCGAATTGATGAAATAGAAGGAAAAGGAAAATCAATCTCAATGATTTCTCAAAAAGAACCTGCGCATGCTCAAACCTCAGACAAAGTCTCTACTTCATCCTTACTTGAAATGGATGACGATGACTTCGCTATGTTTGTAAAGCGATTTCAAAAATTCAGAAAATTCTCAAAACCTGGATCCTCAAGTAAAGCTCCAGCAAAGTTCTCTCGTGGAAGAGACTCAAATAAAGATGATGACTTGGTTTGCTAAAACTGTAGAAATCCTGGTCATTTTGCATCAAAATGTCCTACTCCAAAATTTGAGTACATAAAGGGGAACGGCACGCAGAGATCCTCTAAGCAGCGAGGAATGGTTGCTGAAGAAGACTGCACAGACAAGGAGCTCAAGACCTGGATAGAGACAGACACTGAAGACAGTGATGATGATGACTCTGAGGATGGACTGCTCTGCTTGATGGCAAATGCTGATGATGATAGCGACTCAGAAAACGATGTTCCTGATATGAACGCACCGAATGAGCCAAGGAAAATTGCAAAGAAGAAAGGTCCCACTATCACTGAACTGGTAGAAATGGGACATCTAACTCCAAGCAGACAGAATGGCAAGTACTTATTTGCCAGAGCAGACCTATCAAAGAAATTTGTAGCAGCACCTCCGCGTAAAGAATCTCTTGAAATTCCTGCTGAAATTGTAAAAGAAAATGATGACTCTGCCACTGAGCGCGAGTCCGTTTTTCAACAAGCTGAAAAGGTAATCAAGAAATTCAATTCTATGAAAGAAGCAGTGGACTTATCAATTGGAGAAATTTCACAGCTTAAGACGGAGAAATCTCTTTTAAAATCTGAAAACACCCTCCTTAAGGAGCAGATTAAGAGCATGACTCCTCTTACTGAAAAGAACAGTTTCTTGACAGATCAAAATGCGTTATTTAATGTAAGAAACGAAGAGTTGGCTGCTCAAGTAACTGATCTCACAAAGATCACTGATGAGTGGACCAAATCTCGTGTCACTATGGATCAAATTCTAGAATCCCAAAAAGCCAGTGGAGATAAGGAAGGGTTGGGGTTCTCAACTAGTGACAACTTTAAATGCGCCGTTTTCTCTGAAAGAGAAAAGGATTTTACACCCCAACAAACTGTTGAAATTCCTAAAGCAAAGCGTTCTGCTTCAATGGGTAAAGGACAGGAGAGAGTCCAGAAACAAAATTTCCATTATGTCTACCCAAAGAAGCAAACTGGGAAAGCGAAGGGTAAGGCTAAAGTTGAATCTGCGCATGACAACTCATATTTTGACTATGGTTGCGCTTCTTCTTCAAATGTCAAATCTGCGCAAAAGGGACATGCGCATGAAAGCCATGCGCCCCAACGCCAGATGCGCATTCTTAAGAAAAGCGCACCCAAACCTCAGAAAATGATGTTTGTCAAAGCTAGTTCAACTGCTCTAGTTCAGAATGCTAAGCCAAAGAAAAGTAAAGAGTGTGTAAAAACCCAATCAATAAGTGGCTTACATCATTGTGTTGTGTGTGATGGTTTAGGTCACAAGGCTGCAGAATGCCTTTTGCGATTCGCTCCTAATGCCAAGGGACGTAAAAATCCTAAGGTCAGACAGGAGTGGGTTGTCAAAAGTTGCTAACTCTAGGACCCAAGAATAAAGGGGACCTACGTTTTTAATGTCTATCTTTCAGGTCTCCTGCTTCACTGCGCACTCTTCACAAGCTAAAGCGCATATATGGTATCTCGACAGTGGATGTTCTAGACACATGACTGGAGATGTCACCGCTCTTGAAGATATGCATGAAGGAAAAGGTCCCTCAGTAACTTTTGGAGATAACAACAAAGGCCACATAGTTGGATATGGAAGAATCAGAAAAGATAAAGTGTGCATTGAGAAAGTTGCGCTCGTAGAAGGCCTCAAGCACAACCTGCTCTCCATATCACAATTTTGCGATAAAGGTCTGGAATGCCATTTCACTGCAACGCACTGCTATATCAAAGATGGCAAATCCGGACTCACTTTGCTCACAGGGACTCGTAAGGCAAATGTTTATATCATTGATCTTACTGCTATAAATTCTATCACTAATCTCTGTTTTGTAGCAAAGAACGTAAGTGAAAGCAGCTGGCTATGGCACAAGCGCTTAAGTCATTTGAACTTCAAGTATTTGAATAAGCTAGGATGGGAAAATCTTGTTAAAGGACTTCCCAAAGTAGCTGACCATTATGACAGAAAATGCGCAGCATGCCAGCTTGGTAAACAACCAAAGCAGTCTTTCTCCAGCAAGATTGCTTCCTCAACTTCCAAATGTTTACAACTGCTTCACATGGATTTGTTTGGACCTGTCACCACCGCGAGCATAGGAGGAAACAAGTATACCTTAGTTGTGGTGGATGACTACTCAAGATACACATGGGTTGAAATGATGATATCCAAAGATGACTGCTATGATATCTTGACTGCTCTATTTCGAATGCTCCAAACTCAAAAGGAAGACGACATCGTGAGCGTTAGATCAGACAATGGAACTGAATTCAAGAATAACGGTGTTGCTCAATATTGCGATGACCATGGAATTGATCACAATTTCTCTGCTGCTGGAGTTCCTCAACAAAATGGCGTTGTGGAAAGGAAGAATCACACGTTGATAGAGGCTGGAAAAACAATGATAGCAGAAGCAAAGCTTCCAAAGTATTTCTGGGGAGAAGCTGTCAACACTGCTTGCTTTACTCAAAATAGATCCCTCGTTAACAAAGCCTACAACAAAACTCCATATGAGCTATGGAGAGGAAGAGCGCCCAACATTGCTTTCTTCAAGATTTTTTGCTGCAAATGCTATATCCTCTACAACGGAAAAGATCATAGAGGTAAATTCAACGCCAAAGCAGATGAAGGTATTTTTGTTGGGTATGCCAAACATTCTAAAGCTTTTTGTGTTTTTAATAGAACTACTCTAGTAATTGTAAAATCTGTACATGTTACTTTTGATGAGCATTCTCTCCTTGAGTCACATTTGGCTCCAAATGATTCTGATAATTCTGTTGAGAATGATGAGATAGGTACGCAGCCTCAAACAGCACCTGCGCAAAATGAAAATCAAGATAATCAAAGTCAGAATCATGCAAGTCCATCTCATGCGCCAACTCCGGATGCTGCGCCAGAAGTGACGACTCCTGATGCGCAGACACCCCCTCCTGCGCATGATGTTTCCCCCCTTCAGCAAATCACCTTTGATGATCTTGATGCTGGAGCTCATGAAGTAACTATTGAAGATCTTAGTATTCCTACTACTCAACCCAACTTACCCCCTGAGGTTCGTGAAGTTAGAGATCATCCAACTTCAAACATCATTGGTGATCTCAATATAGGGGTTCGTACTAGGAGAGCATCAAACTTTGATGATGAATATCACTCCTTTATCTCTCAAATCGAACCAAAGAAGGTTGATGAAGCGCTCCAAGATTCAAGCTGGGTTACTGCTATGCAAGAAGAGCTTAACCAATTTGAGCACTGCAAGGTTTGGACCTTAGTACCCAGACCTCATGACCAAGGAGTTATTGGTACAAAATGGGTATTCAGAAACAAGATGAATGAGAATGGAAGCATCACCAGAAACAAAGAAAGGTTGGTTGCGCAAATCTATAAGCAAGAGGAAGGAATCGAATATGATGAAACTTTTGTGCAAGACTAGAAGCTATCAGAATTTTCTTAGCTTATGCCTCTCACAAAAAATTCAAGCTTTATCAAATGGATGTGAAGAGCGCATTTCTCAACGGTGAACTCCAAGAGACGGTCTACGTAGCTCAACCTCCTGGATTTGAAGATAGCAGATTTCCAAATCACGTCTTCAAGCTTCAGAAACCTTTGTATGGACTTAAACAAGCTCCAAGAGCATGGTACGACACTCTATCAAAATTCCTGCTAGAGAAAGGCTTCAAGCGCGGTAAAATCGATACAACTCTCTTTATTGCTAAGTATAATGATCATTCTTTACTTGTTCAAATTTATGTCGATGATATTATATTTGGTTCTACTAATGAGTTACTTTGTAAGCGCTTTGAGAAGATCATGAAAAGCAAGTTTGAGATGAGCATGATGAGAGAACTCACATTCTTCCTCGGACTTCAAATCAAGCAATTGAATGATGGCATCTTCATAAATTAAGCCAAGTACACAAGAGACCTAATCAAGAAATTTGGACTTGAAAATGCTAAGGCATACGACACTCCAATGGCCACCGGCAACAAGCTTGACAAAGACTTGAAAGGTAAGAAAGTTGATCAAACTTTATATCGAGGTATGATTGGCTCTCTTCTTTATCTTACTGCAAGTAGGCCAGATATTATGTTCAATGTTTGTGCCTGTGCGCGCTATCAAGCGGACCCTAGAGAAGCGCACTTAACTGCTGTTAAACGCATTATTCGTTATCTTTCTGGAACTGTTAACCTTGGACTTTGGTACACCAAAGATTCGAATTTCGATTTGCTAGGTTATTCAGATGCAGATTACGCACCATGCACAATTGATAGGAAGAGCACAAGTGGAACTTGTCATTTCCTTGGAAATCGACTTGTTGCGTGGGCAAGCAAGAAGCAAGCTTCTGTGTCCATCTCCACTACAGAAGCTGAATATATTGCTGCTGGAAGCTGCTGCTGCCAAATCCTTTGGATGAAGCAACAATTAGTGGACTATGGAATTCATGAAGCAAACTGCCCAATCTTCTGCGATAACATGTCCACCATCGCAGTCTCCAACAATCCTGTCATGCACTCAAAGACAAAGCACATCGACATCAAATATCACTTTCTCAAGGACCACGTAGAAAAAGGAAATATTCATTTAGAGCACGTGGGCACAGACAATCAAATTGCTGATATCCTCACAAAGGCTCTTGACGCAAAGAGATTTGCTTTCTTGAGAGGAGAAATGGGTATGCTTGAACTTAGCTAAATCTTGTCCATATGATTTGTCAATACTAATGATCTTGTGTTTACTTGATAATATTCTAAGTTAGGAAATGCCTCATGCGCCTGCGCACTAGATGTTGCGCATAAGGCAAAATATTTCTGAGTTTTCAAAGAAACTCTGCGCATTCTATTACTGCGGATGAGTCTCATGCGCATGCCACGTGGACCTCAGCATTGACTGACATGAGCCAGATCATGGCCACGCTCCAAACTATCCAAGACAATCAATTTGCTGCGCAAACTCAACACTCTCAGGTGGTCACTGCGTAGGCAAAGATTCAAAAGCAACTGGATGCGCAGACTGCTAGACTCGATGCGCAGGCAAGTATACTACAGGCCATTGATTGTGCCATTAAGGGGGAGAGTAGTCTAACAAAGGCAAAATGTTTCGATTTGATGCTCCCGCTTCTGATATTGAAGCTCTGCGCAAAGCAATTTGGGAAGCTACAAGATGAAGTGTGAGCTCTCTCAAAGGTGAATACTAATCTTATAATGCATCATTGCTTTTCTCAAAACGTTGTTCAATTCAAACTTTTCATTTGTGGAACAATGAATACATTATTTCAAACTTTATGCGCATATACTTGACTGCTCATATTTCTACGCATGATGTTTAAACATTCAGTTTAAACGCATACTTATACTTAAACTCATATTATTTGTATGCGTTGAATGATATTTCTGTCTCCCTTATTGTAAGTTCAATCTTTTTGAATAGACTAGAAATCTATAACATTGGCTAGTGTGTGCATTGACTTGAGGCATGATTTACCATTTACATTCTTATGGACATGTTATTATCAAGTACAATGAATTGCCTTTGTTATAGTAGGTAATGTCATCAATCATTTAGGGGGAGATTGTTGGGTATGCTTATTTCTTAACCCTCCCAATTTATGTTAGAATTGATTGATACCATCACCTAAGTATATTTTATGGACTTTAGGATTCTATGTAAGAAGTTTTATAACTTCAATTTTTAGCTAAGTCCAATTTTGAATAGGCTTAGTGGTTAGGGCTTATTCTTAGAATTGAGGTTTCAATTACTGAAGACCAAGTATAATGCGCAGGACATTTCATGCGTAGGTCATTTCATGCGCAGAGCATCACCTTCTCATTCTTCATCCGCAGAGCATCACCTGCTTATTTTCCATGTGCAGAGCAACACCTGCTCATTCTCTGCGCGCATAGCATTACCTGCTCATTTCCATGCGCAGAACATTATCTGCTCCATTTCATGTGGAGAACATCACTACAACACTTGCTTGGTTTTCATGAGCAGAACGTCTGCACATTCTCTATACACATGACATCTATGAGTAGAGCAGATTAACTTGGTCATTATACTTATCTTTCAACAACCTCATATTCTTGAAACTTGGAAAGCGCTTATACTTAATTTCAAAATTTGATGAAGACCAAGGAGCAAGAATGAAGACCATGTGCAGATCATCATCTGCGCATCCATCACTTGCGCATGACTCCCATCCACAGGTCCTTCAGACCTGGTCCTTAACACTTCAACAACTCTCTTATCTTACAATTTGATTTTGAGGTCTCATGTGCAAATGTCTAAGTGTGATATGCATGACTTCCATACGCAGCACCCCTCTGCGCACTCAATGCGCATGGCTTCCATGCGCGCGCAGATTTGCCTTAGTCAATTCTCTCATATCCTGACCTCATTCTAGAAGCTTGGAAAGCGTCAAGTCAAGCTACGCTTTTTGGAAAGAGCCAAAGTGCTGATGTGTACATACAACAAAACAAGCACACTCAGCATACACATGGATGTAGAGACGCGCCTCAGTTTGAAATTCAAAATGAAGACAGCTGTCATCCTTCTAGAAGATTTTTGAAAGCTGTCAACTTGCTCTGTCTCCAACGGCTATAAAAGACAACTGAACGCCAATCACATTGTGACAGCGCATCATCCTTGCCCTGCTCCCCAACGGCTAGTTTTTAGAGCTCAGCTATAAATAGCCCTGCTCATCCTCATTTCCAAGCTGCTTGAGTTTTTGCTTCAAAAGAGAAACTTTGAAGATTTGAAGATTGCTTGCATATTTCCAGAATTCTCAAGATCAACCTTCATACCTTCATACTCAACCAAGCCCAGATTATATAAGCCTTGTATCACCCAGAATTCTTTGTGCTCTTCATCTCATAGATTCTTAGAGCCCAGAATTTCTGACACACACACACCTCTTGAAGCTTTGATCATTTAGATCTAACTTCTTGAGATACACCGGTTTAGTCTAGGATTTGCTCTTCATAGAATAGATTTTGATTTGAGTTTTGATTCCTTGTAATCTTGTAAAAGCTCCTCATATCAATATAAATCTCATAGTTATAAAATCCAAGACTAACCATCTTGGTAGAGGACGTAGATCTTTCATCAATCGAACCTCTCTAAATAGCTTGTCTCGTTACTCTGCTGCATTCTACATTTAAGCTTTTCTGATATATTGCTTTGTTTGATATTTGTAGATTGTCTTGCACTGTTTGAATTGTGCTTGTTTGCTTTCTGCCTTAGAACATTTTGCGCCTCTCTTTAAGCTAAACTTAGCGCGTGCGTTTTTACACTTCTGCGCATACACCTGTGCATTAGTGATTGCTTTAAGTTTCCGCTGTGCATTTTACACTCTTGCTGCGCGCTATACTTAGCCAAAATAAGAGCTGTGCGCATTTGCCATTGATTTGCAAAAGGGGTTTGAAAAGAATTTTAAAACGCTATTCACCCCCCCCCCCTCTAGCATTTTTTGTACCCTTGTTGCCCCTTTGGGACCAACACATGTCCCATTTGATGGGGATTGCATATATTAAGAAGAATAAAATAAGAAAGGAGAAGTTAAGTTGTACCTTAAGAAGAGGACTTCAAACTTTGACTTGAAAAGAGTTTGTGTAGAGTTTTGGTGCTTGAATTGTTGTTGGGAGAATTCTTGTGAAGATAATTCTTGGGAGAATTGTGTATAGTGCAGTTGTGAAGAAATTTCAAGTCCAAGGTCCAAAATTGAGGTTCAAGGTTCTTTTCTAAGGTAATATAAGAGGGTTTTTATAGGTGAAAAAGGAGAAAATATGGTCTTTCAACCAATAAGAAAATAAGTAAAAATTAAATAATAAAGAGAAAATCAAATAATAAATAAAAGAAATATTTTATTTTTATGAAGAGGCTAAGAATATGGGATTGGGAGTTATGGAATAAGGGGTGTGAATGTGGATGTGAAAAGGAGTGTTTGTGATCAAGAAAATTGAGGGAAAAGACTGCAATCCGTAACTGCCATAATAGGAATCGCGCGAATCCAGCTTTTGGGGCTAGACGCGTGCGCGGCCTACAAGCAGTGCCGGAGGCGCCCGCGGGTGAGAAATGACAGAATGATAGAAATGATTCTAAAGTTAACTCTGTTATGCAGTTCGGTCCAAAACTAACGGAGTCAGTTAGGAACTTAACTGAAGTAACAGAAATCAACGAAAATAAGTTAAATAAAAATACTATGTATGCAATCGGGGTGAGAGGTCCAAGGTGGGGTGTCTACAACACTGTTTGCAAATAGAACAAGAGATACGAAGTTCAAAAGAGATTCAATAATTTCTCTCAACTCCCCGGTGAAACTTTAAGACAGACTTATGAACGCTATTGTAAAATTATCAATCTCTGTATTTCACATGGAAATAAGTTTTCTAATAAAGAATTGAATGTTAATTTTCTCGCTGCTTTTGGTTCTAGATATCTCCATAAATCTAGCACCCTTGAAGACGTTGGAACTTTGGATGATTGGACTTTAAGAAACATTTATTCTAATCTCAAGGTTTATGAACTCAAACTTCAGCGTATAAGTGAAACTGAAGGAAAATCAAAGTCCGTAGCAATGGTGGCGCAAAGAGAGGAAGCGCCTGCTGAGAAAAGTTCTGACCCCAAAATTTCTACTTCTGAGTTATTGGATATGGATGACGAAGACTTCGCTTTACTTGTGAAGATATTCCAGAAGTTCAGAAAATTCTCAAAACCCGGATCAACCAGCAAAGCTCAAGGATCTACCAGCAGAGCTCCTCCAAAATTCACAAGGAGCAGTGATTCTAAAAGAAAAGAAGATCTTGTTTGTTTTAATTGCAGGAAACCAGGACACTTTGCATCAAGCTGCCCAATTCCCAAGTTCGAATACATGCAGAAAAGGAGCAGCCACACTCCTAAATTCACTCGTCACAAGGGAATGGTTACCGAGGAACAATCACCATTAAATGAACGTAACACTTGGATTGAAACAGACTCTGAAGAGAGCGATGATGATTCTGATGATTGACTCGTGTGATTGGTTGCAAAAGATGATGAAGTTGATGACTATGACTCAGATGACTACTCCAAAGATGTTCCCGATATGAAAATCTTGAACAAACCCATTAGAAAATATGCATGTTATCAAGAGGTGAAAAATAAAAAGGACCAACCATCAGCGAGCTCGTTGAACAAGGATGTCATACTCCGGCTCAAAGCGATGGTGGTTTGTATTTTCCAGATGTGATCTGAGTGCATGAAGCAAACTCAGAAACGGAGATTATATCAGACCACAAGTGGCACCAATTCCTAAAATCAATCATGATGAGGACATTGAAAAGCAATAAAAATTGTTCAAAGAGGGTGAAAAGGTAATCAGTCGATTTAGTGATATGAAGGAAGCTTTAGCACTATCATGTGATGAAATTTCCCAGCTTAAGACTGAGAAATCCCTTCTTAAATCAAAACTCACCCTCCTTAAGGAGCAGATAAAGAGCATGACTCATCTTACTGATAAAAACACTTATCTGACAGAATAGAACTCACTACTTAAAGATCAAAACAATGAATTGGTTACTCAAATTACTAATCTTAAAAAGATTACAAATGAGTGGTCTAATTCTCATGTCACTATGCATAATATCTTTGAGTCCCAAAAAGCCAGTGGTGATAAGGTAGGCTTGGGATTCACATCAACTAGTGACAACTTTAAGTGTGATGTCTGTTGTGAAAGAGACGGTGAATTTACACCTCAGCAAACTCGTGAAATTCCCAAGGAAAAACATTCTATTTCAATGGGTAAAGGACAGGAACACATCAAGAGACAAACATTCCATTATGTCTACCCAATGAATCAATTTGGGAAAGCTAAAGGGAAGGAAATAGATACAGATGGATCATCCTCTAGCAAAATCATTCTTGAAATAAGGCGCGCTCCTTATACAAGTGAACATTATGCGCCTAGGAGCCACGCACCTCATCGTCGTGTGCCTCCTAGCCCTATGCGCGCTCCTAGAAAAAGCGCTCCAAAATTTCAAAAGAAGGATTTTGTTAAGACTGGCTCATCTGACCCAATTAAGAATTCTATCCCAAAGAGAAGTAATGAGTTTGTGAAAACTCATGTGATTGGTGGCTTTCATCATTGTTCCATTTGTGATTTTTCAGGTCAAAAGCCTGTGGAATGCCTTTTGCGATTCACTCTCAATGCCAAAGGACGTAAAAACTCTAAGTTCAAGCAAGAGTGGGTTGTCAAGAGTTGCTAACTCTAGGACCCAAAAGGAATAAAGGGGACCAGTTTTAATGTCTATATTTCAGGTTCTTTGTTTCATGGCTGGATCTTCAAAAGCTAAAATGTATGAATGGATTCTCGACAGTGGATGTTCTAGACACATGACTGGAGATCGTACTTTACTTGAAGATGTTCATGAAGAAAAAGGTCCTTCTGTAACATTTGGTGAAAATAACAAAGGATAGGTTGTAGCTTATGGATAGCTCAAGAAAGACAAAGTATGCATTGAAAGAGTCTCTCTTGTTGAAGGACTCAAGCACAATCTATTATCCATATCTCAATTCTGCGACAAATGATTAGAATGCCATTTTACTTCAACGAGATGTCTTATCAAGGATGGCAAATCTGGAGCTACATTACTCACTGGATATAGTAAGACAAATATTTATATTATTGATTTCCAGAATATGAACTCTAGTACTAATCTTTGTTTTGTAGCTAAAAGTGTGAGCGAAAATAGTTGGCTATGGCAAAGCGCTTAAGTCACTTGAACTTCAAGTATCTATCTAAACTCAGCAGGAATAATCTTGTTAAAGGACTTCCCAAGGTTGCTGATCATCATGACAAAAAGTGCGCCGCGTGTCAACTTGGCAAACAACCGAAGAAGTCTTTCTCCAGCAAGACAAATCCCTCAACTACTAGATGTTTGCAACTGCTTCACAATGATATATTTGGACCAGTTACCACTACAAGTATTATAGGAAACAAGTATACTCTAGTTGTGGTGGATGATTACTCAAGATACACATGGGTGGAAATGATGATCTTAAAAGACAATTGTTATGACATTCTAACCACTCTATTCAGACTGCTCCAAACCCAGAAAGAAGATGACAAATCATTTGTGTTCGATCCGACAATGGAACAGAATTCAAGAACAATGGTGTTGCTTGATACTGTGACGATCATGGGATAGATCATAATTTCTCAACTGCTGGAGTTCCTCAACAAAATGGCGTTGTGGAAAGAAAGAATAGAATGTTGATTGAAGCGGGAAAAACGATGATAGCTGAAGCCAAACTGCCAAAGTACTTTTGGGAAGAAGCTGTCAATACTGCATGTTTTACTTAGAATTGTTCCCTCATCAACAAACTTCACAACAAGACTCCGTATGAACTTTGGCATGGTAGAAATCCCAAACATTGCATTCTTCAAGATCTTTGGTTGCAAATGATATACCCTCTACAACGGAAAGAACATAGAGATAAATTCGATGCCAAAGCCGACGAAGGTATTTTTGTTGGGTATGCCAAACATTCTAAAGCTTTTTGTGTTTTTAATAGATCTACTTTAGTGATAGTTGAATCTGTACATGTTACATTTGATAAACATTATCTCCTTGAGCCACATTGGCTCCAAATGATTCTGATGATTCTATTGAGTTCAGTGAGACAGGTGCCCCTATTCAAGTTGCGCCTACACAAGATCAGAATACATCAACTCAAAGAAATTCATCTACATCAGTTGCGCCAAGTTTTGATAATAGCGCACCGAGTGAAGCTTCAGTTATACCGTACAATGCATCTGTGTTCACTCATGCGCCTAACTCTAATGTTGCACCTGGTGTAACTCCCACTTTCAATTCTAAACCAGTTTAACCCCCTAACTTTGATGATTTTGAAGCTGGTGAAGATGTACTAATTGAAGACCTTCAAGTTACAACTACTCAACCTAACTTACCTACTGAAATTCGTGAAGTTAGAGGTCACCCAATCACTAATGTCACTGGTGATCTTGTAGATACCCGGGGAGGAGCACGGCTTGGCTAGAGTACGTGTGTTGTTCCTAAGATGTCTAACTTGTTTTAATTTGTAGAGTCTCCACCTATGTTTTAGAGGAACATAAGAAAAACCTAATATTTAGCCTAAGTTTGATGCGAAAACAGAGATTCTTGTTATGAGGTTCGGGGGTTAGGTTACAAGATGGGAAGTACTTAAACACCCATCTCGCCCGACTAATGTCGGTCTTGCTTGTTCAAAATCTACATAATCAAAATGTTCTTCATATTCTTCGATGATGATAAAAGGGGTTAAAAAAGGGGTTTTGGAATGTAGGGAGATGACTCCTTGACTAGCTTCAATGAAGTGAAATAGTCGTTGGTATCATGTCCCAAAATGATTTGGGATGATTGCACGTTTGATTAAAGTAAAAGAGAAAAGAGATGAAGTAGAGAACAAGGAGGAAGATGAACTTTTACCTATGCTTCAAGGACCTTCAAATACTTCTTAGAGAACTTCTTGGGAAATGCCTTGAAAGTATTTTGTGTAGAGTTTTCTTGTTCCAAAAAAGAGAGTCCTTTGAAATGGTGGAGAAGAGGGGTTTTTATAGTTGTAAAAAAGATGTTTTTGGTGCCAAAACTCAGTCACCAAGAAATCTTTCCCGGGCAAAATCATGTAAAATGAGCAAGGGAGAGATTCTTGGTCAGAAATCTGTAACTGACGCCCAGAGGCGCGCGCTTCCCACCTTGGGTGTGGAAGGCACGCGCTTCTGGCTCCTATGGCCAGAGGCGCGCGACTCAGAGAATGCTTTTTTGACAGAATGAACTAGAAAGTTAGCCCTATTATTCAGTTTAGTCCCTGGACTTAACGGGGTCAGTCAGGAACTTAACGGAAGTAACAGAAACTGACAAAAAACACTTAAAAGAGGGAGAAACATAAAATCAACCGTGCAATCGGGGTGAGCGGTCCAAGGCGAGGTGTCTACAGAGCCCCTCGGAGGCATGGATTGCGAAGCAAAATGCGCCGACGAAAGAAAAGACATCCGCCGAGGACATCACCAAGAAAAAACAAAGACTCAATGAAAGCAGGAATTTGAAATTGCGAGAGATAGGGTTCCGCTCCCTGTGTGAGCGGCTTTTGATAGAGGGGGTGGAATGATCTGTTTGTGAATCCGCTGGTTGAATCTGTTGGATAAATCCGCTTGATGAATCCGTTAGTAAATCTATTGAATGAGTTCATTAGTGAACCTTGTTGACGAATCCGTTAGTGAATCCGCTTGATGAATCCGTTGGTGAATCCATTGAATGAGTCGTTAGTGAACCCTTGTTGACGAATCCGTTTGTGAATCCCTTGGAAGAGTCTGTTGGTGAACCCTTATTGACGTAACCGTTAGTAAATCCGTTGGATGAATCCATTAGTGAATCCGTTGGAAGAGTCTGTTGGTGGACCCTTGTTGACGAATTCGTTAGTAAATCCGTTGAATGAATCCATTAGTGAACTCTTGTTGACGAATCCGTTACTGAATCCGTTGAATGAGTCCGTTGGTGAACCCTTGTTGACGAATCCGTTAGTGAATCCGTTGAATGAATCCGTTAGTGAACTCTTGTTGACGAATCCGTTAGTAAATCCATTATGTTTGCTTGAGAAGTGGTGATTTCAATGGATCCCTGTGGACCGAATTGCTTCTTGTAGCTGCATTTGATGTTGACTTTTCCCGGGGTGCGGGCACAGTTGACTGCGGGCCGAAAAAAGGTTTTCCCTTTAGCGAGGAAAATGTCGAGATTGACCTTGGTTTTTGTAACCGTCGGTCTTAACGGTGTCCATTACGGAATTTTTTTACTTGAAACGCCCCAAGGCAGAGCTGGAAACTCGGATGTGAGTTCAATGCATATTGATGTGATGCATTTATTCCTGCGTGGGAACTTGTACCTGGGTTTGACTGGACACAGGAAGTGCCCGTGTCTGAGAATGGCTGTGGGATGCGTTCGCGGCACGTATGGGAACCAGGAGGCACGCGCATCGCATTTAAGTTCAGCATATATACAGAAACTGCTCATTCTGTTCGAGCCAAGTTCAAAAATAGCCCAAACTCTCTGTATTCTGAGTTAAAATTCTGCGAGGAAACCATCCCAAGACGCTTCCTTTGTTCATTTGAGACCATTCTATCAAAGAATCATGTCGAGTTCTCATCAAACACCCCCTTTCGAGATGCCCATGGGTGAAGAGGCCGAGGTTGGGTCGGGGCTATAGACCCAAGGCAACTGACTTATGAGTCCCATACTCATATCTCCAACTTCGTCTCTACGGGATTGGTAAGGATTTCACCTCTCCTTATTGATTTTTTCGCATTTTGGGGCTATGTCGTTGTTGCCCGTAATACTGCTGCAGCAACCCTTTCGATTATGGCTGCATGTTGTTTTTCTTGTTGATTTGTTGCGAGAGGAATGTTTGGACACCCATTTTCATGCTCACACACTTGTTTGCACGTGGTGATTTTTTTGAATTCTTCATGTTGGGTTTGGCCATTTTCTAGCCGTTATGCTGACGAATTTTTCCTTTGACTCTTGTTTCCTTTCAGAGGTGGAACCGTTTGACCGAGATCCGTGGTGGGGCTCAGGCGCCCGTTTCTGTATGGAGGAAACTGCCAGAGAACGTGCAGACTCGGGTAGCCGCTACATTTTTCGGTCCTTTCATTACCAGTCTGCCTTCGATGAAGAATGATCCTGATGTGATTTAGGCTCTGAGGGAGCGATGGTGGGACACCACTCACACCTTCCACTTACCGATGGGGGAGGTGACTATGACCCCGACTGACTTCACAGCTCTAATCG
The DNA here is from genome assembly GCA_026119855.1 of Campanula takesimana. Taxonomy (NCBI): domain Eukaryota; kingdom Viridiplantae; phylum Streptophyta; class Magnoliopsida; order Asterales; family Campanulaceae; genus Campanula; species Campanula takesimana. The sequence goes on from JAOWBW010000308.1 coordinate 568,297, forward strand.
GTTTGCCTTTTTCGGGGGTACCTTACCCTTGTGGTGTTGTCGGGACTACCAGGACGCTTGCCGAGCTGTTGGCTTTGGTTGATTGTGAGCTTGTGGTGAAGAACTCCCGAGTGACTTGGGGGAAGTTCCAGACTTATTTTAAAGTCCTTGAGGCTGAGTCTCAGGGATTTACTGCTGACAGGGTCGAGGCAGTGGCCCGGTGCTTCATTTGGTTTGCTCTGTCCCATACTCTGTTTTGCCAATGGGGGAAGCTCTGCGGATTTATCCTTGTTGGACCTTCTGATTGACTTGGACCTGGCTGCTCAGTACAACTGGGGTGCAGCGGGTTTGGCTGCTTGCTATCATGGTATGGACCTGACTAGCCGTTCGACACAGAGCTCGGTCATGGGCTTCTCTCTTGCTTGGGAGGTACATTCGTCATTCTGCCTTTTTCATATTTATGTCTTTTCTGTACTTTCAACTGTGTTTAATTCTACCTTTGCCTCTGTTTGCAGCTGTGGGCTTTTGCCGTTCTGGGCATGAGAGATTTCAGGATTGGGAGAGAGGGTCAGCCCCTGTATCCTGATTGCGCCAGATGGTCTTACAAGGCCAGGAATGTGAAGACTAGTACTGCCCCTATCGGCTTGGTTTCTGCCCGGCAGTATCTGGATGGTCTGAGGCCTGAGTCCGTGTCTCAGTCATTGTTCCCATGGAGACCGATATATGGTACCATAGAGCATACCCTGATGCCCACTCGCTCTAGGTTGCTGATAAGTTCGGTGGAGTGCATGGCTATGTACTTGGGAGAGAGGGTGTACTGGCAGCATGGGAGCCAGATGGTGGATTATCATAACCCGTCTAGGCCGGCGGTCCCAGAGTTCCCTCCTTTATATCCTCGTAACTGGGGAGCATTGTCTGAGGATGATAGGGCTATATACGTGACAGGGGTTGATGCTACCCCTTTCATTTATCTTCACTAGGATTATGGCCTCTTCCAGGCGAACCATTTGATGCCGGGATTTATGTATGCCGATCCTCGAGGAACACAGCCTGCCCCTTCGACCTCTGCACAGTTTTACCCTACCGGTGCAGGTTATTTCTTTGATCCTCCTCTGCCTCCCTCGTATTATACCTACTCCAACTTTGGGGTTGTTGATGAGCAGAGGGAGATTATCCCTGAAGATATGTCACTGGAGAGGGAGCCCCCGGCCCAGACTGTTGTGGTATGACTTTTACTTTTCTTGCAAGTTTATGATTATGGCCCACCTTTCTGTTCTAGTCTGTCTCATCTCAGTACACTGATGTAGTTTCCTGTTTCTGTTGTAACAGGTACCCGTGGCTGCTTACAGGTATATAGGCCGCCAGAACAAGGGGATGAGGAGCAGGCTGCGCTGTTTGGAGGAGAGAGTCCTGGAGCTGCATAGAGATATGGCTACTTTGACCAAGGAGGCTGCAGGGACCGTGTCTGGAGCTGCTAGAGGCATGGCTCGGGGTGCCCGTGTCATGGGGAGAGGTTTTAGATATGCGGCCCTTGATGTGGATGAGGTCGTGCAGTCGGCTAGGTAGTCACTGAGCAGGATCTTGAGCCGCGGAGGTTCTAGTTCATCGACCAGAGTGCCAAAGAGGGCTCGTCACGAGATCGTTGTCGAGGACTCTGAGGAAGAGTCCGATGATGATGATGAAGAGACTGAGAGTGGCGACGGGGGTGAGCACAATACCACAGGGGATGATTCGGAGTAGACTGGGGGGGACGAGTGCCTGAACAATTTATTTTTTTTGTCATGTAATAACATTTAGCACATATTTTCAATCCTAGCTATTTTTTCTACATTTTTTATGTTTTATTTAGACTCGATCTTAGGTGTCGACTCTTTACAAACAAAATGTGTGCCCAAAGTGTTTCACTTGTTGCGGGTGAATGTTGCTTTGTTTGCTGTAGATTCTGAACTGTTGCAGGTTGAAGGCGTTGAAAATGCTTGGGCTGCTGCTGAACTGACAAAGGCTTGTTCTGTTCTGTCATCTGTCAACGGCACGTGCATTTGGACTTTGATGCGGGAGGCACGCGCGTTTCACCTCCAAGGGAGGAGGCGCCCGCGTCTGGGCGGCTGATTTACAGACCCTTTCTTTTCTGAACTGGATTCTCCAACAGCTATAAATTTGAACCCATTTCGACCAGTTTGGTCATACAGCATTATTCTGCACTACTTCTCATCTCTTTAGGTCTCCAATTCTAGTCAAGAATGGCCCCCATGTGTCCGTCCCCAAAGGTGAGCAAGTGAAGTCCGTCCCTATTGTGAAGGCACGCCCGAGTGTCTTTGACCGTTTGGGGAGGCCAAATGAGGTTGTTGCAGAGCTTTCGAAGCCGATGGTTCACGTTGAAGCCCCTAGGCCACATTATTTTCCGAAGAATAAGAGAGGCAAAGGTAAGGTCCATTCTCCTCATGTGTGGAAGCGTCCTTATAAGGCTCCGGTCAAGGCTTGTTTTGACAAAGGCAAAGGGAAAGGGAAGGTCGTTGATGAAGCTCCGCACCATCCTAGTGTCTTTTCTTGTCTTGGTGGTTCCAAGAGTGCTCCGCCCCCAACCAAGAAGATTAAAGGCCATAGCAAGAAGCAATGTGTTCCCAAACCGAAGAAAGATTAGATTTTTCTTTGTACCCTAAGAGATTGCAATTAATAGACCACTTGTTAGGCTTTAATGTTTTAATGTCTTTTATTGCTCAACACCGTCTGTTGTAGTCAGCAAAATAATTCAAGAGATAAATAAAATTGCATTTTGTTATGACATGATTGGGTAAAAAAAATTATGTTTTAGACGGCACCCAAAGGTTGCCTACGTTCCTCTTGTAGAGAGGCTCAGGTCTCCGTAGTTCAAACAAATGAAGACCATTTTTTCAGGTCTCCGTAGTTCAAACAAATGAAGACCATTTTTTTTTTTTGTGCACCCTGTTTTTTGCCTAGACCGTCCTTTCAGGTTTTTCAATCTAGCGGGCTTTTTTTTTGCACGTTCTCTAATTTTTGCCTAGGCCGCCCTTGCGGGTTTTAAACCTAGCGATCGTTTTTTTTTTAATGGTCTTTATTTGTTAAGCGTAGACCACGTAAGGACTGATCCATCCAAGTCTACGAGTCGGACTGTACCGCCGCTTAGTATCTTCTTGACCACGTAAGGACTGATCCATCGAGGTCCCCACTTCCCAAGGGGATTCATGGCATTGGGAGGATATTGTCTTAGGACCAAATCTCCCACTTTGATATTTCGAGGCTTCACCTTTTTGTTGAAAGCCCTTGCCATTCTTTATTGGTAAGCCCTTGTGCGTTTGAACGCTCTTAATCTCTTTTCGTCGAGTAGGGCTAGTTGCTCGTATCGACTTTGCATCCAATCAACCTCGTTGACTTGGTTCTCGAGTAAGACCCGTAGAGAAGGAACCTCGAGTTCGACCGGGAGTACTGCTTCAGAGCCATAAACCAATGAGTAAGGAGTTTCTCCCGTTGCTGACCGTATTAATGTGAGATAGCCCCACAATGCTACCGGTAATTTCTCGGGCCAATCCCTTCATGTTGAAGCCATTTTTCGTATGATGACCTCGATTGTCTTATTTGCTGCTTCGACCGCTCCATTGGCTTGGGGACGGTATGGGGATGACTTGTGCTTGGTAATTTTGTAGTGAACCAAAAGTGCATCCATTTCTTTCTCGAAGTGAGATACATTGTCGGAGATGATCTCATGGGGGATACCATATCGGCACATAATGTTGTTCTTCACGAATTCGGCGACTTTCTTGGCGTTGAGAACTTGGTAATCTTGTGCTTCGACCCATTTTGTGAAATAGTCTACGGCCACAAGGATGAATGACTGTCCGTTGCTCCCTGTATGATGGACTTTGCCGATGATATCTATGCCCCCAACAAGAGAATGGCCAAGGTGTGGTCATGTTGTACAGTTGTGAAGGCGGATCATGTTGTAGATTAGCATAGAACTGGCACTTGGTGCATTTCCTGACTTTCTCGATGCAGTCCTTTTTCATTGTAGTCCAATAGTAGCCAATACGGAGTATCTTCTTGGCTAACATAATCCCATTCATGTGGGGTCCACACTCGCCCTCATGGACTTCGTGCATGATTTCTTGAGCTTTGGGCTCGTTTGCACATAAGATATTGATCCCTTGATGATGTCTCTTGTAGACTCGGTTTCCAATCAACACATATCTGGCGGCTAGCTTTTGTAGTGCCACTCGAGATTTCCCGTTGCTATTGTAGGGGAAGGTTCCATTGTTGAGGAAGTTCATGATGTCAGTGTACCACGGGGGGTTATCTTAGACTTCATTGATCTCAATGTTCATGCAGTATGCCGGACTGGTCCTCCTTGAAATTTTGAAGGGTTTCACCATTTTTCCTTTGGGCATCTCAACCAGTGAGGCTATAGTAGCCAAAGCATCGGCAAAGCGATTCTTGTCCCTTGGCAAATAAGTGAACGTGATGTCTTGGAACTGTTCGACTAATTCCTCGAGGTGTTGACCATACTGTTAAAAGGTCGGGTCTTGGATTCAACATTTACCCGACGTTTGATTGATAAGGAGCAGGGAGTCACCGAATACTTCTAGTTCCGTGACATTTCTTTCTAGGGATGCTTCTAGCCCCACTATGCATGCCTCATACTCGGCAATGTTGTTGGTAGCTTCGAATTCAAGATGGATGGCAATTGGAGTGTAGATGTCCTTTGGATCGATAAGTAACATTCCTATCCCAAAACCATGTTTATTGGCGGCGCCATCGAAAAAAGTTGCCACTTATTTTCCTCGGTTGTAGTGCAAACCAAGTGCTCGTCGGGAAACTGTAACTCCTCCCCCTTCACTTCATCACACGGGAATTCAGCAAGCTGATCACTAAAAACTTTCCCCCTGATGGATTTGAGTGTGACGTAAGTGATGTCATAGCCGGCGAGCATGAAGTACCATTTGGCTATCCTTGTCGACATGAAAGGCTTCTCAAAGATGTAGCGGAGCGGGTCCACTTTTACTACTAGCTTGATCGGAAAGGCTTCCATGTAATGTTTGAGCTTTTGAGTAACCCAAACCAGTGCTGCACATGACTTCTCTAAGACAGAGTAGTTCTTTTCGCCTCCTTGAAATCGGCGACTGACAAAGTAAATGGCATTCTCCTTTGTGGAGTCTCGTTGCTCTTGTGCTAGCATAGCCCCTAGGGCTTCATCGTTTACTGTGAGATAGAGAAAGAGAGGCTTCTCTTTGTGAGGTGGAACCAAGACTGGAGGGCATGTCAAGTAATGCTTTACTTGGTCGAAAGCTTCTTGGCAAGCGTCGGTCCATTCTAGAGCCACATTCTTCTTGAGTAGCTTGAAGATTGGCTCGCACATGGAAGTAAGTTGGTGCACAAACCGACTGATGCACTGAGGTCTGCCCATAAAACCTTTAATTTCTTTTTGCATCTTGGGAGGAGGCATATCGATGATCGCCTTGATTTTTGAGGGATCTTCTTCAATTCCCCTCTCGGTAACCATGTAGCCAAGGACTTTGCCTCGGATAACCCCAAAAGTGCACTTTTCGGGATTGAGCCTCATCTTGTGTTGACGAAGCCTTTCAAAGAACTTGCGGAGATCGATTAAATGTTGACCGTCGGTCCCTTTTGAGTGGATGATCATGTCGTCCACATAAACCTCAATCTCTTTGTGGATCATGTCATGAAACAAATCTGTCACGGCCCTTTGATAAGTAGCCCCAGCGTTCCTTAACCCAAACGTCATGACTGTGTAGCAAAAGGTGCCCCATGGTGTGGTGAAAGCAGTTTTGTGTTGATCCTCCTCGGCCATGAGAATCTGATTGTACCTGGCAAAACCATCCACGAATGAACGGACCTCGTAGGTAGTGGTGGAGTCGACTAGCATGTCGATGTTGGGTAGTGGAAAGTCATCCTTTGGAGAAGCTTTGTTCAGATCCCGGAAGTCCACACAAAAACGGACTTTGCCATTAGCCTTTCAGACTGTGAACACATTAGCCAGCCATGTCGGATATTCAATAATCTTGATGAAGCCTACATTGAGAAGCTTTTCTATCTCATCTTTGACTTGTAGAGACCATTCTGGCTTGATCTTTCTGAGCTTCTGTTTGACTGGCTTGGCGTCGTCTTTGATCGGAATTCTGTGTTCAGCGACCTTTCTGTCCAAACCCGGCATGTCTTTGTATGACCATGTAAATACATCCACAAACTCTCTGAGCAGTGCAGTCAATTTGTCTTTCTCGTCCCCCTTAAAGAAGCTTCCGATCTTTGTTTCTTTCGGCTCTTCGTCGGTACCCAGATTAACAACATACAATTCTTCATCATCCCCTGGACTTCACCCGGACTACGGACCTGTTGAGCAATTTCATTTAAGTATGATTTGTTTTCGTGGTCTATTTCATCATTATTTGAATCGTTATTAACTAGTTCATTAGATTCGTTATTAGTTAATTCATCATTCATGATGTTTGCAATCTCGGGGTACTCAGAAAGATCAAATTTTTCATTAACAAAGAAAGGGAACACACGCTTGGCTATGGCCTCCATATCCTCTTGGGTGAGGGTGTCGAAAACACTCTCGGACTCGAAAGTGAAAGTGAACAAGTCTTCCTTTGTAACCTTGCGTGGAATGCAACCCATCTTCTTGACCAAGAATTCCTCGGATACCACGGGTCCCTTAGTAGAATACCAGTTGTTGATCGGCTCGGAGCTTGGCTGGATCTTGCTGATAGTCTCCCTTCTCGTGTCGGTGTCGTAGATGGCATTGACTTGGCACTCATCTGTGAGGGAAAGTTCCTTAAACATGGAGGCTAAATCTGTCAATTCTTCCCCCACAGTGATTTCTGTCTCGGACTTTATGGTCACTTTCTTCCCCCACCATTCACGGGGTGTCATGGGAGTTGGTTCCCTTTTGGACTTCTGAATCTCGTAGTCGGCAAAGATCTCAAGGCCGGGCTTTCTGATGCCCTTGCTGTTAACCCATGGCTCGGGAAAGGTCATGTACGGAACAGCTTCCCCTTGGCGAACAAAATACCCATTCAACGTCTTGCGGTAAGGCCTTAGATTGGGAATCTCATAATGACGGCCTTCCCTACGAGCTCGGGCCTTTTCATTCTTGACGGCTTGCTCGTGTTTTAAGTCGTCTTTGGAAGGTTCATATCCCAAACCGAACGTGTTCTTAACAAAAGGAACCTCAATGGGTTGCATTCTCCCTTGTTGATATTTCCCTAGGCCTAAACCAGGGAAGTAGTTCATGTTCCTCATCATGCGGAGGACTTTACGATTGCCGAGGGTCCATGATCCGTTTCCCCTTTCTTTGTCAATGGCGTTGATTGAGACGCCGGAGAGAGTGGAGTCTGCTAAACCATGCTGAATTTGGTGGATGGGTTCCCCCTTTCTGGGGATAGTGACGTTTTCTGCCATAACGGTCACTATTTCATCCCCATTTCTGAACTTTACACACTGATGGAGAGTTGAAGGAACGGCATTAGAACTGTGTATCCACGGTCAGCCCAAAAGCAAGTTGAATGAGGAAGGCACATCGAGCACTTGAAACGGGACGGACATGACCATGCTCCCCAAACTCAATGTCTATTTCCACCATACCCATGACTGTACGGGCAGTGCTGTCGTAACCTCGGATTACTTGAGTAGAAGGCTTCAAATCTGAATTCTTAAGCCCCAGTATGCCCATGATTCGGCCGGGCATTAGGTTGAGTGTGGAACCACCGTCAACAAAACTCTTGAAATAGGTCTCCCCCTTGCTGTCACCTTAAGGTAGATGGCCTCATTATGATCGTACCCAAATGGTGGGAGGTCCATGTCGGCAAAGGTGATGACATTGCCAAAATGAATGTGGCCTATCATTACAGTGAGTTCCTCGGGAGTAGTATCGGGAGAGATCGACGTTTCATCGAGATTACTGATGCCAAGATCTTGAGGCTTCTTTGAGGATGCAATAAGGTCCCAAATGGAGATGTTGGCTTGAGTTTTCTTGAGTTGAACTAGTAGAGGGTCTTCGGGAGTGTTGCGAGCTTGCGACCTTTGAGAAGAGGTGCTTGGTGCAGAAATGGAGGGGTTGCTTGCTATGACTCGTCCGGATCGAGTTAGCATGTTGACGTTCCCATCTTGCTTCTTTTTCCTATTCTCTAGTACTTCCCTCATTACCTCATCATAAGTCACAACATAACAAGAATTATCAATCTTATTCATGGCATTGGAGCCCTCATTCACAATTGGGATTGAATGAGTGGTCTCCTCAAATTCTCCTACCTCTATTTCATTGACACCACCCTCATTAGGAACTATGAATTCCTTCTTGTCTATAAGATCTTGGATGACATTACGGAGAATGAAGCATTCCTCGGTGGTGTGGCCAATATATTGGTGGTAGCCACAATACTTGTGATGAGCATGATTGGCATTGACCGTCTTTGGTTGGTACCCTTGTATGGGTGTGACTTTCCCCTTTGCTTTGAGAACTTCGAAGGCCTCGGTTTGAGTCATGCCTTGGAGAGGCATGTAGACACGGTCATTTCGAGACTTCTTGCCTTGGGGTGGAGGAACCTTTTTGTAATTCCCCTTGTCGGTGGTGACGGCATTAACTGAAGCTTCTTTTGTTGAGTTAAAAGTGGCCTTGTAACGGAAGTTAGGAGCATTTTTCTTTATTTCTTTGAGTAACTCATCCATTCGGATTTCCGCCTCATACATTTGAGAGAAATCGGCATAGCAAGCCCCACTTAGGTGGGTGCGGAGGTCAATCTTTAGACACTTAAGAAAGATGTCCATTTGCTCTTTGGTATTAGGCCTCTCGACAATCTCAGCAAGCTTGTCATTCCACCTTCTCGTGAAGTCAATGAAGGATTCATTTTCCCTTTGAGTAGTGTTCTCGAGCTCTTTCTTAGTTGGCCGGTGGGTGGTGTTGCCTTGGTATTGACTCTTGAAGGCAAGTATGGCAGCGTCCCAATCAAGACGGACTGTGAGCGGCAGAGTAGCATACCAATCCTTTGCCGCCCCCTCGAGAGTAAGAGGGAAGCATTGTGCCATAACCTTGGGTGAGACCTTCTTCGGTACCATAGCCTAAATGTAAGTCTCGATGTGTTCCATGGGACAAGAGTTGCCCTTGAACTTGCTGATGTCGAGCATCTTGAACTTGTCGGGGAGGGAATCCATTGTGTTCATGATAATGGATGACTGATAGAGGCTTGTATCGGAGCCTTTCCCCAAGTTGAGACCGTTGAAGCGTTGATCTATGTACGCTATGATTGAATCAACCATCTTGGGCTCATTGTTCTCGGTGCTTGGTTCCCCCATTTTCTTGGTACGGGCACTAACATAAGGGCTTTGAAACAGACCCTTAGTCTACTCGGACTCCTCATTATTCTCTTTGCCTTTGCCATTGGCGAGCTTGGTGAGATTTTCTTTCATTAGCTCCAATTCGGCCTCATGGGCCTCCCTTTGGTTGTCGAGGTGGGATTGCCAAATGCATCTTTGCTTTGAGCCTCCTTATTAAGAGTGGAGACTTTTTCTTGGAGAAGTTGGACCATGGTGGAGAGTTGCTCAAGAGACATGGTGTTGTCGGTGTTGGATCCGCCGGCCATTGATGCTGTCGAAGCTGTTGGAGCGATCTCTTCACGGACTAACCGATTCGCTGAATCCCGGTAGACACGGTAAGTACCAATTGAACCTATATTGCAGAAGAGGCCCTTGTCAGTCTTGAGTACACTTTCGGTCCATGAAGAGGCTTAGAGCACACATTGGGCACACGACTCAAAACCACCTAAGAAAAGACTCTTTTTTTTAAGTCGGAGGGACGGAATCCCTTTAGAGTTTCTAAGAAAGAAATGGAATCGTCACACTAGTATATAGACCATCTCGCATTCCCATATACTCATCGGATTCCATCACGCTTGTGAATCCTACACATGTCGGGATTAAACTAAATTAATGTAGTAAAGCATACATGCGGGGACGAATCTTTATTTTGTCCATAATAACCACTTGGGGACGGGTTTTTATTTCGCCCATGATAACCAATTGGCATGTATGATTTGAAGACATTAGTTTAGGGAAATCTCGGCATATGAAAACCGACTTTAGTCACGGAGTGTTAGACCCTAACTAGAATTGTGTTGGCTTGTGCTCGGCTAAATGAGAGGCTTAAGGTCACCCCCGGCATGTAGTCATGAACTACGCCACGGGCTGAGGTTTACCGCTTCGAAAGAGTCAAGGTCTGGTGGAGCTTGAAACTTCCTATGACGGGCCTCGACGGGTTTGGGGTTGGACTTGTGCGACTCGATAGTGATAAATTTATAGGAATTCGTGCACGTAGTGTGAGGTCTAACATGTGACAAAATGTTTTTTACTTTTTTTTTTAAAAAAAAAAGGTAAAAGCAAATAAACACATAAATTACAACTCTTGAATCACCCGTGTGACCGATAAAATGTAAACACGAAAGTAAAAGTCCAAAAGGCCAATTAGGCCTGATGCAGGCAAAGGTGCCCACACCCCAACAAATCTGCTCTGTTTTGAAACCTGTTCTTTTCCTGGAAACCTACCCAGAAGCGCGCGCCTCTGGATGGTTTTGTGGGAAGCGCGCGCATGGCACAACGTCTGTGGGAGGCGCCCGCTTCTGGGCAAACCTGTCAGAATGTCAGATATTGGACTCAGGTGATTGCCCTAGTCCTGAATGTGTTGTAACCCCTGTAGAAATGATTAGTGTAGAAGAAAAGAAGAGAAAACTAGGAAGAACATATGGGAGGCGGGCGATTCTAGTCCTTGATGTGGGATGCGCGCGACTTAGGCCAAGAAGGCCAGAGGCGCACGCCTCCCCCATCAGAGACCAGAATGCCCAGAAAAGATGTAGATTTTGAACAGAATGCAAGTTTAACCCTCAAACCTTCCCCAGCAGAGTCGCCACTGTAGATACCCCAGGAGGAGCACGGCTTGGCTAGAGCGCGTGTGTTGTTCCTAGGATCTCTAACTTGTTTTAATTTGTAGAGTCGCCACCTATGTTTTAGAGGAACATAAAAAAAACCTATCATTTAGCCTAAGTTTGATACGAAAACAGAGATTCTTGTTATGAGGTTCGGGGGTTAGGTTACGAGATGGGAAGTACTTAAACACCCATCTCACCCGATTAATGTCGGTCTTGCTTGTTCAAAATCTACATAATCAAAATGTTCTTCCTATTCTTCGATTATGATAAAAGGGGTTAAAAAAGGGGTTTTGGAATGTAGGGAGATGACTCCTTGACTAGCTTCAATGAAGTGAAATAGTCGTTGGTGTCATGTCCCAAAATGATTTGGGATGATTGCACGTTTGATTAAAGTAAAAGAGAGAAGAGATGAAGTATAGAAGAAGGAGGAAGATGAACTTTTACCTATGCTTCAAGGACCTTCAAATACTTCTTAGAGAACTTCTTGGGAAATGCCTTGAAAGTATTTTGTGTAGAGTTTTCTTGTTCCAAAAAAGAGAGTCCTTTGAAATGGTGGAGAAGAGGGGTTTTTATAGTTGTAAAAGAGATGTTTTTTGTGCCAAAACTCAGTCACCAAGAAATCTTTCCCGGGCAAAATCATGTAAAATGAGCAAGGGAGAGATTCTTGGTCAGAAATCTGTAACTAACGCCCAGAGGCGCGCGCTTCCCACCTTGGGTGTGGAAGGCGCGCGCTTCTGGATCCTATGGTCGGAGGCGCGCGACTCAGAGAAAGCTTTTTTGACAGAATGGACTAGAAAGTTAGCCCTGTTATTCAGTTTAGTCCCTGGACTTAACGGGGTCAGTCAGGAACTTAACGGAAGTAACAGAAATTGACAAAAAACACTTAAAAGAGGGAGAAACACAAAATCAACCGTGCAATCGGGGTGAGCGGTCTAAGGCGGGGTGTCTACAGATCTACATTTTGGGGTTCGTACAAGGAGAGCTACTAACTTTGATACTTACACTGCATTTATTTCTCAAATTGAACCGAAGAAGGCAGATGAAGCGCTCTAAGATTCGAATTGGGTTGTTGCAATGCAAGAAGAACTCAATCAATTTGAACGATGTAAGGTTTGGACTCTTGTTCCAAGACCTCATGATCAAGGAGTGATTGGTACGAAATGGGTGTTCAGAAACAAGATGGATGAGAATGGAACCATCACGAGAAACAAAGCAAGGTTGGTTGCATAAGGCTATAGGCAAGAGGAAGGAATTTATTACGATGAAACTTTTGCGCCCGTAGAAAAACTTGAAGCTACCAAAATCTTTCTAGCTTACGCCGCTCACAAGAACTTCAAGTTATATCAAATGGATGTGAAGAGAGTGTTTCTAAATGGTGAACTCAAAGAACAAGTCTACGTAGCTCAACCACCTGGGTTTGAAGATTCACAATTTCCAGATCATGTTTACAAACTCCAAAAAACTTTGTATGGGCTCAAGCAAGTACCAAGAGCATGGTATGATACACTATCCAAGTTTCTCATTGAGAAAGGATTCACGCGCGGTAAAATCGATACTACTCTTTTCATTGCCAAACATAATGGTCATAAATTACTTGTTCAAATTTATGTTGATGATATTATATTTAGTTCTACTAATGAATTGTTGTGCAAGCGCTTTGAGAAGCTAATGAATAGCAAGTTTGAAATGAGCATGATGGGAGAACTTACATTCTTCCCCGGGCTTCAAATCAAGAAAATGAATGAAGGCATATTTATCAATCAAGCCAAGTATACAATGGATCTTATCAAAAAGTTTGGACTTGAAAATGCTAAAGCATACGACACTCCATTGGATACCAGCAACAAACTCGACAAATATATAAAAGTTAAAAAGGTTGATCAAAATCTCTACCGAGGTATGATTGGCTCACTCCTTTATCTAACTGCTACTAGGCCTGATATTATGTTTAGTGTTTTTGTTTGCGCTCGTTATCAATCTGACCCTAGAAAAGCGCACTTGATTGCTGTAAAACGTATTATAAGATATCTATCCGGCACTGTTAACCTTGGACTTTGGTACACCAAAGATTCGAATTTCAAACTTGTAGGTTACTCAGATGCGGATTATGCAGCGTGCATGATTGACAGTAAAAGCACCAGTGGCACTTGTCATTTTCTTGGATATCGACTTGTGTCATGGGCAAGTAAGAAACAAGCTTCAGTATCTGCCTCAACTACGAAAGCAGAATATATCGCTGCTGGAAGTTGTTGCTGTCAAATTTTATGGATGAAGCAGCAATTAGTGGACTATGACATCATTGAAGAAAATTGTCCCATTTACTGCGACAACACATTAACAATTGCAGTTTCTGAAAATCCTGTCATGCACTCCAAGACAAAGCACATAGACATCAAATATCACTTTCTCAAAGACCACGTGGAAAAGGGCAATATTCATTTTGAACACGTGGGAACCGACAATCAAATCGCCGACATTCTTATAAAGGCACTAGATGCAAAACGGTTCATACTTTTTAGAGGAGAAATGGGTATGCTTGAACTTAACTAGTCCATATAGTTTTGTCATTACTAATGATTTCTTTTCTTTTTTGAGTTGTGCATATCTTAAAATTACAAAGTTAGAATCGATTTCAAAGTTTCAAGGAAACTTTACGCGCCTCATAGCGCGCCATTGTGCTTTACGCGCCTCAATCAGTATTGCGCGCCTATGATGATATTGCGCCTATTCTCGCACACAACATAAATGATACGGCTCAATTAATACTCATTTATAATTCAAATGATTGAACGTATTCAATTTTCACAAGTACCAGGTATGTTTGTTATTATTTATTATAGAATCTATGTCGTTTCACGACATTCCATGATTGTTCAAGGGTACTTGTGCAATTAATTTTTCCCTCGTTTTCTGTTTTTTTAAAAAAAAATATTTTCTGGGGATATATTTCTTGCACCCCAAACTTACACCAAAATAGATGTTTTTGGTGTTTGTGCAAAAATTTAGTCAAAATTGTTCATACACTTATGAAGGAAGTGGGACAGTTTTTCTGCACACTTGGTGTCACATCACTGTAGTTTTATGACACCTTCATTTAATGCTAGTCCTTTCAACTTCCCATCTTCTAAAAATCCTAACCCTATATAAGTTGACCTTCTCCCTCCATTTCCTTTTTCATGCTTGAAATATCTTCTCTCTCTATTCTCTCTCTCTACACTCTTTCTCTTTCTCTCTTCATCAGTCACTCTCTCCCAGACTCTCACCCCCTCCCAGTTCGTCTCTCTCTCTCTTCATATTCTCTCTCTTTTCTTCTCAATTTTCCATTATTTTGACATATAAATGGGTCCAAAACGTGCTACATCATCAAAATCGAAAGGCCCTTAAGACGAAATGGTATGATTTCTTAACTCTAAACACTTTAATTTCTGAAATTTTTTTCTGTCTGAGTTCCCGTTTTTTTTTGTAGAACCCAAAACCCCCTTTCTCGATTAATTTTGTTTCGGTTATCCATTTGTGAAATCGTTCATTGGGGTTTTGTTCGTATCGCAATTTCAAATATTTAGAGCCCAACATTTCAACGATCAATGCTTTATTTATTGTGAATCTGAGAATCTTGTTTTTTTATATTTTCAGATATTTCGGACCTTTAAATGCTTATTCTGGTTTTGTTGTTGATTCGTTCATGTTTTGGTTTGCATATTTGGAATCCTTGTGTTCATGCGGCCATTTTGACATATTATTTGTTTGATTTGGTGAAGTTTCATGATTTTTGTGTTCTTGGTGTTCTTCTAGCACTCAAGACATGTTCTTCGTGTTCTTCGTTTTTCTTGCATGATTAGGGTTCTTTGATTTTCAAAACTTGTTTTTCGAAAATTTCCATGTTTGATCCATATTACATTCTTGTTTATGTTTTGCATGTGTTTGTGTTATTATTGCGTTTTTATGCTAAGTAAAAATTAAATGTATAGAAATGCGCCTAAGTATAATCTTATGCGCCTACATTTATTATGCGCCTCATGTCATTATACGCCTCAACGGTTCATGCGCCTAACACTTGTATGCGCCTCTTGCAAATACAATTGTTATGCGCCTCTACCTTTCATGCGCCTATGCCATTTTGCGCCTAATAATTTATGCACCTAAATTCATACTTAGTCATTTTTCTCTATGTTTAATTTTTCCTTAGTATTTACATAGAACCGTATCTATGCGCCTCATAAGTCTATGCGCCTATATTGATTATGCACCTCATTGTTGTATGCACCTTTTGTGATTACAACTGTTATGCGCCTATTCATTCTATGCGTCTATATTTACTTTGTTCATTTTTATGTTTCTATGCGCACTGTTCACTCCTAACATCAATAAATGTTTGTTTATGCAGGATCCAGCTAATTTTAAACCAGGTGAAACTTTCAATGTTTCTGAGTTAGCTGCTGAGCATATGGGCATTGACATCATGGACTACATCAGAATTGCAGGTCTTCTGCCTCTCTATACGATGACTCAACACTTCTACACGCCTCTTCTAGTAGATGAGTTCTTTTCTTCAGCTGAAATTGTGGAGACTACGTCTGAAGTTGATGGGCACGTGCTATATAGAGTTATGCTACAGTTCATGATGTGCCATTCTTAATTTCTTATGGCACCATCAGAAATGTACTGGAATTTGAGACAACCGGACCTCAAAGTGTGGCAGGGCGCACGATGGTTTATGCGCTTGCCGCGCAGAATATGATGGCGCAAACTTACCTGAATGTTCCCACTCTCCAAAATAACATCAAGTCTGTGGAAATTAGAGATGGTGGAGATCTGTTAACTCATATTGCGCACCTAGTGGATACTTCCATAGTGTTCAAGACGGGTAATGTGAATAGATTTACTGTGGAGCAATGGGAGTATACGGCGGTGATTATGGGTCGAGCTAAACTCAACTGGCCTCAAGTGTTGATGAAAACACTGATGGAGCAGATAGAGAAGTACAACAAGAGCAAAAATGAGGGGAAAACAAAGTTCAAGACCCACTGTCGCATCTTGACCAAAATTTTCCAAACCTACCCCGATCTAGCGCGCTTCCTGACTGAAAATGTTGATCATAAGTCAGATGAAGTCTCAATCTTTGGGAAAGCTGATTTGGTGTTGAAGAGGCGCAGGAAGCGCATTGCAAAGCGTACACCAAGAGTTCATGGTGAAGTGTTAGTAGATGAGGACACTGAATCTGATGAAGTAGAGGCAGGTGCAGAAGAAGGCGCAGACACTACTCAACCAGGCACAGAAATTGGTGCACAACGTGGCGCAGAAGAGAATAGAGGCAAAGGGATTACTGATGAAGAAGGGGGATTAAATGAAGTTGGAAGGGCTGAACTTAGAAGGGTTCAACGTGGACATGCGCCCTGAGATTTATCTGGTGGAACTATTGATTTTATTAAACGTGGGGGCAGACCACCAAATCACCCCAGAATAGACAAGGATACTGATAAAGATCTCAAGCGTGCTCAGGAAGCCAGCAGGATTGAGGCTCAATGAAAAAGAGATGAAGAATATCAATTGAAGCAAGCTGCTGCTTTAGCTCTAAAGGAGTGGCAAAAGGGCGCAGGCTCTAGCGTAGACGTTCATCGCGCACCTTCTCCTTCTGCGCCTCTCCCTCCTCATGAGCCTCCCTCCACTCAACCATCAACAACTGCAGTGACCAAGGCATTTACTGCGCCTCGTCCATTTTTCAAGCCAGCTGCACCAACACCAACTCCAACTCCTACTCCAGTACCTGCTAAAATCACTCGTCAACAACAAGAATTCAAAGATAGGATATCTACTGAACTTTTTGGTGATCTAGGAGAGGAACAAGTTCAGGGAGAGCAAGAGCCTCTAAAAAGGCGCAGAACAGTTCCCGCACTTCCGGCTCCTGCGCCTCCCCCTCCTACTGCAGCTCCCACCACTTCTATTGACTCCACCACCAAACACAGGCTAGTAGATGCTTTTGGTGAGTCAAGTGCTGAGTATGCACCAACTTCTCCTCCGCGCACAAATATTCCACACCTTCCAGGCGCACTTCTCCTGCGCCTCCTCCACCAATTCCTTATATGAGTTTGGTTATTTCACTCCTCCAGCAACTTCAGCAAGGGCAGACGCGTATTGAATCTCAATTGGAACTTCAAGCTTCCATGATTGCAAATCAGGCTGATGAGATTGCTGCTATTAAGGAGGAGATGACGCGCATTAGCGGTGATATTAGAGACAAACACTTCTTGACTCCTCAACGGTGGAATGATGTGACTGATCAGATGAATAACCTATTTCAAGCCACTCTCACTTATCTCCATGACAAAATAGATGGAGGCATCAGACTCAATGATAACCAGGAATTTTTGGATGCTATAAAAGAAGTGGAAGTGAGTGTTGCTTCAGACATCAGGAAACCTTTTGAGATGGTGGCAGGAGATAGTAATAAATTACTAAGTGTGGTTGACAAGTTAAAAGAGGTCAAGGATGAGTTAGAGATTTTGGGAGTGACTGGTTATGGAGCAATACCCAAGGCGCATGTTACTCCAGCGCCAACTGTGAGCGCAGACTCCAGCGCGCAGACGATTGACTTCAGTGCCTTGCTTTCAAAGATTGATGTTTTGAAGGAACTGATTGTCACTCATTTTAGCGCAGCGCACTCCAGTGCAGATAGGTGCACTGAAAGAGTTTCTGCTGATATTATTTCTGCTCAATATGCCGTTGAAGCGAATCTTCAAGTGTTAGCAGAAAATTTCTCTCAGCAGTAGGCTATAACTCAGAGGTCCATTGATGAGTACCAAACTATCAATGATGGCCATTTGCGCTATATTAGAGATGGATTTTCGGAGATGTTCTCAAATGTTAATCGATCCTATCAGCTGTCAAAACAAATCTCTCGCTCAGTGAGCGAAATTGAAGAAGGATTGAAGGAAGACTTTCCAGCGCCTCCTAACCCTTAGTTTTTATTTTGATTGTAAGTTGTTTGTAACGTTTTGAAGTTAGTAATTTTTGTGCTTACTTGATTTAGCACCTTTTGACTTTGTTCTTTTGAATACTTGTAATCGTCAACTCCTATATTTCAAGTATTAATGAGAACAATGCATCACTCGTTACCTCAAACCTTGTTCATTCAAACTTCTTGTTTGTAGATCAATGAATGATTCTAAAAATCATATGCATAATATTTGAACTGTTCATATTTTCATGCATTGAGTTTAAACTTTCAGTTTAAACACATTTCAAAACTAAAACTCATATACCTTTGAATGTGTTAACTGTTGTTTCTATCTTTCCAGTTGTAATGGTTTATCCTTTTTGGAATAGATTAGAAATCTATATCTTAGACTAGTGTGTGCATTAACTTGATACATGATTTACCAATTTCATTTATTTGGATATGTTATTATCAAGTATAATGTTTGTCCCTGATATAGTAGGTAATGGCATCAATCAAATAGGGGGATATTGTTGGGTATGCCCACTTATCTCTTTATTTTTTATGTATAGGATTGATTAGATTTGATTGATCCAGAACCTAAGTTTTATTTCATGGACTTTAGACCCATATGTAAGAAGTATTTATAATCATATATCATGTACTACTCTGTAGAAATTATATCTGAGATCTCACAAAGAATGGATACATCCTTCAATTTTGGTGTAGACATTCTTCCATCAACCACATATGCTAAATATTCAGCACAACCTTGATAATCATTTTCGAGCTTTCAATGCAGAACATGAATAGTATATATAATTATATCATGCTCATATAAATAGTCAAGCATACTAGCATGGAAATATTCACCATCTATTGTGGCAAACAAGAATGGCATAACATATAGAAAGCCAGATCATAACACGTATCACATCAATGTCCCATATAGGTAACATGACCAAGTCAACTTATAACGTATAGGGTGTTATCACCCACACTTCTATCAAGCTCTTATAAATAACGATATCAATCATGTAGTCTCTTACTAGAGAATATACTTTCACGTAAATCAAGAAATGAGGACAAGCATGCATATATAGCACGAAACAATGTGCACTGCACAAGATAGATATGCCTAAGTCTTTAAAGACTCGCGTTCTCGATTCTCAAACCATCTTATTCCAATTGGGATCAACACTATCAACACTAGTCCTATGCCTGGTATAACAACAAGTAACGAAGCACTCGGCGTCAAAAACACACCCAAGACTAACCCAACCTAGGCCATAGACCCTATCCAGGCTTAGAGCTAAACCATAGCTCTGATACCAACTGACACGCCCCCGAGTCCTGGGATTCCCTAATAGAACCTCAAACCTGGTGCGCGTAACTAACAAGAAGCGGAAAAACGGGAATGACACCTGAATAAATCAACTGGTATCATATATACTCAAGAGAAATGAGCTAAAATATCTCACCACAAGTTCTATACCAATAAATTTAAACCAAATGTGGTTATATACAAGTACTATACAAGTCTACCCAAGATACTGAGTCTAAACAACTGATACAAAATCGTCCTCACCAAAGTATAAAAGGACACTAGCCCCAAACAAGAACAACCTGCGAAGTAAGCTCCCAGCTATGTCGAGCCTCACTGCGCACTACCACTTTCTTTCCTGGGGGGGGAACAAATAAACAAGGAACGGGGTGAGATAAATCTCAGTAAGTTACTAGATACAAGTACATAGCATGTTATCATGTAATCATGCAAATCAAGAAGATTATCAAGTAATCATGTTCAAGATGTCATCCAGTAACAAGTATATGAGAGGCTAAGACAACTCATCAAGTAGCACATAAGGCTAAACTATCACGTTACAAAGGATATTCCAACCTTATCCCTCCCAAGTAAACCATTGTTGTCGTTGCTTATAGCAGTTGACAAATCACGATCAATCAAGTTGCTGTTGTGCAGTACACAAGAATACCTGGTAACCGGTGTCACTCATAAGAACAAGATTCACGAGGTGTTCACGAGTTTAGCATTCACTTTTATCAGGCGTATTGCTCAAATAAAGGAAGATATGCCCTTACTATGGCCTATATTAAGGGGTCAAGCGCAGATATATAGATCCCCGATTATCACTTAGCCCCAGCACTCGCGATAAGCGTGAACCTATATATCTCCAAACAAGCAAGGAGAACCAGGTGGACTCATACAAGAATGCACAAGTAGTATTTACTTGAACTACGAGAGTAGAACTAAGTCCAAAAGTAGTGGACCAGTCCTTCATGAACCATATAATTATGTGCTCACCAAAACTAACGAGAATAGAACTAAGTCCAAAAATAGTGGACCAGTCCTTCATGAACCATGTAATCATGTGCTCACCAAAATACCAGTACACGTACGCAATAATTGCGAATACAAATCAGTATAACAATGGCACGTAATGTGTCCACGTAACACAATTAATCCAAGTTAGAGTCTATTACTAACAGACCCCAAACAAGTAGTAGGGTACATCATTCTATGTCACTTTGTCATATGCCATATTTACGTGTACATATTCATATAATCTTTAACACATTAATGTGTCTATCACGGTACCCTTACTTCCAAGTAGAGCCCAACATCTTAGACTCTAAGCACGTAGTCGAATAGGTCGTATTGTACCTAGTCACAATCATACCTCGTGTATTTGTATCGTTAACAATCGAATACATTTTTCAACACATATTGTGTTCTGTAATCATTCTTGTTGACTTAAATCGTAGGATTCATAGTTATATGAATTATCTTCGTATTACACTAGTCCCTCATTCTTTAGGAACTAAACTCAAGAACAAGATATCTTCTTTATACTTTATATACTTCATTGAGTATATGCATGATTAAAACCAATTACTAGCACATTAGTGTTTGTTCATAGCACTTTCAATACACACGTATTAGATTCGAGTATGTAGTAGAGTTGTTCATTCTCTATCTAGTTCCACATTCCAATTCTTTGGTTATTCATACCATCTATCAAGTAGTCAAGAAGCCACATTCTATCAAGTAGCTATATGCAAGATTTGCACATACACACCAAGGATAGTTCTAACACGTTAGTGCTTGTTCATAGCACTTTCAAGTTCATTACCATACACATGTATTGGTTTCAAGTCATGTACAAGATTTTATCATCTTACATTCAAGTTCTCAATCCAATTCTTTGGATGTTCAAGACATGTACAAGAATTAATTATCTTATACTCAAGTTATTATTCCAATCTTTGGATATTCAAGTCATGTACAAGATTTAATTGTCTTATACTTCAAGTTCAAGCTAAGTAGATGAGTTATACATCTCATATTTACAAGTTCTTAATCCTATACTTTGGATGTTCAAGCTCAAGACATTGTTCTAGTGCCCCTAAGGTACACAAACATTGGTTTCAAGACACATATAACACATTAGTGCTTGTTCATAGCACTTTCAAGACAATTAAAAGAGTTCTTACTCTTAGGCTCAAGTTCTCATTTTAATTCTATGAGTACTCATGTTCAAGACCAAGTTCTAATGCCCCAAAAGGTGCATATACACTTGCTAGGGCATCTTATACTAAGGCTCTATGACTTAGGAGGGGTCAGGTTTCATTTCATTTGGGATTTAAAACACTTTTTGTTAAAATAGGGGACCGGGCGGGCGCTCACTCTTACCCGGGTGGGAGCCTGCTCTAGAATTTTTGGAACCC
Source organism: Campanula takesimana (assembly GCA_026119855.1). Classification (NCBI taxonomy): domain Eukaryota; kingdom Viridiplantae; phylum Streptophyta; class Magnoliopsida; order Asterales; family Campanulaceae; genus Campanula; species Campanula takesimana. The sequence goes on from JAOWBW010000308.1 coordinate 589,903, forward strand.
AAAACCCTGGCAAGATGGGCGGGCGCGCAAGGCTCATCTGGGCGGTCGCCCATAGGACCGGGCGGGCGCTCGGTGGTCACGCGGGCGGGCGCCTGGTGCAAATTTCAGCAAACACTCATTTCTTTCCCAGGCTTAAAATTGTCCATCCCAAGCGTAGGAGTATACTTTTACTAACATAATAACAATACCAAGAGTACCTAGGAGTGAAGTATCATACCCAGGACACTATTTCAAGTTCATTTCATTTCTTTTACTGTCCCACAAATAATAGGATAATTTTCTTTTATTCCATTTAAGTATTTCACCGGCCCCAAAGTATAAGTATAATTTTTTAATATACTAATATACTCATTTAGGGATACTTTCATTCATTTCACCGTCCCACAAGTATAAGTATAATTTTTCTAATATACTTTTATAAACATTTAATCAAGTTAATATTTCACCGTCCCACGAATAGGAGTATAAATTTTCTAACACCTTGGGAGTATATTTTCATATACCCAGAACACTTCTTCAAGTCTATTTCGTTCTTTGTAATTCATACTAATACTCCCAAGTTTATCCTTATGAACTTTCAAAGAATTGCTATTAGGCCCCACAAGTTCTACTTTGATCAATTAAGCCCCTGAACTTTATTTTTCACAAATGACCCTAAGGTTTCAACTTTGAACACTTAGGTCCTAAAATTGCTCAATTAGTTAAATAATTAACTCAATTAAAATAGCATATAAATATGCAAGGCCAGAATTTAACAGGAATTAGGACGGGCGTTACATCCTCCCCTCCTTAAAGAAAATTCGTCCTCGAATTTTACTGATCAAAATTATAACACATATAAATAACAAATAGAACTCAAGAATAGCAAGAATATGGTATACCACACTATATTATCAATTACCTGCGAGTATTATTCTCACATAACCTTCTCGATACCGTGACTTTCCCATGAAACTTTCACAAGAAGTATTCGTGCTCAAGACATTTTCTTTAGAATCAAGTATCCATACAAGCAATTACCCATATACTAAGTAATTCGTGTGATGGAATTTCCACTAAATAGCAAGCTCATACAATAGCCACATGGAAATCCACTTCACATGCTCACAACATATGATCAAGAAGCAACCTCGGTTAAATATCCAGAGTGCTCAGAAAAATTATCATAATCAAGATGTAAAACAAGGTGTAGAACAAGATGTAGAACAAGAATCCCTGTCATATATTATATCCACAGGTATCCCATGTAATCAAGATGTATCGATCATAACATCACAACACATAAAGTCAAGAAGATTTGATTAATCAATCCACTATAACCAATATCATCGGGACTTATCTATTAAATGATAATCCTTCCACGAAATCCATCGCAATATATTCATATATTCACAAATCTCGAAGGATTATAACAAATCAAACGATCTCTAATATTCTGCTTTCAAATAATCGCAATTCAAGGATTTAGTTAAATGCTCAGAAATTTTCCTCCCATTCAGTACCATCAATCATGAAATACAAGTCATTATGTTCAATGAATCCGCTAATACAATAGCCGTAGGATCACAATCAATTTCAAGTCATGAGTAGAATTATTCTATTCATAAAAATTCAATCTCCTCAAAGCATATACAAGTACGTTACCATTTTGAATTAACACACGTTTTATCTCTTGTTCGAGCTTCACTATGCATAATGAATTTATCATATCCACTATATCGGTGAAACTAGACATATATATGAGAAAATAGTAACACTGGTCATATCCTCCAAATAACCATCATATTAGTCGAATCCACTAGGCAAGGTCAAATACTGAAGTTGTGGTCATCCATCATTTCAATATTTAAAAATTGGCTTTACGTTTATCAATCCATCAGAAAGTGTAGCTTTCTGTGTCAAATAGTTAATGATAGATCTACCTTCGAAATTCATTAATGAATCTCTAACAAGATCAAGAAAATCTCAAGAATAATCGTACCTCGGTTATTTCCACTTGTACAGGTCAATAAAGATGCCTGAAGTAAACCCACTTCAAGATAATAGATCCTCTATCTCTTGCTAGTTTTTGGAAACAATTGTTTCTCTCGAGAAATTTCAATACAATCAATTCTCAGTCTGCGACTTGGTATACACCAATCGGTCATTAATCAATTCATCGCAAAGAGAGCTAATTATGGTTTAAAGATATTATTCATCAAATCCATCAATACTGCTAGATCACATATTAATCGAAATAGCATAATCACAAATTCATAACGAGCATACCTGATATGAGAAGTTGTTTTCAATATATCCTCATAGTTGACTTTCCAACTAATGGTAGCCACTTATTGTAGACACCCCGCCTTGGACCGCTCACCCCGATTGCACACTTGATTTTGTGTTTCTCCCTCTTTTAAGTGTTTCCTGTAAGTTTCTGTTTCTTTGGTTAAGTTCTAGACGGGCTCCGTTAAGTCCAGGGACTAAACTGAATAACAGTTCTAACTTTCTAGTCCATTCTGTCAGATTTTGCCTTTCAGAGTCGCGCGCCTCCGCCCCTTGAGGCCAGACGCGCGCGCCTTCCGCCGCCTAGGTGGGATGCGCGCGCTTCTGGGGCGTGTCAGTTACAGATTCTGCCCAAGAATCTCTCCCTTGCTCATTATACATGATTTTGCCCGGGAAAGATTTCTTGGAGACTCCGTTTGGCTCCAAAAACAGTCACTTTTCAACTATAAAAACCCCTTCAATCCATCATTGGAGGAGGACCTGGAGGACTTGGAAAAATCATCACTTTAGACTTTTTACTCACTCTTTGCCTAGACTTTTCCTTTAGGACTTCTTCAACAAAAGTACTCAACCTCTTCTTCAAAGCTTTACAAGAGGTTCTCTTTTCGAAGGATATTATAGGTAAATGTTTTAAGCACTTCTTATCTTCTTCTTCTTCTTCTTCTTCTTCTTCTTCTTCTTCTTCTTCTTCTTCTTTCTTCTTCTTCTTCTTCTTCTTCTTCTTCTTCTTCTTTTTCTTCTTCAATCAAATGTGCAATCACCCAAAACCATTTGGGACATGACACCAACGGTCCTTTCATTACATTGAATTGGCCTAGGAGTCATCTCCCTACATTTCAAACTCTAAAACCCCCTTTTTATCATCATTTTAATAGGAAGAACACATTTATCTTAGAAAGTGAATTATGAACAAGCAAGACCGACTTTGCTCGGGCGAAATGGATGTTTAAGTACTTCCCATTTTGTAACCTAACCCCCGAACCCCTCATCCCAAAGAATCTCTGTTTTCGTAAATCAAACTTAGGCTCATAAACATTAGGTTTTCTTACGTTCCTCAAAAACGTGGGTGGCGACTCTAAAACATCAATTAGACATCCTAGGATAACTCACGCGCTCTAGCCAAGCCGTGGTTCCCCCGGGGTATCTACAGTGGCGACTCTGCTGGGGACTGCTTGAGGGTTAAACTTGTGTTTCCGTTCATAATTCACTTTTCTGGGCATTCTGGAAATTGACATGGGAAGCGCGCGCCTCGGACCTTCATGGTCCAAAGCGCGCGCGTCCCGCATCAAATTCCAGAATCGCCCGCCTTCCATGTGTTCTTCCTATTCTTCCTATTATTTCGTGCTAACAAACATTGCAGGGGTTCCATCACCAATCAGGACCGGGGCAATCCCTGAGTCCATAAGTTTCTGATAATCTGACAGGTGAGCCCAGAAGCGGGCGCCTCCCAGTTTCTATGCGCCAGGCGCGCGCTTCCCACAACACTAGCACGAGGCGCGCGCTTCTGGGCCAATTTCCAGGGCAAGACTAAACAGAACAGTGGGGTGTGGGCACAGTTGCCTGCATCAGAACAGAATTGAAACCTTGGACTGTTTATTTTTTATGTTTTATTTACCGGTCACAAGGGTGATTCGGGAGTTGTAATTTATGTGTTTATGTGTTCTTATCTTTTCTTTTCAAAAAAAAAATAAAAAATTTTGTCACGAGATAGACCTCACACTACGTGCACATTACTCCTATAAAATGCTCACTATCGAGTCGCACAAGTCCAACCCCAAACCCGTCGAGGCCCGTCCTAGAAAGTTTCAAGCTCCACTCGACCTTGGCTCTTTCGAAGCTGTAAACCTCAGCCCGTGGCGTAGTTCATGACTACATGCCGGGGGTGACCTTTAAGCCTCATATTCAAGCCGAGCACAAACCACACAATTCTAGTTAGGGTCTAACACTCCGTGACTCAAGTCGGTTTCCATGTACCGATATTTCCCTAAATTAATGTCTTCAAATCATACATGCCAACTTGTTGAAACGGACGCAATAAAAATCTGTCCCCAAAAGTGGTTATTTTGGACGAAAATAAAATCCGTCCCCGCATGTATGCTTTACTACATTAATTTAGTTTAATCCTGACACATGTAGGATTCACAAACGTGATGGAATCCGAGGGACCGCGAGATGGTCTATATACTCGTGTGACGATTCCATTATTTTCTTAGAAACCCCAAAAGGGACCCTCTCCCTCCGACTTATAAAAAAATAAATAATAATAAAGTCTTTTTTCTTATGTGGTTCGAGTCGTGTGCCCAACTGTGTGTTCTCAACCTCTTCATGGACCGAAAGTGTGAACCGATACTGACAAGGGCTACTTCTCCAATTATAGGTCCGATTGGTACTCTCCGCATCTACAGAGATTCATCCAACAGGCTTGTCCGTGAACCGATCACTCCAACAGCTTCTACATCATCAATGGCCGGCGACTCCAACACTAACAACGCCATGACTCTCGAACAGCTTTCTGCCATGGTTCAAACACTCCAACAACAAATCACCACTCTCAACACCGAGGCTCAAACCAAAGAAGCCTTGTGGCAAGCTCATGTCGACAGTCAAAGGGAGGCCCACGAGGCCGAGGTTGACCAACTGAAAGCCAAGCTCCTCAAACTCTCCAAGAACAAGGGGGTTAATGACAATGAGGAATCCGAGTGGACCAAGGGTTTGTTTGAAAGCCCGTATGTCAGTGCCCGTACCAAAAAAGTAGGGGGACCAAGCACCGACAACAACGACCCCAAAATGGTCGATTCCATCATGGCCTACATTGATCAGAAATTTGACGGCCTCAACATGGGAAAAGGCTCCAACACAAGCCTTTATCAGTCATCCATCCTCATGAGCACGATGGCCGCTCTTCCCGACAAATTCAAGATGCCCGACATTAGCAAGTTTAAGGGCAACTCATGCCCGATGGCTCACATCGAGACTTACATTTGGGCTATGGTTCCGAAGAAGGTCTCCCCAAAAGTTATGGCTCAATGCTTTCCTCTCACCCTCGAGGGGGCGGCCAAGGATTGGTAAGCAACTCTCCCGCTCACTGTCCGTCTCGATTGGGATGCCGCTATGCTTGCCTTCAAAAATCAATATCAAGGCAACACCACTCACCGGCCTACAAGGAAAGAGCTCGAGAATACCACTCAAAGAGACAACGAGTCCTTCATTGACTTCACAATGAGATGGAATGACAAGCTCTTTGAAATTGTTGAGAGGCCAAACACAAAAGAGCAAATGGACATTTTCCTCAAGTGTCTCAAGATTGATCTCCGCACCCACCTAAGTGGGGCTTGCTACTCCGACTTCTCCCAAATGTATGAGGCGGGGGTACGCATGGATGACTTGCTCAAGGAGATTAAAAAGGCCACTCCTACTTACCGTTACAAGGCCGCCTCTAATTCAAACAAAGAGGCTTCTGTCAATGCCGTTACTACCGACAAGGGGAATTACAAGAAGGTTCCCCCACCACAAGGCAAGCGGTTCCAAAACGACCGCGTCTACACTCCTCTCAACGGCATGACCATCACCGAGGCCTATGAAGCTCTAAAGGCCAAGGGACAAATCACCCCTCTTCAAGGGTACAAGCAACCACAACCGCTCCGTGCCAATCATGCTCACCACAAATGGTGTGACTACCATCAATGCACCGGCCACCTCACCGAAGATTGCTTCTCCATCCGCAACACCATCCAAGACCTCATACACAAGAAGGAATTCATAATCCCTAACGAGGGTGGTGTCAATGTAATAGAGGTAGGAGAGTTTGAAGGAACCACTCATTCGATCCCAATTGTGAATGAGGGCTCCGATGATATGAATAAACTTGATAATTCTTGTTATGTTGTGACTTATGATGAGATTATGAGGGAAGTCTTAGAGAATAGGAAGAAGAAGCTACAAGGGATCGTGAACGTGCTCACTCGCAGTGGTCGAGTAACAACGAGCACAATCCCTCCCAATACTGCAGCAACCAGCACCTCTTCTTAAAGATCGCAAGCACGCGACATACCTGAAGATCCTTTGTTAACACAACTCAAGAAGACGCAAGCCAACATATCCATCTGGGACCTTATTGCATCATCAAAGAAACACCGAGATCTCGTCATTAAGAACTTGGATGACACATCAGTCTCTCCCGACATGACTCCTGAGGACCTCACAGCAATGATAGGTCTCATTCACTTCGGCAATGTCATCACTTTTGCCGACATGGACCTCCCGCCATTTGGGTCCGAACACAATGAAGCCATCTACCTCAAAGTAAAAGCAAGGGGGAGACCCATCTCAAGGGTTCTAGTAGACGGTGGCTCTGCACTCAACTTAATGCCTAGCCGAGTCATGGGCATACTGGGGCTCAAAAACTCCGATTTACAACCCTCTGCACAAGTCATTAGAGGTTATGACAGCACTGCCCGTACAGTCATGGGAATGTTAGAAGTTGATATCGAATTTGGAAGCATGATCATGTCCGTCCCATTCCAAGTACTTGACGTCCCTGCTTCATTCAACTTACTTCTGGGCCGACCTTGGATCCACAGTTCCAATGCTGTGCCTTCCACTCTCCATCAGTGCATCAAGATCAGAAATGGGGACGAGATAGTCACTATCATGGCCGAGAATGTCACCATCCACAGAAATGGGGGACAACCCGTTCACCAAGTCCAACACGGGATAGAAGATGTCACTCTCTCCGGCGTCAACACCATTGACAAAAAAGGGGGAAACAGAGAGTGGGTTCCCAGCAATCCTTAAGTTCTCCGTATGATGAGGAACATGAATCACTTTCCCGGTCTCGGCCTAGGGAAACATCAACAAGGGATATTACACCCCGTGGAAGTTCCTTTTGTCAAGAACAAGTTTGGTCTGGGATACGAGCCTACCAAGGATGACTTGAAGTGCGAGCAAGCCGTCAAGAATCAAAGGACCCAAGCTCGTAAAGAAGGTCGACGATATGAAATCCCCAACTTGAGGCCTTACCGCAACACACTAAACGGTTATTTTGTTCGCCAAGGGGAAGATGTCTCGTACATGATTTTTCCCGAACCGTGGGTTAACGACAAGGGCGTCAGAAATCCCGGTCTCGAGATCTTCACCGACTGTGAAATACCGGCACTAGAAAAGGAACCTACTCCAATGTCACCCCGAGAGTGGTGGGGCAAGAAAGTGACTATAGAGTCCGAGGTAGAGGTTGCCGTGGGGGAAGAATTATCCGATCTAGCCTCCATATTCGAAGAATTTGAAATCATGGACAATTGTCAAGTCAACGCCATCTCCGACAACACAGAAATGGAGAGCCCATCTATTAGCGAGATTCAGCCAAACTCCGAGCCAATCAACAACTGGTATTCAACGAAGGGGCCCTTAATATCAGAGGATTTCTTGGTCCGAGAAATGGATTGCATACCCCGCACATCAACAAAGGAAGAGCGGCTCACACTTACTTTCGAGTCCGAGAGTGTTTCTAGTACCCTCACACAAGAGGATATGGAGGCCATAGCCGAGCGTGTGTTTCCTTTCTTTGCTAATGAAAAATTCGATATTTCTGAGTACCCCGAGATTGCAAACATCATAAATGATGAATTAACTAATAACGAACTTAATGAACAAGTTAATAACGATTCAAATTATGATGAAATAGACCACGAAAACATAACATACCTAAATGAACTAGCTCAACAGGTTCGTTGTCGTGGTGAAAATGGTTCAGGGGCTGATGAGGAATTGCATGTTGTTAATCTGGGTACCGACGAAGAGCCGAAAGAAACGAAGATTGGCAGCTTCTTCAAGGGGGAAGACAAAGACAGATTGACTGCACTGCTCAGAGAATTTGTGGATGTATTCGCATGGTCAGACAGAGACATGCCGGGTTTGGACAGAAAGGTCGCAGAGCACAGAATTCCGATCAGAGAGGACGCCAAGCCAGTAAAGTAGAAGCTCAGAAAAATCAAGCCAGAATGGTCTCTACAAGTCAAAGAAGAGATTGAAAAGCTCCTCAGTGTGGGTTTCATCAAAGTCATTGAGTATCCAACTTGGCTAGCCAACATTGTGACAGTCAGAAAGGCAAACGGCAAGGTTCGAGTTTGTGTGGATTTCCGGGATTTGAACAAAGCTTCCCCGAAAGATGATTTTCCACTACCAAACATCGACATGCTCGTCGATTCAACTGCCAACTATGAAGTCCGCTCATTTGTGGACGGTTTTACCGGTTACAATCAGATTCTCATGTCCGAAGAGGATCAACACAAGACAGATTTCACAACCCCGTAGGGGACCTTCTGCTACACAGTCATGCCGTTCGGACTAAGGAACGCTGGGGCTACCTACCAGAGGGCTGTTACGGATCTATTCCACGATATGATTCATAAAGAGATCGAGGTCTATGTAGACGACATGATCATCCATTCAAAGGGGACCGATGGTCAACATTTGATCGATCTTCGCAAATTCTTTGAAAGGCTTCGACAACACAAGATGAGACTCAATCCCGCAAAGTGCACTTTTGAGGTCATCAGAGGAAAGGTTCTTGGTTACATGGTCACTGAAAGAGGAATTGAAGCCGATCCCTCCAAGATCAAGGCAATCATTGACATGCCTCCCCCAAGGACGCAGAAGGAAATCAAAGGTTTCATGGGCAGACTCCAATACATCAGTCAGTTTGTGCACCAACTCACTTCCATGTGTGAGCCAATCTTCAAGCTACTCAAAAAGAACGTGGCTTTAGAATGGACCGATGCGTGCCAAGAAGCCTTCGACCAAGTGAAGCATTACTTGACATGCCCTCCAGTTTTGGTTCCACCACACGAAGAGAAGCCTCTCTTGCTCTATCTCACTGTCAATGATGAAGCCCTAAGGGCTATGTTAGCACAAGAACAGCGAGACTCCACAAAAGAGAATGCCATCTACTTTGTCAGTCAACGGTTTCAAGGAGCTGAAAAGAACTACTCTGTCTTAGAGAAGTCCTGTGCTGCATTGGTTTGGGTTACTCAAAAGCTCAAGCATTACATGGAGGCCTTCCCAATCAAGTTGGTAGCAAAAGTGGACCCGCTCCGCTACATCTTCGAGAAGCCTTTCATGTCAACAAGAATAGCCAAATGGTATTTCATGCTCGCCGGCTACGATATCACTTACATAACACTCAAATCCATCAGGGGGAAAGTTTTCAGTGATCAGCTTGCTGAATTTCCGTGTGACGAAGTGAAGGGGGAAGATATACAGTTCCCCGACGAGCATTTAATTTGCGCTACAGCAGAGGAAAATAAGTGGCAACTTTTTTTTGATGGCACAGCCAATAAGCATGGGTATGGCATAGGGATGTTACTTGTTGATCCAAAGGACATGTATACTCCAATTGCCATCCGCCTCGAATTTGAAGCCACTAACAACACCGCTGAGTACGAAGCTTGCATAGCGGGCTCGAAGCAGCCCTCGAAAGAAATGTCACAAGTTTAGAAGTATTCGGTGATTCCTTGCTCATCATCAACCAGACATCCAGAAAATGGAAGATTCAAGACTCAACCCTGCAACGGTATGGTCAACATCTCGAGGAATTGGTTGAACAATTTCAAGAAATCACCTTCAATTACCTGCCAAGGGACAAGAACCGTTTTGCTGATGCACTAGCCACCATCGCTTCACTGGTCGAAATGCCTGAGGGTAAAATGGTGAAGCCCTTCAAAATTTCCCGACGAAACAGTCCGGCATACTGCATGAGTATTACGATCAATGAGGTTCAAACAAACTCCCCGTGGTACGCAGATATCATGAATTTCCTCAAGGATGGTGCTTATCCCGAGAACAGCAATAAGAAGTCTCAAATGGCATTGCAAAGACTAGCCTCCCGATATGTACTGATTGGGGACAGAGTCTACAAAAGGCATCACGAGGGGATCAATCTCCTATGTGCAAATGAGACCGAAGCTCAAGAAATAATGTATGAGATCCACGAAGGTGAATGTGGGCCCCACATGAACGGGTTTATGTTGGCCAAGAAGATACTCCGCATGGGTTATTATTGGAGTATCATGGAAAGGGACTGCATCGAGAAAGTCAAGAGGTGCGCCAAATGCCAATTACATGCCAATCTACAGCACGCTCCACCCTCACAGCTTTACAATATGACCACGCCTTGGCCTTTCTCTTGTTGGGGGCATAGACATCATTGGCAAAGTTCACCCTAGTGGAAGCAATGGAAAATCTTTCGTCCTAGTAGCCGTGGACTATTTTACAAAGTGGGTCGAAGCACAGGCTTACCGAGTTCTCAACGCCAAGAAAGTGGCCGAATTCGTGAAAACCCACATCATGTGCCGATACGGCGTTCCTCATGAGATCATCTCAGGCAACGGCTCTCACTTCGAGAAAGAGATGGACGCACTCCTGGTAGAATACAAGATCACTAAGAACAAGTCATCTCCATACCGCCCTCAAACGAACGGCACGGTCGAGGCAGCTAATAAGACAATCGAGACCATTGTGAAGAAAATGGCCTCCACTGGAAGGGATTGGCCCGAAAAGTTACCTCTAGCATTATGGGGCTACCGCACGTCAATACGGACAGCGACTGGAGAAACTCCTTATGCACTGGTATATGGTTCCGAAGCTGTGCTACCAATAGAGCTCGAAGCTCCGTCCCTGCGGGTCCTCCTCGAGAACCAAGTCATTGAAGTCGATTGGATGCAAAGTCGACATGAACAGCTGGCCCTACTCGACGAGAAAAGGCTAAGGGCAATCGAGCGTACGAGGGCTTATCAACAAATGGCTAGGGCTTTCAACAAAAAGGTGAAGCCCCAAAACATCAATGTGGGAGATTTTTCCTAAGACAACACCCTCCTAATGCCATGAACCCCCTTGGAAAATGGGGACCCCGATGGATTGGTCCGTACGTAGTCAAGAAGATACTAAGCGGCGGTGCTGTCCGACTTGTGGATTTAGACGGAGATCAACTGCCAAAGGAAGTCAACCTCGACAAATTAAAGAGGTTCTACGTCTAATAAACGAAGACCATAACAAAAAAAAAAGGCTCGCTAGGTTGAAAACCCGCAAGGGCGGCATAGGCAAAAATTAGAGCATGTGCAAAAAAAAGAAGCCCGCTAGATTGAAAACCCGAAAGGGCGGTCTAGGCAAAAAACAGGGTGCACACAAAAAAAAAAATGGTCTTCGTTTGTTTGAACTACGGAGACCTGAGCCTCTACACTGGAGGAACGTAGGCAACCTTCGGGTGCGGTCTAAAACATAAACAAATACCCAAATCATTTCCAAATTAACAAGATGCAATTTTTTATTCATTTCTTGAATCATTATTATCATTACAACGAAAATTTTGAGCTAATAAAAGACATTAAAACATTAAATCCTAAACAAGTGGTCTATTCTAATTGCAATCTCTTGGGGGTGCTAGGAAAAATCTAATTTTCTCTTGGCCTTTGAAGGACCACCCGAACGACCATCAATCCTACTCTTCTTGGGAGGCCTAGGAACACTGATGCGGACCGATATCTTCTGCGCAACCGAGCGCCTCCGAGCATAAAAGTCATCCAGCGGGGTACCGAAAGGGTCGGTCAGAATGTTGTTCACATCAGCAGCAGCTTCCTTGTACCTCAAAGCACTGGTGGGCTCGAAATCCCTTCCTAGCAACTCAGCCCGAAGAGCATCTACCCAAGTAATGCCATGGTAGACGGTACCAAGCAAATGATCCAAGTAACTCTCGGGAAGAAAAATACTGCCCCGGTTCAATGGAGCGAAAACCCAACGGTCACGATCATCTCCCCAAGCCACCTGGAGCTCATTCGAGAAGTCCGGACCCATATAAGAAACTGGACGAAGTACCCCATCCCTCGGAAAAGGAATTATTTGCTGACGACCAAACTGTCTCAAAACCCGTTCTGGCTGATAAAACGAAGAGTCCCTCAATCCGGGTAAAACCACATGCTGGAAACCGAAAGTCCACTCCACAAAAGGGCGAAGACCCCAAGGACACCACTCAACATCAGCTGTAAGACGAGAAGCAAAAAATCTCCTCCAACCCTCTTCGGTCAAATCCTAATCAGCAACCGTCGCCTATGAACAGCAAAAGGAGAAAGGTCGCCATCCGCCGCATAAAGCCTGAAATGCTCCCGAAGCCATATGGTTAAAAGCAAGGGGCTTCCTCGTCGCATCTCGCCTGTACGGTGCAACTCGTCCAAACCATGCAAGGCCTCTCCTACAATAAGCGGAACTATGCTAAACCGCTGACATTTCGCCTGCAACACTATCTCAGCCAACTGCGCATCCGCAATACCCAGAGGAGTGACAAACAAAACCTCGATGAAAAGGCATAAAGCCATGTCATTCCTCTTAAAAGACTGAACCGCGACATCTTCCGAATGCAAACTGAAGAACATCGGAAGCTCAGTTATGTCAACAACGGTTCCGTGCATCATCTTCTTCCTTCTCCGATAGAGAGATTCAGAATGTCAACCCAAGAATCAACAACACCGCGGTAATACTTGGGGACGGCAATCCGACCGACCAAAGGGATACCCAAAATGGCCCCAAAGTCATCAACGGTCAGCACCATTTCATTAGCCGAAAAATTGAATGTATGGCTATCATAATCCCAAAAGGCTGCAGCAGCCTTCAACAAGTCCCAATCCAGCTTCAATGTCCGCAAAGTGAAGAGAATTCGAAGCCCGAAATCTTTGATAAAGGCATTTTTGGGATGGGTCTTAAAAGAATACACGAAGGTCGACAAATCCTTCTCGTAACTCTTGACAACCTCGGCATCAAGACTAAAACGGTTGGAGGCCATGGGAAAGAAGGTTATAAGCAAGATTGGATAATAAAATGGTGTTCAAAAATGGCAGAAAAAGGCTGTTGAAATCGATTTGTCGACCAGAAGCTAATATTATAGCTGTTGGGGGATCTTTTGGCCAGCAAGTATCAGGCCCTGAATTTCGCTTCCCAGAGGCGCGCGCCTCCCGATATCAGTCTACAAGGCGCGCGCGTCCCGTGTCCGAGAGAGGAAGCGCCCGCGTCCCAGGCATAAGAAGGCTCCAGAAATAGCCCTTGTCAGCTCAAGAAGGAAGCCCAGGCACGTTCAAACGCCCTCTATCTACAGAAAAGATCAATCCCACCAACAAGAGAAGCTCAAAACGATGACATCAAGCACTCGGAAGGGCACACATTAACTTGGTCCGCCCTTAAGGCAGGTCTAAAAACTGATATCAATCATGTAGTACTGGTTCATTATAGTCACCTGGTTGAATTCTTTGCATTCAATATGAAATCAAAAAGTACCATATCTCTTCATGCCAATCAATACAGATGCACCCCACGCAAGTATACTAAGCTGGGTGAATCCTCTATCAAGAAAATCCTCAAGTTGAATCTTCAACTCTTTTACTCAACCGATGTCATGAACATTGATTTAGATATCAGCACTATATTTGTACTGTAGCAACTCAAGATAACTCAAGGTTCTCATCATATATCATGTACTACTCTGTAGAAATTATATCTGAGATCTCACAAAGAATGGATACATCCTTCAATTTTGGTGTAGACATTCTTCCATCAACCACATATGCTAAATATTTAGCACAACCTTGATAATCATTTTCGAGCTTTCAATGCAGAACATGAATAGTATATATAATTATATCATGCTCATATAAATAGTCAAGCATACTAGCATGGAAATATTCACCATCTATTGTGGCAAACAAGAATGGCATAACATATAGAAAGCCAGATCATAACACGTATCACATCAATGTCCCATATAGGTAACATGACCAAGTCAACTTATAACGTATAGGGTGTTATCACCCACACTTCTATCAAGCTCTTATAAATAACGATATCAATCATGTAGTCTCTTACTAGAGAATATACTTTCACGTAAATCAAGAAATGAGGACAAGCATGCATATATAGCACGAAACAATGTGCACTGCACAAGATAGATATGCCTAAGTCTTTAAAGACTCGCGTTCTCGATTCTCAAACCATCTTATTCCAATTGGGATCAACACTATCAACACCAGTCCTATGCCTGGTATAACAACAAGTAACGAAGCACTCGGCGTCAAAAACACACCCAAGACTAACCCAACCTAGGCCATAGACCCTATCCAGGCTTAGAGCTAAACCATAGCTCTGATACCAACTGACACGCCCCCAAGTCCTGGGATTCCCTAATAGAACCTCAAACCTGGTGCGCGTAACTAACAAGAAGCGGAAAAACGGGAATGACACCTGAATAAATCAACTGGTATCATATATACTCAAGAGAAACGAGCTAAAATAGCTCACCACAAGTTCTATACCAATAAATTTAAACCAAATGTGGTTATATACAAGTACTATACAAGTCTACCCAAGATACTGAGTCTAAACAACTGATACAAAATCATCCTCACCAAAGTATAAAAGGACACTAGCCCTAAACAAGAACAACCTGCGAAGTAAGCTCCCAGCTATGTCGAGCCTCACTGCGCACTACCATTTGCTTTCCTGGGGGGGGAACAAATAAACAAGGAACGGGGTGAGATAAATCTCAGTAAGTTACTAGATACAAGTACATAGCATGTTATCATGTAATCATGCAAATCAAGAAGATTATCAAGTAATCATACTCAAGATGTCATCCAGTAACAAGTATATGAGAGGCTAAGCCAACTCATCAAGTAGCACATAAGGCTAAACTATCACGTTACAAAGGATATTCCAACCTTATCCCTCCCAAGTAAACCATTATTGTCGTTTCTTATGGCAGTTGAAAAATCACGATCAATCAAGTTGCTGCTGTGCAGTGCACAAGAATACCCGGTAACCGGTGTTACTCACAAAAACAAGATTCACGAGGTGTTCACGAGTTTAGCATTCACTTTTATCAGGCGTATTGCTCTAATAAAGGAAGCTATGTCCTTACTATGGCCTATAGTAAAGGGTCAAGCGTAGATACATAGATCCCCGATTATCACTTAGCCCCAGCCTCACGATAAGCGTGAACCTATATATCTCCGAACAAGCAAGGAGAACCAGCTGGACTCACACAAGAATGCACAAGTAGTATTTACTTGAACTACAAGAGTAGAACTAAGTCCAAAAGTAGTGGACCAGTCCTTCATGAACCATATAATTATGTGCTCACCAAAACTAACGAGAATAGAACTAAGTCCAAAAATAGTGGACCAGTCCTTCATGAACCATGTAATCATGTGCTCACCAAAATACCAGTACACGTACGCAATAATTACGAATACAAATCAGTAAAACAATGGCACGTAATGTGTCCACGTAACACAATCAATCCAAGTTAGAACTATTGCTAACAGACCCCAAACAAGTAGTAGGGTACATCATTTTATGTCACTTTGTCATATGCCATATTTGCATGTACATATTCATATAATCTTTAACACATTAATGTGTCTATCACGGTACCCTTACTTCCAAGTAGAGCCCAACATCTTAAACTCTATGAGTACTCATGTTCAAGACCAAGTTCTAATGCCCCAAAAGGTACATATACACTTGCTAGGACATTTTATACTAAGACTCTATGCCTTAGGAGGGGTAAGGTTTCATTTCATTTGGGATTTAAAACACTTTTTGTTAAAACAGGGGACCGGGCGGGCGCTCACTCTTACCCGGGCGGGCGCTTGCTCTAGCATTTTCGGAACCCAACTTGGAAAGATGGGCTGGCGCGCAAGACTCATCTGGGCGGTCGCCCATAGGACCGGGCGGGCGCTCGGTGGTCACGCGGCGCGGGCGCCTGGTGCAAATTTCAGCAAACACTCATTTCTTTCCCAGGCTTACAATTGTCCGTCCCAAGCGTAGGAGTATACTTTTACTAACATAATAACAATACCAAGAGTACCTAGGAGTGAAGTATCATACCCAGGACACTATTTCAAGTTCATTTCATTTTTTTTACCGTCCCAAAAATAATAGGATAATTTTCTTTTATTCAATTTAAATATTTCACCGTCCCAAAAGTATAAGTATAATTTTTTTAATATACTCATTTAGGGATACTTTCATTCATTTCACCGTCCCACAAGTATAAGTATAATTTTTCTAATATACTTGTATACATATTTAATCAAGTTAATATTTCACCGTCCCACGAATAGGAGTATAATTTTTTTAACACCTTAGGAGTATATTTTCATATACCCAGAACACTTCTTTAAGTCTATTTCGTTCTTTGTAATTCATACTAATACTCCCTTTGTCCCAAATTTACAAGTATCACAAAATTCAACCAAATCACGAAATTAACAAGTACAAGTACCAAGAATAACACATATGAATGTTATTACAAGCAAGGGGGAGCTAGTGACTTACCTACTCCGAAATCAAATTCACTCAAACTAATTTCTGTTCGGCAGGAAATGCTCTACTCACCGCCCTGATCATTTTTGCGGAGTCGGATTTTCGAACAGATGCATAATTAAGCAAGAGGGATCGATAATAGGGTAAACTCTAACTTTCTTTTCTGAGACAGAGAGAAAGAACGAGAAAGAATTTTGGGGATAATGATTCTGAGGAGGCAAACCCAAGTATATCCTTATGAACTTTCAAAGAATTGCTATTAGGCCCCTCAAGTTCTACTTTGAGCAATTAAGCCCCTGAACTTTATTTTTCACAAATGACCCTAAGGTTTCAACTTTGAACACTTAGGTCCTAAACTTGCTCAATTAGTTAAATAATTAACTCAATTAAAATAGCATATAAATATGCAAGGCCATAATTTAACAGGAATTAGGACGGGCGTTACATCATTTTTTAGGTAGTCCATTTTAATAGAATAGTCTTAGGAATAGGGCTTATACTTCAAGATTCAAGAAAATCACAAGATTGAACAATGCTACGCGCCTATGCGCCCCTTCAACATTGCGCCTCTGCGCCATGTATGCGCGCGCATAGATATGGGCCTAAAGGCTCATTGCGCCTTAATGATGTGATTCAACACTTAGAAGATTTTCTGAAGATTTGAAGACTTGATGAAATTCAAACTACGCCAAAGATCCAACGGTAGATAAATAACACGTATGCACCTAGATTTGAGGACACATGTCCACAACGGTCATATTTATGTTATGTGTCTAACGGCTATAAAAGGACACGTGTTCCACTCAATGAACTCCAGCACATCTGTCCTTGATCTTATCCATAAGGGATTTCCAATAGCTAGTTTTTGGAGTTCGCCTATAAATACCCCATAACTTCAACCATTTAAAGTTGCTAAGTTGCTCTGAATTTTCTCTCAAGTATTTATTGAAGATTTGAAGATTGCTCATAGATTTCCCAGAATTCTCAAAAACACCTTCATACCTTCATACTTAGCCCAAATCCTCAAGTAAAAACACTTTAGTTTTCTTGTGCTCTCAATATCATAGATCTAAAGAGCCTTGATACTAAGAACACACACGCACCTCTTTAAGTTTGATCATTTAGATCTTTCTTCAAGAGATACACCGGTTTTATCTAGGATTTGTTCTTTCATAGATAATAGATCTTGAGTTAGTATAGAGCTCAAAAGTTGTAATTTGTAATACTCTCTCATATTATAAGATCTCCATTAGAAATCCAAGACTAACCATCTTGGTAGAGGACGTAGATCATTCCCGATCGAACCCCTCCAAATAGCGCGTATTTATTTCTTGTCGTTTACTTTCAAGTTTATATCTTATCTCACTATTTGCTTGTTTAATCATTGTATATTGATTGGATTGAATTGTGTTGTGTTTGTTTCACATTTGCCTTAGTTTCATCTTTCACTCACTTTGAGCCAAAAGACGAGTGTGTGTGCACCCCCTTTATCATACTTTGTGCCTACTTTCATTACTAAATTCCGCTGTGAATTTCACTCACTCACTTAGGCGCATTTCATAACGCTTATTTGATAAAGTGCGCATTTGCAATTGAGTTTTTCAAGTGTACAAAAAGAATTTCAAAACAACTATTCACCCCCTAGCTATTTTTATATCCTTGTTGCCCCTTTGAGACCAACACTAATGACAATAATTCATAGTCAAATTCTTGATTTGATGCATCTTGGCATTTGCAAAATCAGAATCCAAATACCAAATGATCTCGACCTTAGTAGTTGACTTTATATACACGAGTGTATAACCATTTGTTCTCTACATGTTATGAATAACTTTTTGGCTGAAATCTAATGATTATTTCTAGCCTCGGGTAAATATGGGTCACCCAAGCCAACGGGTGTTGGCTCCATATGTGCAAGATTGAGATTCATGGATTCAAGAACGATCATAATGTTGTCTTTTCAGACCTTAATATTACTCACACTCAAACATGAAGGTTGAGTTGATATTAGAAAAATAGAACAAAATATAAACCAAATACCCTCATATATAACCATAAGCAAAACATGTTTGAATTTTATAATCTTATTTTAAAAAATTGGTACAATATTAATTATAATTTTTGGACATAAATTAACTTGCAAGTGACTTTCTTATTTTTGGACCGACTCTATACACACATAGCACCTTAAGATTGTAACATGTTTACCATAAAAAGTTTAGCGATCATATGTTGACAATAAAATCCTGTCAAATATTGAGCCTTTCTTTCGACCGACTCAATACTCATATGGACACCCACCTATCATCACATATTTAAAAACAAGTAGACGCATTTTACAATGACCAACGTAAATATTAGGTGATGTTTGGATTAAAGAGGGCCGAAGGGAGTATGTACTTTCTTTTATTGGTCTGCATGATTAGTATGTTTTATTTTTGATAATGACTAAAAATGATATGTATTTTGATGTAGTTCTAACAAATACCCCTTCAATCATTCATTGCTGTTAACTATTACCTCTATTTAGAAAAAGGTAGAGGCATTGTACAATGACCAACTAATAGAGGGCGTTAATCTTAGCACCTTCAAGTTCGTGTTCCTGCAATCGAAGCGCATTCTTGAGATCGTGATTCGATAAACGCAAGGAAGAAGATCAATTCTAAGTCTTGAAGATTTGAAGATCCGGAAAATTTAAAAGCATCACCGCGATTAGTAATCTAAATTCATCTTCATATTAATTTAATCATCTTGAACGGATCTAGGCTTTTGGGTTTAATTCCGCTGCGCATGATTGAATAAAACCCAACAATTCTCATTTTAAATTTTAATAATGTTTAATTTATCATCCTCCTTATACAAATACATATTATTAATATTAAAGTATCTTTTTTTTCAAAAAAAAAAAGTCACAATAAAAAATTTTCAGTATCTAAATTAATAAATTTATGTAGTAAAAAATATTAGAAAAACAATCATATATCAAATGAATTTAATTTATATTATTTCTCCTAGAACTAAAAAAAAAAAAAAAAAAAAAAAAACATGTCCAGATTTATCCCCCCCCCCTAATATCATCTTCTTTATCTTCCCCAATGGCCTCCTCCTCCCCCTTCCACTCTCCCTTTCCTCTTACCTTCCTCAAACAGTGACCCAGCCCACCTATATTCCCCCAGTTCGACACTCTCATCCTCTCCCCTCCCTCCACTTCGTACCTCCCTCTCCTCCCTCCAGTTTGATCATCTCCCACCCCAATCTGACCATAAACTCCCGTTCCATGCCACACCATTGAAGTCTTCCACACCACTTGAAGAGATATTTAGAATAAACACATTCTTTCCCGAGTTGCAAGAAATCTGGTACGTCTGCACATGATCCGGGCGGGTGTTTGTGTTGGTACGGTCGGACCTTACCACCTGGTCCGGTCGGGGCTTTGGACGGGTTCGGCCGGACCTCAGCTCCTGGTTTGGTCGAGTCCTGGCTTGGGTTCGGACGAATATCTGATGGACTTGGATCCCACAATCC
Organism: Campanula takesimana; assembly: GCA_026119855.1. Lineage (NCBI taxonomy): Eukaryota > Viridiplantae > Streptophyta > Magnoliopsida > Asterales > Campanulaceae > Campanula > Campanula takesimana. Next base: position 610,054 of record JAOWBW010000308.1, read on the forward strand.
CTACGTCATGCACAACCCTTCCAAGCACTGATCCACGGAATCTTCCGTCACCACCACTTCAAAAAGTGGCCCATCGGATTTCGGTTCTGGAGCAATCTCTCCACCCACGGAAAAAAAAAATCATTACTAACTTTTTCTCCTTTGAAATCCCCATCAACACTAACAATTGGATTCTGATCATTGGGTCCAACGCTATGGTTTTTCCCAGTTGAATCAAAATATGTGCCTCTGGCCGGTGGAACACGATGGACTAGGTTGTCCACATGTTGTACAGGTTCTATGCGAAGCGCCGCTCGTTGCCTTTGGACTTCACCACCGACCCGCAAAACTTGGTGAACGTTGCGTTCCACAACATCTAGTTCTCTTTCTAATGATCGACACTGGATATGCATAAAGTCTGCTATTTCATGCTAATATTGACTCTCAGCCCAATATCTTGCTTTGCACTCCCTGTCTCGAGCATAGTTTTCCTCGAACCGATATTTCTTCAAATACCCCAAGATTCGTGCAGTCTGGTTGTCTGTGTTGTCCCCGTTGTTCCCAGCCATCGCTGAATCTTCCAAGGATCGCACTTTGTCTGATACCAACTGATGTAGTGTGATGCTACAAGAAGAGTAAAGTCTATGACGACTTTAAACAATCGTCGTAGAATCGCAGCGGAAATCAACCCCTAAGAAAACCACAATGGAATTCTTGAACTATAATAATCTACTACTACCTCCGTCCCAGCTCAATGTGCACACTTACCTTTTAAGTGGGTGTCGTTGATATGTGCACAATCCAAAAAAGGAAAGTTTTTTATTACTTTTATAATCTTCCACTCATCCTCTCTCTTCCTCCCAACCACTCATTATTCTCCACTTATTCTCTTTCTTCCTCCCAACCACTCATTCTCTTTCTTCCTCCCAACCACTCATTATTCTCCACTCACAATACTTTTGAATATAAATACTCTCTCCTTAAATCTTGTGCCCAACAGTAAACGTGCGCATTGAGTTGGGACGGAGGTAGTATAAGATTATTCTGCAAGGAATCGCAATTCCCCAACAAGAATCTTCGAAGAAATCCTTCTGCAAGCTTAAAGCTTAAGGGTAAAACCCAACAATTGCAAAGCAATCAATTTTAAAAAAAAAAAAAAAAAAAAAAAAAAAAAAACTAATTTTCGGATTAAAATTTAGGCTTATTTTATAGTGCCCATAAAACTTGAAAAACAATCTAAAATCTTCTAGAATTACTCCTAACCTATATAGTAACCTAATAGGACTTAAAAACTAGTAAATTGACTCAAAATCTATCCTAAAATCCTCTAAAATTAACCTACTAAAATTAATGACAAAAATAATAATAAAAATACTAATTAAACCCTAACTAATAATAAAATACCAATATAATTATAATATTTGATATAATCATATATTCGTCCTGCATCAATTGTTCTATGCCATACTTCTGACTTCCATTTTTCATACTCAAATCGACGTACTACCTTTAACTACTCCAGAGATATAATAGAAACATTTTGTTTTAGTAGAGTAGGGAGCGAAAACCGGTTTTGAATAAAGGTTTTCCTCCCTCCCAAAATAAATTATTTTTCTTTTAAACAATATTTTTATTAGGATTATATTTTACAATATACGAGTATAATATCAATTCTCAATTTTTTTTTGTTTCGCAAGTATATTACACAAAGTTCAAAATCTAAAGAAAATATTGGAGTTGTACCATAGTGATATCATGTCTTTACCATAATAAAGCTTCCACTTCCCACAATTTCAACTAGATCCTTAAATCCTTTACAACTCAACTTCCAAAAGTAGTTCTCATATTCCATCCATCTCTTTTTATTAAAGAAGCAACTAATATAATTTCACATTGTGTTAGTACCCTACCTGAAAATGAGTTATTAGGCATTTTAGAACTCACAGGAACCTCCCAGGTATTTACAAGATGCGCAGGACTTATCCAGGATTTCCCAAAACGCCCAGATAAGAAGATTGTGATGACCTGATCGGATGAGCTGCAAAGATAGACGTTATCTAGGGTTTCTCCATAGTCCAGATTGACCAAAGCCTTGGGAACCGAGCCAATCTCTGGGATCGGCCGGGCGGCCACATCTGCCAGCCGGGCAGCCACTTCCTCCAGGTCAAGATTTCTTAAAAATAGGTGACCTCAGTTCATAATCAAAGACAACAACTCTCTCCCCGAGTTCCACAGCCAATACTGACAGCAGAACTCTCTCTCCAAGCCTTTCTAGCAATCCCGAAGGTCCGGCGAATCCACGCGTGAGATTCGACTTCGTTCTTGTCAAGATTGGTGAGGATTCTATATGTTTTCTTAGTTTAGATCTGATTTATGCTAGTTTCATTATGTTTATACGCCTATATTCATATGATTCATAACGTGCTCTTCATGTTCTTACTAGAATTCATATTTTACTCTATGACTAGGGTAGCGATCTTCATGTTTATGTGTTATTTCATGCATGTTCATGATGTTCTTATTATTATGCTAGATTTACGGCTTACCACGCGTAACATGCTAGATCTAATGTTTTAATCCCTATTCATATGCGTAGCCGATGATGATCTCCACAAGATCTAGGAACTACTTCTAAACCCTAAACTTTAGGTAATTATTACCATGATCAATAACTCTCCCATGATGAATGTGATGAATACACTGATCTTATCAATGGTATAATCATTATTCTAGGATGTGGTCATCTTGCATGTTTCTTTCTCCTCCCCCTTCATTATGCATGATCCCTCTCCTTCTCTCTATTCCGATTATGTGCGAACCACGTCAACCTGAGCTTCTCATCACGAGAGGAACGTAGGCAATCTTCGGATCCGGTCTCAATCACTAACACACTACTAACACATTCATCATGATAGAAAGTCGATCTATCGGGCGATAGGAGTGATAACTTGATATTCTTCTCTTATCGTAACTTGACCCCCCCGAACCCTCTCTGTTAAGCTTTTCTCAATGTTTTAGCTCGATAAAAACAATGTGGCGACTCTTAATAGGTTAAATGCCAACTTGAATATCCTAATCCCATAGAAAAGATAAAAATAAAATAAATAATAAAAAAGACTTCCCGTGCGTCGCCCGCATTCGGAAAGGGGTATTCACAGTGGCGACTCTGCTGGGGACTAGCTTTGAACATCTTCAAACATTAGAGGGTCAAACTTTCGTCAATATCATGATTGTATACTTACTTGTTCTTCTCCCCCCCTGTACTTTATCTCATGCAAATATCTGCTTCCCTTATAACTGTAGAGCGTTAACATCTTAATTGTTCCCCCTTGTACTATTTTAATTGTTTTGCATTGCATACATGTAAATAAAAAAAAACTTTCTATTTTCTCTCTAAAAATAACTAGTTGTTATCCGCACACTACCACTAGGTCCGTGTCACACTGCACACCCTACTGGATACTCCGCTGAGTGCACAGATTTTGGTGATCTTGTCGCCTCTATCTTCGTGGCACCCGGGCTATCTAACTCATCATTTTCACTTGTGAAGCGGTTGAGGTTAATCCCTTGTTCATTTCTAAAACCATGCACTCACAGAGTCTAGGACACTCCAAAGTTGACCGGTTGGTTTGACTAGCTTTTCTTTATAGACAATTAACGTGTCGTTCATGCTGTCATCCGTTAAGTCTTTAATGAGTCGAGATCCTTCGAGATAAAAAAGCACAAAAAATGAAATTCCCTACATCGGTGTGCACATGGTAAGCCGAGTGATGCTTTATACGAGGATCTCAACTCGTTAAAAACTTAACGAAAGTAACATAAACGTTACGTTAAATGCCTTTAAATAAGGGTTAGTCGCTAGGATCCGTTAGGTCGGTGGAAGTCGTTTGCCCTATAGGACCCTTGCCCAAATTGTCCGTTTAGGATGTGCAATACAGGTGAAAAATGAGGGGTCTATAGACGTAGTGATGACCTCCACTGATCCAGGTTTTGTAGATAGTAACCCAAAAACGGGTACCCCTTCCAACCATTAGGACTAATAATACATCGTTTTTTGTAAATAACAAAATACATTGCATGAGCCTTGTCCCGTCCTAAACCTCGTATCCGCTACCTATACAGATAAGGAAGTTTGGGTCCGTTCCGATGGTCGTCTTCAACGGTCAAGTCGCCCGCAAACTCAGTCTTCAGTCTCTGCATCAACGATGTCTCTGTCATCATCAGAGCCTACTACTCCTAATGTCTCCACTCCGTAAGTCTCCGCTGCCTCTGCCGATCCCGAGATCCCCGCCAGCATCAAGCTGTCGGACATTCCACAACCTCTCCATGCTTCTTCACCAACCTCATGCTACAGATCTCCAAGCTTGAGGATCAAATCAAGTCTCTATAAAGGGTCAACCAAGAGATCAAAAATCATCTTCATACTGAGATGAAGAAGAAAGGTGTGGCAACTAGCTTCCAAAATGGGGAGGCTATTTTGGTCGAAGATGAAACAGTGCCTATGACTTACCCCGCCAATGATGATGCTATCCCTCTCAAGGTGCCCAACTACCAAAGGGTCCCTCCTCCTGATTTTGGTACTAAAGAAACCTCCAGCAAGGGTCCATATGAGCCATCGCCAGAAATTATGGGTAGCTACTTGTCCTCTACCAAGTTGCCACCACCGTCACTACCATTAAGCATCGGTGCTGCCGTACCTACAGTCCCTACTGCTCCTCCCGCTACTCAAGCCTAGGATAGTTCTGACTTCTCCAACCACCCTCTAGTGGTTTCTATGCAAGAACAGATTCGCAAGCTCTCCGATACGGTCAGTAAACAAGCCACTCCGATTGTTAAGACGATCAACCCGAGTAATGTGGGTGCTCTACCTAGAGACTTAAAGATGCCGAAGGTCTCTACATTCCATGGTATCACATGTCCCAAGACTCATCTCGACAGTTATGTACTAGCCATGAGAGCCCGTGACTGCACCAACGAACAAATGGCTCGAGTCTTCCACACCACCTTGGACGGAATTGCTCTCCATTGGTTCTTGAGTTTGGATCCCTCCGAACGAGAGATGTGGGATAAAATCACCACTAATTTTTGCGAGAAGTACCAGTCAAACCTCGACTGGCATGTCAATCGCACTGATCTAGAGAACACCATGGAAAGGCCCGGCGAGCCTATCTATGACTTCTATAAAAGATGGAAACACAAGCTAGCAGAGGTTCAGTACCCCCTAAGGCAAAGGAACAAAAGAAAATCTTCTTCGAGTGCTTGTTGCCTGAGCTTAGGGTGGCAATTGGCAATGGTTACTTTCCCGATCTGCGGGAAATGGTTGATGTTGGGGTCAGACACGAAGCCGGTATTACTGGTGTTGTTAAAAAGGTTGCCAAAAGTGGAAATACCTCATTCCGCTACAATTCTCCGACAAGTACCGCCCCTAAAGCTAAAGAGGTCATCGGTCAAGTGAGCATGGTCCAAGACACCTCCGCCTTTGATGTCCAAGCAGTTACTAACAACTTTCCCCGAAAGGAAGACCACTTCGATGACTTCGGCATGCCCACTAGCCACGTATTCTAGGTCTTGATGAAGAAGGGTTTGATCAAGCCGATCGAGAATTATGAACCGTTGAACAAAAGGTCTAATCTTGATGCAGCCAAGTTTTACAAGTACCACAAGTACATTGGCCACACAACCGACGACTGCATACAACTCAAGCGTGTCATCCAAAAGCTCGTAGCCGATGGAAAGATCGAGAAGCCTAAAGGTCCAAACACCGTAGCAAACCCGCTCCTAAACAATGGTGGAGTAAACATGGTCGAGCTCATCGGAGGTGACATCGGTATTCTCGAGATGGTAGATGCTTTTGCCGAACTGGGGCTAGACATGAATGCTCTATTCGGAGGACTTGTCAATCTTGGGGTGATAACTCCCTTAGAACGCGGATTCCAATGGCCCAAACATGGGTGCGACATGTCCAAATTCTGCTACTACCATAGAGTGTCAGGACACACCAACAACGAGTGCTTCACCATCAAGCAGATTGTACAGATGCTTATCAAGGACAGTATCATTGCTGACCCAAGGAAGATCATCGCCATGGATGTTAATGTGGCAGCGACTGATCAAATCACCATGCTAGAGCTTGAGGATTGCATTGAGCGACTAAAAATTTCCATGAAGAAGTTTCTCCGCGACCTTGTAAACAAAGGACTCCTCAGGCAACTCAAGGGATACTCCACACACATGGGTAGTAATGTATGGAAGTATTGCCATTATCACCAAGCCACCGGTCACAGGACATAGGAATGCTTCGTTTTGAAGAAGGACATAATGAAGCTCATTCATGATGGTTCTCTTGAAGATCCTAGTCTCTCTTTAGACGAAGATAGTATAGCAACATACATCGGTGATCTGGCCGAACCTATTGTGGCAGACTCCGAATTTTATAGTAATGATGAGATAGGTTATACTTCAAAATTCATTAATGATAGTAATTCTTCTTGTTATATGCTGTCATTAGATGAACTATCTTTAGAAGCTTCTCTCTTAGGAGATTGCGACTCTGGTCCATTTAAATCTCCACCATTGTCTATCGCCGAAATCTTCGCAGAATCCGCAAAAATACCGCAGTCTATATATGACACACGAGCAGAGATCAACCTACTCACAAGGTCCGGACAGATCTATCAGTCAGACCCCAAGGGTACAAAGAAAGTCTTCAACAAAGTGTCAGAGCAAGCAGACCCTGAGAAAGAGGATCCTATCCTCACACAGATCAAACAGACTCAAGCTCACATCTCCCTGTGGTCTCTACTTACTTCATCTCTAGCCCATCGCCAAATGCTTGAGAAGAACTTGGCCGCTACTATGGTCCCATCAGACACTACCCCCGAGAATGTCACACAAATGATCGGCAACATTCACTTCGGAAATATCATTACATTTTTGGAGCTCGACGAACCTCCATTTGGCATTGATCATAATGAACCTCTGCACATCACAATCGAAATCAGTGGGAAGAAAATCCCTCGAGCCTTTGTTGACAACAGATCCGCCATCAATGTACTGCCGTCACGCAAGATGGACGTAGTGGGTGTAGATGCAACTACTCTAAGGCCCTCCAAACAAACAATCAAAGCTTACGACTCTACATGTAGATCAATGTTGGGAATTGTTACTCTGCCCATCTCCGTGGGGATGCAAACTCTGACCACGGATTTCCAAGTGATTGATATACCATCCTCCTTCACAATCTTGCTAGGGCGCCCCTGGCTCCACAAGTCCAATGTGTTCTGTCCTCCTTACATCAGTGTGTTAAGTTCCATTCAGGGAATGAAGTGACAGTTATCTACAGCGACCTGGTAACGGCACAGGGCACCGACACGAAGGGAGTACCCGTATTATAGATTCAGTATGAGGAAGACCGCAGACTCTTCAGTGGGTTCGAAATAGTGGCACAAGCTCAGATATGTGATGACGATCTCACCAGAACTTCTGATAAATTGCTACCTGTCTACAAGATACTTTGAAACATGGGCTTCATACTGAGGTTGGGGCTAGGTAAGAACTTACAAGGTCCCACACACTTGACTGAAGAAGTAGACCACAGAGGCCTGTTCGGACTAGGGTATGTACTTACTCCCACTGACAAAGCAGAGCAGAAGAAGATAGAGGTACTCAAGAAGAAGCAACTCCCTTACAAAAAGTCAGACATGAAACCCTACCACCTTTCCCTCAACAGTTACTATGTTAAAGAAGGTGAAGAGTATTCAAACTTCGAGTTCGCAGATCCATGGTTCGACCACAACGGCAAACTACAAAAGGGATTTGAAATCTTCAGAGATGCCGGGTTTGACCGGGCTAATCTAGAGCTAAGGTACATGGAACCTCGAAAGACTACTGGCAGAATTACTACCATCCAGAATGAGAACTGCATCAAGGTGAACAAAGACCTAACTTATGATACAGAATTCGTGTCACTCGATGAGCCTTTAGTCGGAGAAACCAAGGAAGCGGAACCATGGGACGGCCAAGATTTGTTCCAAAACATGAGCCTAGAAGATGACATCGTGGCTGTTGTTGAATGCGGACCTGTGACTACTGCTATCGAGAATCTGGGGCTGGTGAGCTCATCCCCTAGAAAGTCAATTCCCCCTAGGTCAGTTAGGTCCCCCTTTCTCGCTTATGAGTTCGTCCCCGTCTAAGTCTAATGACCTCAAGTCAAAAGACTACGATGTAATCGCAAACACTGTCTTTCCTTGTGCATTAAATGAAAATCTTGATCTTTCTGAGTATCCCACTATAGCCACTCTTATAAATGATAAATTAACTAATCAATCTAATTATATACAAATAGTTAATAACGATTCATTAAAAGATGAAGACACAAACGAATTAAATGACAAATACATCTGAGAAATCTCAGAGCAGGTTATTAATCAATGGGAAAATCGAGCCCAAGCTGCCAATGAGGTGTTAACATGTGTGAATCTGGGAAGACAAGACAAGCCGAAGTGGACTCAGATTGGGAGCTTCTTTCAAGGCGAAGAGAGAGAGGGGATGATCAAACTGCTCAGAGAATATGAAGACATCTTTGTAAGGTCCTGTGACGACGCGCCAGACAGAAAACGGGAACAAATAATAACACCAGACATTGGGTCAGCGAAGCAAGCAATGCCGCCAGTTAAGCCCGATTGGTCACCTCGCATGGCTTTAGAAATAGAGAAACTGCTGCAGAGAGACTTCATCAAGTTCGTATTTTGGCCAAAGTGGTTGCTCAACATTATCTCCGCAAAGAAGTACAAAAGGAAGGTGACATTCACATAGATGTCACGGGTATCGACGAGATGAGCCCTAGGCATATGTTCCCTCCGTTTGACATAGACGCATTGCTAGAAACTACCGAAGACAGAGAAGTTCGATCATTCCTCGAAGGTTTCCCCGGTAAAAATCGGATACCCACCGCAGTACAGACAGACGAGAAGTTACTCTTTCAAACTCCATGGGGTACTTATTGTCATGCCAATCAATTCTTAGAATGGAAAGGCTTTGTCATCTCTTACCATCTGCTAGCAGCCGCGCCATCAGACTCAGACGTCTACCTAGATGACTCGGTGATACACTCCAAGAGACCTTACGGCCGACACATCGAGAACCTGTGGAAAATCTTCAACGTTTTGAGAAGTCAGAAAATTCTCCTTGATCCGTCGAGATGCAGATTTGGGACTATCCAGACAAAAGCTCTAGGCTACAGATTGGGACAGAAGTTCGAAGCTGACCCCGACAAGATCAGACAGTTAATAACAATATCATCCCCTTGCCAAGAAAGTGAAAGGATCAATCTCATTGGTCTACTACACTACATCAGTCGCCTCACGATGGAAGGAGACCCGGTCCTTAAAGAATTACAGAATTGCTCAGAAGACGTTTGGAATCAGAAATACGAATTGGCTCTAGCTCAACTAAAGAGCCACTTAATGAATACCCCATCCTTACGACCACCGCATGGGAGGTTTGAGTCACAGAATGGATCCCCCATCCTTTTCCGACGCTACATAAGCTCCGACCTACCTTTGGGTCTTATCTTCAAAGCACTGGTAAAGATCGGTCAACTACAGCCAATACAAAATACGTGGTCCTGCTCTGACACTACAGATTTTTTAAGTCAAACAGAATGTGTGCCTATCACCAGAATGAAGGGCATAGTACTAACGACTGTCAAGAGTTGAAAGAAAGGATTCGACTACTCATCGAGATGGGTCGCTTAACCAAGCAGAATGAAGATTGGGTATACGCAAACGACAATGGCCTCCTCTCAGTCAAGGTTTACAATCTCCAACACTACTACAACTGACCACCACGGTCCTCCTCCACAAGCGGTACTCTCCATCAAACGGTCTTCTACAATGGCCATCCCCCTTGTAAAAAACATAAATAAAAAATATTATTACTATTATTCTCTATTACTTCCCCCCTCCTATCTTCCCTTTCTACAATCAGAAATGAACTACGGTGACCTGAGCCCCTTAGCCCTACTTATAAAAGGGGAACGTAGGCAGTCTTCAAAGGTGCGGTCCCAAAAATAAATAAAAATCCAAATCTGGTTTGTGCAAATTCAATAAAGCAAACAATCTGTTTATAACTGAGGCAAAAATCTCTATTTCCACAAGTCACTACACGTTAACATTTATTTGATGAGTCTAAGCTCGAAAGAACCTGCGAATAAATAACCTACTATGAAATTTAAAGAAACTAAAACAAATTAAAATCTAAACTATGTGTCTGCAATGGTTGTGGTCGGATACTCGGAGTCACTCTTCCTCCTCTTCCTTCTTCGGTTTTTTGTCCCTTCGTCCACGTCAAGCCTGTCTAGTAGGGTCATAAAATAAAGCCTTCCTAAGATGAGTCACCCCCGTTGGGCCTTCCTTCTTTATTTTCCTCTCAAGAGGTGCTAGTTGAGCCAACTCGGTCGCCACTTCACGTTATAGAGTCTCTTCTCTCCTCAAGCGTCTGCTCGAGAAATAAGGGACTACCACCCTACGTCTCAGTCGTCTCAAGGTCTGTCCCATATTCCCCAAGGTCGTCTGGTACCAGTCCAAGTAATCTCGAGACAGAAGTATGTCATGAGGTCGCTGTATACAGAGAGTGCTGGGCATGAGAGCACCGCTCCAAGAGCACTGCAACCCCGGCGTTGATAGTAAGTATCCTGGCATTAACCCTGCTGCAAGTCTCATCCCATGAAGAAGGTATAATCTGAGGAATCCCGTACTGACGGCACACCCATGCAGGCTGATTCATCCCTACAAATGGCTGTCTCACTCGCCTACTTTGGCAAACCCAAGGTGACACTAGTCCGACGGGATCCTCCAACACTCGCAACCTCTCCTGCAACCACAAGGTTAGTAGTCGGGCACTCCCTCTGGTCATCTTATGAGCTCCCGAGGCCAACTCTCCAATGCCATGCAAAGTCTCCCCAAGCAAACAAGGGATAATACTGCGATTGGCTCGAGCCTGGTCCACCATGTCAAGACAACCCATTGTAGCCACTCCTACATAAGGCGAAAATAGTACTGAGGCAAACAGACAGAGTGCCAGACAATCCAAAGCCATATCATACTCCACCGTGCTATTAATAAACCTAATGGGAAGCCCACAGAGGTCAACGTAACCATTCAACAGCAAGCCTCTAGCCTCTTCAATAGAAACCCTCAGCAGTTGAGAAACCCAAAGATCTGGAGGCACTTGATACTGTGGCATGGCTACCCTGTCCGTTACTCTCGCACCACAAAGAGCCGCTAAGTCTTCATATGTTGGCGTGATTTCATTATAAGAGAAGCTAAAGACATGGTTCTCATTGTCCCAGAACTTGGCAGCAGCACGAATCAGGTTTTCATCAGATTAACCCTAAAAAGAGACCAAAGGCACTTGATCCCGAATCTCCTATCAAAGGATGCACGAGTTGCCTTCGAAAGCTTCTGGACCCATATCTTCAAGCTCTTGATGAAGTAACGTTGTTTCTCCTCAGAAATCCTAGAGTGTCTATCCATCAGAAGAACGCAGAAAGATCAAAATATAGAGCAAAAGAAAGAAAAACTGTTGTCTGCTTCGTCTGCCTGCGGACTGCTGATTAAATAGGATAGAGAGTTCAAGTCCTGATCGTACAAGGAAAAATCTGACGAAAAACGTGTCAGACCAGGGATTAGCCGCGCGGCCAGTCTTTCCCCATGGCTGGCCACGCGGCCACATAAGCCAATCCAGACAGATTTGCAAGTCCATCCCCATCAAACGCCGGAATGGACCCATCTCAGACATTTTGAAGATCCCGAGTCACAAAAGAGGTCCGATAAAGAGGTGGAATTACCCAACAATGTATAATCCTCATTTTACCCTTAGGGCTCATGCATTGTACTAAATGTAAAGACATATAAATAAAATACTACTTAATTACATACATATAAAAACAAATAAAATAGTGTACATAAATGTATCTGTTTGTTTCCCTCTCTCTCTCTCTCTCTCGCTAATAAATGCAGGAATAAGGACTACATCTAGTCCGAGTCAGAATCCTCAATCTCAACCTCCTCCACCTCGTCATCATCAGTATCATCTTCATCACCATGGCCCCGCTGCTGCACATAGTGAGATCCACCGGCTCCAGAGCCTCTACCTCTGACAGACCTCCTGCGGGCACAGGATGAGGAAGCAGCCTTCGTAGGTGTTCTCTCTCTGCGAGGCGGCACCACCACGTCCTCCTGACGGCAGGTACAAGCAGCAGCTAAGCTCTGGAACAACCGCTCAAAGATATTGCCCCGACGGATAGAGCGGATATAAGCCTCCCGAGTCACCTGGGGCAGATAAGCACAGTTCAGATATAAGCCTAAAGTGTGTGTGCAAGACAGAAATCAAAGTCAAAAAGGGTATCATACCGTAGCTCCAAGCGGAGGAAGCTGGGCCCCAGTAACCTAGTCAGCCTCAATGGGAGTCAGATCAAAGTCGACCTCAATGCCGCCCCGCTGCATCCTAATGGAATCTGAGAACCTCGACATATCCATACCATATATAGCCCCTCTACTTGAGCTAGCCGGATAGGCACCGGCCTGTCTCCTCGCCAACACCTACGGGCTCACCAGCACATGCTCCACAAACCACTCATAGTCAGCCCCACTCTGGTACAAATAAGCCGGAGTCCTCACTCGGTAGTCACCGCTCGTCCTCAGCCTAGCCGGATACAGCATGTTCCTCGGCGGCTCAAGAGGGGCCCACACCACAGGGTGTCTGCTATGCTGCCTGTAGACTCTCTCGCCAAGGTACATGGCATCCCCAGTCAGCCCTACCAGAAAGCAGCGGGAAGTAGTAAACTCCTGGGCCAGACCGACCCCTGCCAACACCAGATCCGACCAAGGAAAGAACTAGAAATCCTCATGCAGCGGACCCCTCAGCCTCGAAGTAAAAATCCCAAGATCCGGCGTCTTCCTGGCCTTGCCACGGCCCTCCAACCGGTTCCTCTTTGCCCAGAACCTCATGACTGGTACCTCCTTGATCCCCTGCACACTGAAAGGAGCAATGTGGAACAGCTCGTAGACCCACACCTGTGAAAAAAAGACAGCATTTCAGTCTGTGCATTTCTATACAAAGGACAGATACGGAATAAAGGAAGCAAGTCAGAGACATACCTCAAAAGCAAACTGAAAACAGTCAAAAGACGAGGTACTGGACCTCGAGCAGACATCTAAGGCCTGGTACATCTCCGCCAGCCCGGCTCCGCCCCAAGAGACCTGACTCGCCCGCTCCAGATCAGCTAGAGCACCCAACAGAGAAAACTGGAAAAATGTCCCTGTACTCAGGAACAAGGTATGTGACAAGCTATACCATAAAATGGCTCACACCAGACAATCAGTGTCGCTTATGCCCTCAACAAAGTCTCGGATAGCCTCATCCACTAAGGTCCTCAAGCGACCTTCCTCAAAACCATTCCCCTTCACACCCCTGCCAAGCGGCATCCCAATCAACTCAACCTGACGGTGTGGGTCCGCAGACAGAGACTCATCAAAAGGTAGCTCCACATCCATGAACATGAGCCCAGTAATAGCGGCAAAGTCAGTGGGAGTAATGGTCACCTCTCTCCAACTGAAATGGAATGTGTGGGTAGTGTCCCACCAGTACTCCCTCATCACCTCAACTAAACCCATCACCTTCTGGGTCGCCTCCACGGCATGCACAGCGTCAAAAACTAGACCGAAACCAAGGGCCATAATCCTCTCCTTCACCGCACCAGCCGGCGGCAATCTCTGCCATATCTCTGCTACTGCCTTCGTGGACCCACGAGATTTCATCCTCTGCAGGTAAACACAGCAAAGGTACGTTACCCAACTGGCAATATAAGTTATGTGCAATAATTAAAAGTGTACATGCATGTTTTATTTATTTATTTATTTGCGCATATATTTGCCGTCCCCAAAAATAATCAACAATATCAGAAATTAAATAAACACAAACGATTAATTAATTTAATGCAGTCTTAAAAATAATACGACAAGTATGAAATAAAAGACGTAAAAAACCCAAAAAGCAATAAGCGAGATTGTTACCTCCTTCGTCTCTATCAGCCTCCCGCCAGACCAATGTTTGTCAGGGCCTACGTACAAGTCAAAGTGTTGTCCCATCATGAAATGCCACTCATCGGGACGAAAATTTCTAGAAGCCATCCTCGCCCGCTGTTGATGTTGCTCCTCTTGTTGAGGTGGCTCCGCCCCTCCACCTTGTTTAAATTGTGGCCCCGCACCTTCACCTTGCTCATAAGGTTGCTCCGCGCCAAAAAGATACTGGAAATCCATCTCAACAATAGCAAAAATATCTAAAAAAAACCTCTCCTTTTCTCTCTAAAACTCGACAAAAATATGAAGAAAGAGAAGAAGAAAGCAACAGCCGGCGGCTGTTTGTAGGGTCTGTCCAGCGAAGGGACTAGCCGCGCGGCCTGTCTGTCCAGGAGACGTGGCACGATCTCAGCCCTCCATCTCGCGCACCCACCAGCAATCCTCCTCAACGAATTCCAGCCAATCAGAAGGAATAGCCACGCGGCCACTTATTCCCCAGGTGGAAATATTTACAATTTAGCCCCTTCAGCTTGCTTTTTATCTAAAAATAGCACCCTTAGCCAAATTTAACCAGAATTTGACCAAAAATTACTAAACCGGGCCCGAAAGGCCTCCAAGATTCCAAAATTTCCAAAATTTGGTCTGGAAGACCTCCTAAATTAACAAACCCGGCCCAGAAGGCCTCCAAGATTCCGAAATTTGGTCCAAAAGACCTCCAAGATTCCAACCCAGCCCGGAAGGCCTCCAAAATTCCAAATCAATCTATAATGGAAGGTCGGAAACCTCCGTAAACCCTAAGAATTATAATTGAATGTCGGAAACGTCCACAAACCCTAAATCGGATTAAGGAAACCGTAGTAAATCCTTTAAATAACCTAATCAATTTATAATTGGAGGTCGGAAACTCCGTAAACCCAAAAGATTATAAATGGAGGTCGGATGCGTCCGTAAGCCCTTAATGTTGAGAAAGTTATTTGGCGTAACCCGTGCGAGCTCTAAACAATCGGTGTTCCCAGTTACCGGATTCTGCGATATTGAGGACTATACCTCTCAAAGTACCGTAGTTTGCCGAGAAATTATGCGATTACGTGCGCTCTATAGGAAGTTAGAATCCATCTCTAATTTTGTTCTCGATTCTTAAAACTTCTTGTCATACCGTGCGTAGGGCCTTTCTTCTTTCCCCAATAGAGTCCATATGCAACGATTTATTGCTTACGAATGTTCGGTCTTCATACAGGATAGTGTTCGTAGGATTGTTATCCCCAGCAGTAGGCTGATGTCTCGTTTCTTTTTCCTTTTTTCCCCAGTAAGGTCCGCGCGACTTTATTGCTTTACGAATGTTTGTCTATTCCCTGCGAAAGATGATGTCTCGTTTCTTTCTCCCCCAGTCCTCGAACTACGACCGGCTTGATTCCATTTGGATACGTAGGTAGCCTGACAAAGGTTCAGCCGCCCGACCAACCTGGTCACCTTTTTCTCACTTCTCTCCCACAAATTTGGAAATCATGTTTCAGATCGGTTCGTTTCTTAATCGACGACCCTCCATGCCTTGCAAGAAGCGTCGTCAAGGAGCTACTGTTAGTACCTAACCTGAAAATGAGTTATTAGGCATTCTAGAACTCACAGGGACCTCCCAGGTATTTACAAGATGCGCAGGACTTATCCAGGATTTCCCAAAAAGCCCAGATAAGAAGATAGTGACGACCTGATCGGATGAGCTGCAAAGATAGACGTTATCTAGGGTTTCTCCAGAGTCCAGATTGATCAGAGCCTTGGGAACCGAGCCAATCTCTGGGATCGGCCGGGCGGCCACTTCCTCCAAGTCAAGATTTCCTATAAATAGGTGACCTCAGTTCATAATCAAAGACAACAACTCTCTCCCCGAGTTCCACAGCCAATACTGACGGCAGAACTCTCTCTCCAAGCCTTTCTAGCAATCCCGACGGTCCGGCGAATCCACGCGCGAGATTCGACTTCGTTCTTGTCAAGATTGGTGAGGATTCTATATTTTCTTAGTTTAGATCTGATTTATGCTAGTTTCATTATGTTTATACGCCTATATTCATATGATTCATAATGTGTTCTTCATGTTCTTACTAGAATTCATATTTTGCTCTTTGACTAGGGTAGCGATCTTCATGTTTATGTGTTATTTCATACATGTTCATGATGTTCTTATTATTATGCTAGATTTACGGCTTACTACGCGTAACATGCTAGATCTAATGTTTTAATCCCTATTCATATGCATAGCCGATGATGATCTCCACAAGATCTAGGAACTACTTCTAAACCCTTAACTTTAGGTAATTATTCACATGATCAATAACTCTCCCATGATGAATGTGATGAATACATTGATCTTATCAGTGGTATAATCATTATTCTAGGATGTGATCATCTTGCATGTTTCTTTCTCCTCCCCCTTCATTATGCATGATCCCTCTCCTTCTCTCTATTCCGATTATGTGGGAACTACGTCGACCTGAGCTTCTCATCACGAGAGGAACGTAGGTAATCTTCGGATCCGGTCTCAATCACTAACACACTACTAACACATTCATCATGATAGAAAGTCTGATCTATCGGGCGATAGGAGTGATAATTTGATATTCTTCTCTTATCGTAACTTGACCCCCGAACCCTCTCTGTTAAGCTTTTCTCAATGTTTTAGCTCGATAAAAACAACGTGACGACTCTTAATAGGTTAAATGCCAACTTGAATATCCTAATCCCATAGAAAAGATAAAAATAAGATAAATAATAAAAAAGACTTCCCATGCGTCGCCCGCATTCGGAAAGAGGTATTCACACACAGACCCTTTTCATTTCACCTCCAATTAACCAATACAACTAGGGATGGCAACGGGCGGATACGGAGCGGGTTTGCTCATAACCAAACCCGCCCCGTATGGTGTTGAACCCGTACCCGCCCTGCCCCGTATTCCATAAAAGCATAATTTTATGGATGAAATTAACATCATAAGACGTATTATATATGCTGCAAGTAGAGATGAAACTATAATCAGCAATAACCACGCAAAATATGGAGTGTATTGGGACATTACAATAAATAAAAGCATGCTTTAGTATACGGGGCGGGGCGGGCGGTGACCAGCGGGTTGGGGTGTGTTACCAAACCCACCCCATAACCCGTCGGATTTTGAAAAATGGTTACCAAACCCGCCCCGTTGCGGAACGGACTGTCCCGGATATGGATCCCCGGACAAATTTACATCCCTAAATACAACCTTCCCATCCAACCTCAAATAAGGAAAAATAAAATAAAATTAAAAAGAACCCAAGCCAGTGGTGAGTTCTAATAGATCAATCATTCAGTTTTTTTGCCGGCCTTCTGTTTTTCTAGACCTTTTCCACTGATTGGTATACTCACTGGCACTGAATTAGCATTGTTAGAGTAAATGACTTTGAATAAGTCAAATTTGAGAAGAAAAAAGAAAGTAATTAAATCCTTTTTGGGATTTAATTAAGGACTCCTTCTGTCTTCTGGTTTAGGTCTCTAGCCTATAAATACTAGCCATAAACTAGTATTTTTCTGTGCTTGATTCAATTGACATGGAGAGAGAGATAAGTGATTCTAGATCTAGGGATTTGCATAGGTAGGAACTTTGTGATCAAAGTTCATGCAAACATAGATTAGTGTGATCATCTTCTTGTAATTGTTTCTCCGCCATAATAATATCTGTTTCCCTTTGCCCGTGGAGGTAGCCAATAGAGATTGGTGAACCACGTATATTCTGTGTTGATTTGTGTTCATTATTATTTATCTCTTGGGTCTGATTTACTAACAAGTGGCATCAGAGCTTGGTTGAAAAGGAGAATTAGCATCGACGGAAGAGATCCAAGATCGAAGAAAAACAAGGTAGCAGTTTCTGGTCCGTTTTTATCCAGCGCAGCGGTGAAGAAAAAGGCGTAGCGCATTCGTTCACCGTTGGATCGTGCTGATATTCGGTGAGTAGCTTCGGGACTCATAGATCTTCGATCTGAACGGTGGAGATTGGATTTTGATGTCCGTAGCATCCGAAATTGTATCCGTACAGAAGCTGCTGGTGTTCTGTCTTCGATTGTATGCGTTTGGAGTTTCTTGTTGCGATTTCTCTTATTGGCACCAGAGCCGGGTCAGGTGAGAAAGATCAGGGCATTCCGCTGCGGTAGAAAGAGATGGATTCCGGGATGGACAAGAAAATCAACAAGTCTGACGGGAAGAACAGGTTTTATTATCTGATGGAAGATTATGCATTGGGCTTGCAGATCGTGAGCAGAAAAAGTGCAGATCGCGTGCAGAAAACGTGCAGTTCGCGTGCAGTCTTGGTGCGGGTCGCGTGCAGTTTTGGTGCAGATCGCGTGCAGTTTTTTCGTGCAATCCGCGTGCAGTGTCCATGCAGAAATCTGTGCTAGAAATAGCAAATCTGGTAGATCAGCATCTGAAAGTTCGTCTGGTGTTCGGTGGTGATCCAAGAACGCATCTAGAATGTTTCGGTGTCTAGTATCTACATCTAAAGACGGAGATTTGAAGCTAGGGTTCTGTGATCAGAAGTTAGCTGTCTGGTATAATCTGAAGATCTAACATCTGTTGTAGTCTATTCTAGTGATCTAGAAGTAGATACAAAATCTGTGTTGCCCGAGGCAATAATCTGGTTAGATTTCAGAGTTGTACATCTGACTCCGCGTCTGAAGAATTCTGAGTCGGCTGCAGCAATAGCGAGCAGTGACAATCTGAATGAGGATAGTGATTATGCCCTGGTGACCGAAGAAGAAGCGTGCAAGGAAGTTGCATGGGTTCGAGATTCGGGAGTTTTTTATCGCATGTGTTCGCGCAAGGAGCAGTCTACAACGTACGAGCAGAAGGATGGAGACCGTATTTATATGGCTAATGGATCTATCTGCAAAGTAGTTGGCATGGGCTCTATAAGGGTAAGAACTTCTGGTGATAAATATCTCACATTGAACAAGGTGAGACACGTTCCACAAGTAGCAAAGAATCTGGTATCACTTAGTCGGTTGGACAAGAAGGGATACAGTTTCAAAGGTGAAGGTGGAGTTCTAGATGTCTACAAAGGTTCGGATGTGATTCTGAAGGGCGGAAGAAAAGATTCTTTGTTATCCTCCAAGGTTCTGAGATTGGTGAGGGTGTTGGCGAGCAGGTGGAGCATCGTTTTACTCTAGGCCGGAGTGAACTGGGCAAGCCACGGCTAGAAGATCAACACATACCAATTGTGTCAGTCATGGTTGGCAAGATCCAATGTCGACTGGATGGGCCACGTCTGAATGACTGTTGATTTCCCGTTGGGGTGATTCTGGGTGTCCGTAGGATACATTGCATGCAGAAAATCTGATTGTCCAGAGGACAAGGTTGTTTGCCTAGTGAGGCAAATTCTGAGTGTCTTGAAGATACATGGCGCGCGCGGAAAATCTGGTTGTCCGGAGGACAAATCTAGTGTCTTTGACGAAAGACAGACTGAGGCAAAGGTTGAAAAATCTGGTACGAGCGATGTGGCTCAAGGTGGAGTCTATGTCAGAAGCTCGTGCATCTGAATTATTAGGGGAGATTCAAAGTCAAGGTGGAGATTGTTAGAGTAAATGACTTTGAATAAGTCAAATTTGAGAAGAAAAAAGAAAGTAATTAAATCCTTTTTGGATTTAATTAAGGACTCCTTCTGTCTTCTGGTTAGGTCTCTAGCCTATAAATACTAGCCATAAACTAGTATTTTTCTGTGCTTGATTCAATTGACATGGAGAGAGAGATAAGTGATTCTAGATCTAGGGATTTGCATAGGTAGGAACTTTGTGATCAAAGTTCATGCAAACATAGATTAGTGTGATCATCTTCTTGTAATTGTTTCTCCGCCATAATAATATCTGTTTCCCTTTGCCCGTGGAGGTAGCCAATAGAGATTGGTGAACCACGTATATTCTGTGTTGATTTGTGTTCATTATTATTTATCTCTTGGGTCTGATTTACTAACAAGTGGCATCAGAGCTTGGTTGAAAAGGAGAATTAGCATCGACGGAAGAGATCCAAGATCGAAGAAAAACAAGGTAGCAGTTTCTGGTCCGTTTTTATCCAGCGCAGCGGTGAAGAAAAAGGCGTAGCGCATTCGTTCACCGTTGGATCGTGCTGATATTCGGTGAGTAGCTTCGGGACTCATAGATCTTCGATCTGAACGGTGGAGATTGGATTTTGATGTCCGTAGAATCCGAAATTGTATCCGTACAGAAGCTGCTGGTGTTCTGTCTTCGATTGTATGCGTTTGGAGTTTCTTGTTGCGATTTCTCTTATTGGCACCAGAGCCGGGTCAGGTGAGAAAGATCAGGGCATTCCGCTGCGGTAGAAAGAGATGGATTCCGGGATGGACAAGAAAATCAACAAGTCTGACGGGAAGAACAGGTTTATTATCTGATGGAAGATTATGCATTGGGCTTGCAGATCGCGAGCAGAAAAAGTGCAGATCGCGTGCAGAAAACGTGCAGTTCGCGTGCAGTCTTGGTGCGGGTCGCGTGCAGTTTTGGTGCAGATCGCGTGCAGTTTTTTCGTGCAATCCGCGTGCAGTGTCCATGCAGAAATCTGTGCTAGAAATAGCAAATCTGGTAGATCAGCATCTGAAAGTTCGTCTGGTGTTCGGTGGTGATCCAAGAACGCATCTAGAATGTTTCGGTGTCTAGTATCTACATCTAAAGACGGAGATTTGAAGCTAGGGTTCTGTGATCAGAAGTTAGCTGTCTGGTATAATCTGAAGATCTAACATCTGTTGTAGTCTATTCTAGTGATCTAGAAGTAGATACAAAATCTGTGTTGCCCGAGGCAATAATCTGGTTAGATTTCAGAGTTGTACATCTGACTCCGCGTCTGAAGAATTCTGAGTCGGCTGCAGCAATAGCGAGCAGTGACAATCTGAATGAGGATAGTGATTATGCCCTGGTGACCGAAGAAGAAGCGTGCAAGGAAGTTGCATGGGTTCGAGATTCGGGAGTTTTTTATCGCATGTGTTCGCGCAAGGAGCAGTCTACAACGTACGAGCAGAAGGATGGAGACCGTATTTATATGGCTAATGGATCTATCTGCAAAGTAGTTGGCATGGGCTCTATAAGGGTAAGAACTTCTGGTGATAAATATCTCACATTGAACAAGGTGAGACACGTTCCACAAGTAGCAAAGAATCTGGTATCACTTAGTCGGTTGGACAAGAAGGGATACAGTTTCAAAGGTGAAGGTGGAGTTCTAGATGTCTACAAAGGTTCGGATGTGATTCTGAAGGGCGGAAGAAAAGATTCTTTGTTTATCCTCCAAGGTTCTGAGATTGGTGAGGGTGTTGGCGAGCAGGTGGAGCATCGTTTTACTCTAGGCCGGAGTGAACTGGGCAAGCCACGGCTAGAAGATCAACACATACCAATTGTGTCAGTCATGGTTGGCAAGATCCAATGTCGACTGGATGGGCCACGTCTGAATGACTGTTGATTTCCCGTTGGGGTGATTCTGGGTGTCCGTAGGATACATTGCATGCAGAAAATCTGATTGTCCAGAGGACAAGGTTGTTTGCCTAGTGAGGCAAATTCTGAGTGTCTTGAAGATACATGGCGCGCGCGGAAAATCTGGTTGTCCGGAGGACAAATCTAGTGTCTTTGACGAAAGACAGACTGAGGCAAAGGTTGAAAAATCTGGTACGAGCGATGTGGCTCAAGGTGGAGTCTATGTCAGAAGCTCGTGCATCTGAATTATTAGGGGAGATTCAAAGTCAAGGTGGAGATTGTTAGAGTAAATGACTTTGAATAAGTCAAATTTGAGAAGAAAAAAGAAAGTAATTAAATCCTTTTTGGATTTAATTAAGGACTCCTTCTGTCTTCTGGTTTAGGTCTCTAGCCTATAAATACTAGCCATAAACTAGTATTTTTCTGTGCTTGATTCAATTGACATGGAGAGAGAGATCAATGATTCTAGATCTAGGGATTTTCATAGGTAGGAACTTTGTGATCAAAGTTCATGCAAACATAGATTAGTGTGATCATCTTCTTGTAATTGTTTCTCCGCATAATAATATCTGTTTCCCTTTGCCCGTGGAGGTAGCCAATAGAGATTGGTGAAACCACGTATATTCTGTGTTGATTTGTGTTCATTATTATTTATCTCTTGGGTCTGATTTACTAACAAGCATCACCTCACCATGTTCCATTAACTCAACGACTCAGTCTGAGTCAACTGGGTCAAACAAGAATCAGTTGTTTCATCACCGAGTTTCCAAGCTGAGGTGGTGATGAGTGGCCGTGTATGCCAACCTGTAGACACCCCGCCTTGGACCGCTCACCCCGATTGCACATTTGATCTTGTGTTTCTCCCCATTTTAAGTGTTTCTCGTTAGTTTCTGTCACTTCCGTTAAGTTCCTGACTGACTTCGTTAAGTCCAGGGACTAAACTGAATGACAGGGCTGACTTTCTAGTCCATTCTGTCAAAATTGCCTTATCTGAGTCGCGCGCCTCCGACACTAGGAGCCAGGCCGCGCGCGCCTCCGCCCCCAAAGCAGGAAGCGCGCGCCTCTGGGCGTCAGTTACAGATTTCTGGCCAGGATTCCCTCCCTTGCTCAATTTACAGGATTTTGCCGGGAAGGATTTCTTGGTGACTGAGTTTTGGCACCAAAAACACCCCTCTTTCACCTATAAAAACCTCTCTTTACCTCCATTTTCAAGGATCGGAAAATCATCAAAAAACTAGACAAAAAGAGTCACTTTCTAAAGGTTCTCCAAGGATCTCATCAAGCAACATTTGAAGTTCTTCAAATTGTAGGTAAAAGTCCATCTTTTCCTTTCTTTTCTACTTCATCTCCTCTCTCTCTTTTACTCTAATCAAATGTGCAATCACCCAAATCATTTTGGACATGACTCTAATGATCACCTCATCTCATTGAGGTTGGTTAAAGAGTTATCTCCTACATTCCAAATCCTATTTTAAACCCCTTTTTTTATAACTTAAAGAAGAAGAAGAAGAACGTTATCATTCATGTAGATTTTGATCAAGCAAGACCAACTTTAGTTGGGCAAGATGGGTGTTTCGGTACTTCCCATCTCGTAATCTAACCCCGAACCTCAAAACAAAGAATCTCTGTTTCGTAATCAAACTTAGGCTACATCAATAGGTTTTTCTTATGTTCCTCAAAACATAGGTGGCGACTCTAAAACAAGTTAGACATACTAGGATAATTCACCGCTCTAGCCAAGCCGTGGTTCCCCTGGGTATCTACAGTGGCGACTCGCTGGGGAGTTTATTTGAGGGTTAAACTTGCATTCTGATCGAAATCTACATCTTTTCTGGGCATTCTGTTTCCTGATGGGGGAGGCGCGCGCGTCTGGCATTTTAAGCCTAACGCGCGCGCATCCCGCATCAAGAACCAGAATCGCCCACTTCTTCATATTCTTCATCTTCTTCTTCTGTTATTCTGCACTAATCACTTCTGCAGGGGTTACAATATGAACATGGGACCAGGGCAATCCACTGAGTCCAAAGTCTGACATTCTGACAGGTGTGCCCCAGAAGCGCGCGCCTCACATAAGCATTGCGCCATGCGCGCGCGTCCACATCAGCACTCAGAGGCGCACGCTTCTGGGTTGATTCCCAGAACAGAAACAGGTTTCAGTGACTGAGCAGAACAGTGGGGTGTGGGCACAGTTGCCTGCATCAGAACAGAATTGAACCCTCGGACTGTTTTAATTTGTGTTTTTATTTACCGGTCACACGGGTGATTCGGGAGTTGTAATTTTATGTGCTTACGTGTTTTGTGTGTTTTTCTTTCTTTCAAAAAAAAAAAAAAATCTAAAAAAATAAAATAAAAAATTTGTCACTTGTTAGACCTCACACTACATGCACATATTCCTATGAACTGCTCACTATCGAGTCGCACAAGTCCAACCCAAAACCCGTCGAGGCCCGTCCTAGAAAGTTTCAAGCTCCACCAGACCTTGGCTCTTTCGAAGCGGTAAACCTCAGCCCGTGGCGTAGTTCAAGACTACATGCCGGGGGTGACCTTTGAGCCTCATATTCAAGCGAGCACAAACAACACAAATTTTAGTTAGGGTCTAACACTCCGGACTCAGTCGGTTTCCATGTACTGAGATTTCCTAAACTAATGTCTTCAAATCATACATGCCAACTTGTTGAAAGGGACGCAATAAAAATCCGTCCCAAAAGTGGTTATTTTGGACGAAAATAAAAATCCGTCCCCGCATGTATGCTTTACTACATTAATTTAGTTTAATCCCGATACATGTAGGATTCACAAGCGCGATGGAATCCGATGAGTATATGGGACCGCGAGATGGTCTATGTACTAGTGTGACGATTCCATTATTTTCTTAGAAACCCCAAAAGGGATTCATTCCCTCCGACTTATAAAAAAAAAAAAAAAAAAAAAAGGAGTCTTTTCTTATGTGGTTCGAGTCGTGTGCCCAACTGTGTGTTCTAAGCCTCTTCATGGACCGCAAGTGTTACTCAAGACTGACAAGGCCTCTTCTGCAATATAGGTTCAATTGGTACTTACAAAGTCTACCGGGATTCAGCAAATCGGTTAGTCCGTGAAGAGATCACTCCAACAGCTCCAACATCAACCATGACCGGCAGCAGCAGCAACACCATGTCTCTCGAACAGCTCTCAACTATGGTCCAACTCCTCCAAGAGCAAGTCTCCACCCTTAACAAGGAGGCACAAAGCAAAGACGACATTGGCAATCCCACCTCGACAGCCAAAGGGAGGCCCACGAGGCCGAAATGGAGCTAATGAAAGAAAAGCTCACCAACCTTGCCAGGGAAGAACAAGAACAATGATGATGAATCCGAATGGACCGAGGGTTTGTTCAAGAGTCCTTATGTCAACACCGCACAAGAAAATGGGGGAACCAAGTTCCGAGAACAATGAGCCCAAAATGGTGGATTCTATCATGGCCTACATCGACCAAAAATTCAATGGGCTCAACATGGGGAAAGGCTCCGACACAAGCCTTTATCAATCATCCATCCTCATGAGTACTATGGCCGCTCTTCCCGATAAGTTCAAGATGCCCGACATAAGCAAATTCAAGGGCAACTCTTGTCCTATGGCTCACATTGAGACTTATATTTGGGCAATGGTTCCAAAGAAGGTCTCCCCACAAGTGATGGCTCAATGCTTTCCTCTCACTCTCGAGGGGGGCGGCAAAAGATTGGTATGCTACTCTCCCGCTCACTGTCCGTCTTGATTGGGACTCCGCCATGCTTGCCTTCAAGAACCAATACCAAGGCAACACCACTCACGGCCCACAAGGAAAGAGCTAGAGAACACTACTCACGAGACAATGAGTCCTTCATCGACTTCACAAGGAGATGGAATGACAAACTCTCTGAAATTGTTGAGAGCCGAACACAAAAGAGCAAATGGACATATTTCTCAAGTGTCTCAAGATTGATCTCCGCACTCACCTAAGTGGGGCTTGCTACTCCGACTTCTCCCAAATGTATGAGGCGGGGGTACGCATGGATGACTTGCTCAAGGAGATCAAGAAGAAGACCACTCCTACTTACCGGTACAAGGCGCTTCCAACTCCACAAAAGAGGCCTCGGTCAACGCCGTCACTATTGACAAGGGGAATTACAAAAAGGTTCCTCCACCTCAAGGGAAGAAGTCCCGAAGTGACCGTGTCTACACGCCTCTCCAAGGCATGACTCAAACCGAAGTGTTCGAGGTCCTCAAGGCAAAGGGTCAAGTCACACCCGTGCAAGGGTACCAACCCAAGACGATCAACTCCAATCATGCTCACCACAATATTGTGGCTACCACCAATATAGTGGCCACACCACCGAGGATGCTTCATTCTCCGCAATGTCATTCAAGATCTCATAGATAAGAAAGAATTTGTAGTGACTAATGACGAGCATGTCAATGTAATAGAGATAGGAGAACTTGAGGGGACCACCCATTCAATCCCAATTGTGAATGGGGGCCCCAATGTTATGAATAAACTTGACAATTCTTGTTATGTAGTGACTTATGATGAAGTAATGAGGGAAGTACTAGAGAATAGGAAAAAGAAGCAAGATGGGAACGTCAACATGCTAACTCGATCCGGTCGAGTCATAGCAAGCAACCCTTCCACTTCCGCACCGAGCTCCTCTTCTCAAAAGCCGCAAGCTCACAACGCTCCCGAAGATCCTCTACTTGTCCAACTCAAGAAAACTCAAGCAACATCTCTATTTGGGACCTCATTGCATCCACGAAGAAACACCGAGATCTTGTCATCCGCAATCTCGATGATACATCATTTCTCCCGATACTACTCCCGAGGACCTCACGGCAATGATTGGTCACATTCATTTTAGCAACGTCATCACCTTCGCCGATATGGACCTTCCACCGTTTGGTTTCCGACCACAACGAAGCTATTTACCTCAAAGTACGAGCAAGGGGGAGGCCCGTCTCAAGAGTCTTAGTGGACGGTGGTTCCGCACTCAATCTCATGCCTGGTAGGATCATGGGCATACTGTGGCTTAAGGATTCCGATTTGAAGCCTTCTACTCAAGTAATCCGAGGTTATGACAGCACCGCCCGTACAGTCATGGGTATGATCGAAATAGACATTGAGTTTGGGAGCATGGTCATGTCCGTTCCATTCCAAGTGCTTGATATCCCGGCCTCGTTCAACTTACTGTTGGGCCGACCATGGATTCATAGTGCTAATGCCGTACCGTCAACTCTCCACCAATGTGTCAAGATCCGAAATGGTGATGAAATAGTGACCGTAATGGCTGAAAACATCACTATCCACAGGAAAGGTGAGCCCGTCCACCAAGTCCAGCATGGTCTACCAGACTCCACTCTCTCCGGTCGTCTCAATCAACGCCATTGACAAAGAAGGGGGAAACGGATCATGGACCCCCAGCAATCACAAAGTCCTCCGCATGATGAGGAATATGGACTACTTCCCTGGTTTAGGCTTAGGGAAATATCAACAAGGAATCCTACATCCCGTGCAAGTCCCATTTGTCAAGAACACCTTCGGTTTGGGGTATGAGCCTTCAAAGAAGACTTGAAACAAGAGCAAGCAATCAAGAACGAAAAGGGCCGAGCTCGTAAAGAAGGCCGTCGTTATGAAGTCCCTAATCTAAGGCCTTACCGCAAGACGTTGAATGGTTATTTTGTCCGCCAAGGGGAAGACATTCCATACATGATCTTTCCCGAGCCGTGGGTTAACAATAAAGGTGTCAAAAAGCCCGGCCTCGAAATCTTCTCCGATTGTGAGATCCAGAAATCCAAAAGGGAACCAACTCCCATGTCGCCCCGTGAATGGTGGGGGAGGAAGATGACTGTAGAGTCCGAGAAAGAAATCACCGTGGGGGAAGAACTGACGGATTTAGCCTCCATGTTTGAAGAGCTTGCCATAATGAATGAGTGCCAAGTTAACGCCATCCATGACACCGTCATCATGAACGAGACTATCAGTGAGATCCCGCCAAGCTCCGAGCCGATCAACAATTGGTATTCAACAAAAGGGCCCGTGGTATCCGAGGAATTCTTAGTCCAAGAAATGGGTTGCATACCCCGCACAACAACAAAGGAAGAGCGGCTCACACTTACTTTCGAGTCCGAGAGTGTCTCTAATACCTCACCCAAGAGGATTTGGAGGCCATAGCGAGCGTGTGTTTCCTTTCTTTGCTAATGAAAAATTTGATATTTCTGAGTACCCTGAGATTGCAAACATCATAAATGATGAATTAACTAATAATGAACTTAACGAACAAGTTAATAACGATTCAAATTATGATGAAATAGACCACGAAAACACAACATACTTAAATGAACTTGCTCAACAAGTCCGTAGTCGTGGCGAGAATGGTCCAAAGGCTGACGAAGAATTGCATGTTGTTAATCTGGGTACCCAAGAAGAGCCAAAGGAAACCAAGATTGGAAGCTTCTTAAAGGGAGACGACAGAGACAGATTGACTGCATTACTACGGGAGTTCGTGGATGTGTTCGCATGGTCATACAAAGACATGCCGGGTTTAGACAGAAAAGTAGCAGAGCACAGGATTCGATCAGAGAAGATGCCAGGCCAGTAAAACAGAAGCTCAGAAAGATCAAGCCAGAATGGTCTCTGCAGGTCAAAGAAGAGATTGAGAAGCTCCTCAGTGTGGTTTTCATCAAGGTGATCGAGTATCTGACATGGTTAGCCAACATTGTGACAGTCAGGAAGGCGAACGGCAAGGTTCGAGTTTGTGTAGACTTCCGGGATTTAAACAAAGCTTCCCCAAAGGATGATTTTCCACTCCCTAATATCGACATGCTAGTCGACTCCACTGCTGGCCTACGAGGTTCGATCATTCGTGGATGGGTTCGCTGGGTACAATCAGATTCTCATGGCCGAGGAAGATCAACATAAGACAGCCTTCACAACACCGTGGGGTACCTTTTGCTACACAGTCATGCCGTTTGGTTTAAGAAACGCTGGGGCTTCCTACAAAGAGCCGTGACAGACTTGTTCCACGATATGATTCACAAAGAAATCGAGGTCTATGTGGACGACATGATCATTCACTCCAAAGGACCGATGGTCAACATTTAATCGATCTCCGCAAGTTCTTCGAAAGGCTTCGTCAACACAAGATGAGGCTCAACCCTGCAAAGTGCACATTCGGGTTATCCGAGGCAAAGTTCTTGGTTATATGGTCACTAAAAGGGGAATCGAAGTATACCCCTCCAAAATCAAGGCAATCATTGACATGCCTCCTCCAAAGACGCAGAAAGAGATTAAAGGTTTCATGGGCAGACTACAATACATCAGTCGGTTTTTGCACCAACTCACTTCCATGTGCGAGCCAATCTTCAAGTTACTCAAGAAGAATGTAGCTCTAGAATGGACCGACGCGTGCCAAGAAGCCTTCGATCAAGTGAAGCATTACTTAACGTGCCCTCCTGTTCTAGTTCCGCCGCACAAAGAGAAACCTCTGTTACTCTATCTCACTGTTAATGATGAAGCCCTAGGGGCTATGTTAGCACAGATTAACGAGAGTCCACAAAGGAGAACGCCATTTATTTTGTCAGTCGCCGATTCCAAGGGGCGAAAAGAACTACTCTGTCTTAGAGAAGTCATGTGCAGCATGGTTTGGGTCACTCAAAAGCTCAAACACTATATGGAAGCTTTTCCGATCAAGCTAGTAGCAAAGGTGGACCCGCTCCGCTACATCTTCGAGAAGCCTTTCATGTCAACAAGAATAGCCAAATGGTACTTCATGCTCGCCGGCTATGATATCACTTACGTCACACTAAAATCCGTCAGGGGGAAAGTGTTCAGTGACCAGCTTGCCGAATTCCCGTGTGACGAAGTGAGGGGGAAGATGTACAGTTCCCCGATGAGCATTTAATTTGTACCACAACCGAGGAAGACAAGTGGCAACTTTTTTTTCGATGGCGCCGCCAATAAACACGGTTTTGGTATAGGGGTATTGCTTGTCGATCCAAAAGACATCTACACTCCCATTGCCATACGCCTAGAATTCGAAGCTACCAACAACATTGCCGAGTACGAAGCATGCATAGCAGGGCTCGAAGCAGCTCTCGAAAGAAACGTCACGGAACTAGAAGTGTTCGGCGACTCTTTGCTCCTTATCAATCAGCAATCGGGTAAATGGCGAACCCAAGACCCGACTCTCCAACAGTATGGTCAGCACCTTGAGAACTGTTTGAAAAATTCTAAGAGATCACTTTCAACTACCTGCCAAGGGATAAGAATCGCTTCGCCGATGCACTGGCCACTATAGCTTCATTAGTTGAAAGGCCCAAAGGGAAAATGGTGAAGCCTTTCAAAATTGCTCGAAGGAACAGTCCGGCATATTGCATGAGTATCGAGATCAACGAGGTTCAAACAACTCCCATGG
The DNA here is from genome assembly GCA_026119855.1 of Campanula takesimana. Taxonomy (NCBI): domain Eukaryota; kingdom Viridiplantae; phylum Streptophyta; class Magnoliopsida; order Asterales; family Campanulaceae; genus Campanula; species Campanula takesimana. The sequence continues at coordinate 640,022 of JAOWBW010000308.1, forward strand.
TATTCGGATATCATGAACTTCCTCAAAGACGGCACTTATCCCGAGAACATCAATAAGAAGTCTCAAGCAGCTTTTGCAAGGTTAGCCTCTCGTACGTACTGAGGGACCGAGTCTATAAAAGGCACCACGACGGGATCAATCTCCTATGCAGCCAATGAGACCGAAGCTCAAGAGATAATGTGTGAGTGCACGAAGGAGAATGTGGACCCCACATGAATGGGTTATGCTAGTCAAGAAGATACTTCGCATTGGTTACTATTGGAGCACTATGGAACGAGACTGTATCGAGAAGTCAAAAGGTGTGCCAAGTGCCAATTCACGCTAATCTGCAACATGCTCCACCCTCAGAACTTTACAACATGGTCACACCTTGGCCTTTCTCTTGTTGGGGGATAGACATCATCGGTAAAGTTCATCCTGCCGGGAAGCATGGGCAGTCATTCGTTCCTAGTGGCAGTCGACTACACAAAAGTGGGTCGAAGCACAAGCCTATCGAACCCTCAACGCCAAGAAAGTGGCCGAGTTTGTAAAGATCAAATAATGTCGCGATACGGCGTGTGCCTCATGAAATCATTTCCGACAACGGCTCTCACTTTGAGAAGGAAATGGATGCACTTTTGGTAGAATACAAGATCACCAAGCACAAGTATCTCCTTACCGCCCCAAGCAAATGACGCGGTCGAAGCAGCAAATAAGACCATCGAGACCATCGTCAGAAAATGGCCTCAACAGGAAGGGATTGGGACCGAGAAGCTACCATTAGCATTGTGGGGCTACCGCACATCAATACGATCCGCAACAGGAGAAACTCCTATAATTGGTCTATGGTTCTGAAGCTGTACTCCCTATCGAACTTGAAGTCCCATCTCTACGGGTCCTCCTCGAGAATCAAGTCAACGAGGTCAACTGGATGCAAATTCGATACGAAAGCTAGCCTTACTCGACGAGAAAAGGTTAAGATCACTCGAGGATGAGCAGGCTATTTATAGCAGAGAGCTTAAAACTAGCCGTTGGTGCTCTGAGCAAGGACGATGAGCTGGCACAATTTGATTGGTGCGCAGGTGTCCTTTATAGCCGTTTGGACTCTGTTCAAAGTTGATGACCTGGCACAATATGATTGGTGCGCAGGTATCTTAGAGCCGTTGGAGACTGAGCATGAAGACCAAATTCAAAAGCTTCTTCTAGAAGGTTGACAGCTGTCTTCATTTGAAATATTTATCTTGAGCGCGTCTCCACCGTTAGATCTGCTGAGTGTGCTTGCTTTGTCGATTCTGCACACCTCAGCATTTTAATAAGCGAGCATCTTCTAAGCGCTTTCCAAGTTAGGTGATCTGAATGCATTGAAAACTGAGCAAGATATAATACTGCGCAGGGGAGACCTGCGCAGTGGTGTCCTGCGCAGAGAAGTCCTGCGCAGTGACCACAGTCTTGCTTAGATCTTCATTCCTTTTCACTCCAAGTCCTATATTCTAAGCCTATACTATAAAATGGACTAGGCTAAAAATTGAAGTTATAAAACTTCTTACATAGGGTCCTAAAGTCCATAGAATATTCTTAGGTGATGGTATCAATCAATTCCAACAAAATTAGGAGGGTTAAGAAATAAGCATACCCAACAATCTCCCCCTAAATGATTGATGCCATTACCTACTATAACAAAGGCAATCCATTGTACTTGATAATAACATGTCCATAAAAATGAAAATGGTAAATCATGCCTCAAGTCATTGCACACACTAGCCTATGCTATAGATTTCTAGTCTATCCAATAGATTAACTTACAGTATGGGAAAGACAGAAATAACATGCAGCGCATACAAATGATATGAGTTTTAGTTTAAGTATGCGTTTAAACTGAATGTTTAAACATTATGCGAAGAAAATGTGAGCAGTTAATAATATGCGCATGAGGTAAAATAAAACATTCATTGTTACACAAACGAATAGCTTGAATTGAACAAGGTTTTGGAAACTAATGATGCGATTTTTCTCATTAAAACTTGGACTGTTAAGAGTTGAGAATACAAGTTTGAAAGAGAAAAGAAATATGCGCACAAAAAGGAATAACTTGCGCAAATCAAAAAAATTACATAGATCCTAATCTATGTTGATCCGGTGAAGGGCTTCGCGCAGCTCATTCTGCAGGCTGTTGAACTTGTTCATAAGCTCAACCTTGAGCGCTTGAAATTTTTCTTTGAACGCAACAGCTTCTTCAACATAAACTGTGATTCCTCTGCGCACATCCCTGTTGTCTGCTTGCAGTTCTCGGAAGTTTGCTGCGTAGGCCATCTGATGCCCAGTCATCTGGTTGAAATATGACTGCTCAGCAGCATTGATGGTGTCGATGATGGTGTCCTGCGTAGACTCAAGTCTTTGGTCAGTATGGAGGCGCTGGGTGTTCACGCTGGCTTGAATGTCAAACATTGCTTGGTCCATCCTAGCGTTGAACCCGTCAGCGAAATCAGTCATCGCTTGAGTAATGTTCTCCCTGACACTTTCCATATTTAGCGCACCAGCATGCGCAGGACCACCTTGGCCAAATCTCTCCTCTATCTGTGCTTCAAGGCCGGCAAACCCTTCAAGTAAACCATCGGCCAAGCTCTTGCGCAGACGCTTCAGCATTCCTATAAACCCATCATTTATAGCGTTATAGGTGCAAACATTTTCGAGCATCCCAGTAATTGACTTCAACGAGTCCAGGATCATTTGATCTAAAGCATCCCGGGACACGCTGCGTAGAGGGGTCGGCGGCAGAGGTACTTACCTTTGATGCATTCTCCCCCTTAATGGCAGCAATCTCCAATCGCTGCGCATCAAGTTGATCTTGAATAGCGGTTTGCGCAGTGATGAGTTGAGCCATCTGAGACTGCGCAGCAACTTGATTCACTTGAATGGAATTCAAGGCTTGTAGGATCTGGCGCAGCTCATTGTAGGAGGAGAGAGACGAGGTAGATACCGCAGGAACCGTTGAGGTAGCAGGAGGCGGTTGCTCTGTCGGCTTGGGAGGAGAAGTTGTGGAGATGGGATCAAGAGGGGACAGTCGCGGAGGAGATGGATGCGCAGGAGATCTATGCGCAGAAGAGTGCTAATTGCTTTAAGAGGCAGTGGCACCATCCTTGACATAATCTTCTGGGATAGGATCAGCAGCAGGAGGAGGCGCTGGAAACTCAGGCGCAACAAAGTCAGGTTTATCAGTGGTCGCAGCAGTAGGCTCAGGAGCTGCGCCATCACCACCAATAGTCTGATCCACTTCATCAGCATCATCCTTATCCTCAGGCTCAATGTCCATGCCTTCATCCAGGACAGAGGTAACCCTGTGAGTGTTGCCAACAGGGATATTAACGCGCTGAAATACGCTGGATGTTGGTTCTCGAGGAGAGCTTGGAGGAGAGGGAGTTTGGCGCTTTTTGGAGCCCTTTGCGCGACTACGCACCTTCTGTTTGCGCCGAGGAGAAGAAAGGGGGCATCAGCAGGAGGCGCGGGAGCAACAACAGGGTCTTGCACAGCTGGGGCCTTGGGATGAGTCTCCCCCTGAATCTCAGCATCTTCAGAATCACCAGTGTGATCCATGCGCGACTCAGTGTCATGCGCAGACTGAGGAATACGTTGGAAGGCACCCTTGGCAGTTTTGGTCTTCTTCGGGGAAGGCGCAGGCGTATCAGCCTTGCGCTTCTTGGAGGGAGGCTTTGGAGCAGCAGGGGCAGGCTCTCTGATCTTAATGCCTGCAGTGGATTGAACGTTGGGAATATCCTTGTGCTTCTTTGACTTGGGCTCAGCAATTCCCTTGCCTTTGCGCTTGGAGGCTTCATCAGCCATTTCCTGCGCAGCACTTGGGCCTTCAGTGCCCTTGGCCTTGCCTTCCTTGGGTAACTTTCCCAACCAAGGTTCTCTGTTAGGATCATCATCAGATCACCAGATTCTGTAGTAGTCCGCATCGCCAATCTCATCGCGCAGCAGATGAAGCTGCGCTCGAGAATAAAACTTTAAAGCACAGGACTGCTTCAGAATTGGCGTCTTCCTTACAAAGTCATTTAATTCAGTGTATTGGAGCAGGAGCTTGGATAGCAGGCGACAGTGCGTCCGATACTTAGGTTTTGACGCGTTGAGGCGCGTATCATAGCTCGTCATTGCCTTGGTGATCTCATTCCAGATGATCTGAGGCCAATCCAGCCTTTCCTTTAAGTAGATGGCGCAGCAATATTCCCATTGCTTGGAAATAAACTTTCCCTTGTTCCCATTCTTGCAGTTCAGGGAATCGCCAATCAAGGTGCACAGGTGATACATCACCTCACCAAACTCTTTGCGATCATGCACAGACCATCGCTTGACAAGAGTGGGCTCGCCAACTAACTTCATCGCCAATCTGTCTTGCCGCGCAGTATCAAAAGTCTCTGGCGCGTCACCGACATCGAAATCGCAAAGTCTGCGGATGTGGTTAGGGTGAACCAAGATTTCGCAATTCTGCACCACCGCCATAATGATCTCAGTGCTCTCACCCTTGTGCTTAGCAGGAACAACACGTGCAGTCTCGAAAAATTCATCGACAAGAGAAGGCACGTAGAATGGCTGGTCCAAAGTGAAGAGAGGAAGAATTCCATAGGATCGCAGATGTCTTATCAACCTGCGCCCAACAGCATCTTGGTTGAGATCTTGCGGATTGACTTCCCATCCACAAATGAAATAGAAGGGATTCTGCGCAAAACAAAGAATAGGAATTAGACGTTATGTTGCGCATGGAGCTTTGCGCATGCGCAGATAACGCATGGGTACCTATGCGCATTAACTCCATACAAAAGATATCATAAAAGTAATGCGCAAAGCCAAGCAAGCATGCGCAAAACGTAAACACTTGGCAATTCTTATGCGAACCAGAGCATAAGAGAAAAATCAAGAAAATGAAGAACACGAAATGAACTGTTCATGAACACGAAGTACAGCAAGAACACCAAAAGTCAAAAGTTGTCCAAATCCAAAAAAATACATCGAAATGACCGCATGAACAGGACGAAGTTAACCATGTAAACAATATAGTCAACAACATTTAAAACAAACCCAGAAATTCAGAATAACTGTTCGTCTGCGAAGGAGGTTTTTGGACACAAAATTTTGCAGAAATCACTTAAAAAGAGTATTGATCATGAAATAAATTACATGAAAGAGTAGATCAGGGAAAAACTAACACAACACAATAATCGATTTCAAAAATGATCAACAAACAAGCACGCAATCACAAAGGGAAGCTTGTAAAGCTTTAAACCCTAACAATGGCGGAAATTAAAAAGCAGAGAAAAAATCATACCATATCTTCGACGACGGGCTGGGAAGGAGGATGTTCTTGTTGTTCTTGTTCAGACCCAGAGCGAGAAGAGGAAGAAGTTTCTTCAGATGAAGAAGAGAGAATGATTTCGGGCATTTTCTTTGAAGTCTTCTTTGGAGCCATTGATATAGAAAGAAATGTAGATGAAAAAGGAAGTTTTGGGAAGATGAAATCTGGAGAAGATGAAGGTCAAAGAGAGAAGAAGAAGAAATCTTTGGAAGTTGGTAAGAAATAGAGAGAGAAAATGGAAGTTTGGTGAAAGAGAATGAGCAGAAAAGAGAGAAGAGAGAGGTCGCAGACGGTTTATACCAAAAGAGGGAAAAATTAATGACGTCAGCGCAAGGACAGTTGGTGAAAAAGCGGAGTTGGGCACGTGCTGCGATAACGTGGCCCAACCGAATGCGCGCGTGCGCAGGCCTAGCGCGCGCGTGAGTATGAAGTCCTAAGCTGGTCACTGTCGAGTCAACTTCCTCATAAATGCTGAGTCAGTGAAAGGACGGGCGCACGTTAGCAGGGTGACGTGACAGAATGGGGGACGCGCGTGCGCAGTCTTTGCGCGCGCGTGTGTCAGCAAATAGAAGCTGACTGCTGTCGCATCACCTTCCTCATTAAATGGTGAGCAGACATTCGCAAGGTGCGCTGTCATTAATCGCAGATTGCATTAAATGACAATGGGACATGTGCAGGGGTAAAAAGGTAATTTCCCAAAATTCAAAAAATAAAGGCGCGAGAAAATTTAAATTACACAAGTACCCTTGTAACTAAGCGTTGACTTTTCAGTCAAGGACCTATGTGCAAAATCTAATGAATAGAGTACTTAACTACGGTCCACTTAGAAGTGCGCATATCGTTTTGCGCATAGCGAATAATGTGCAAAGAGACTTCAAATCTCAAACTTAATTTTTCATGCGCATTAACTTACTGCGCAGTGGCTGCGCAGATGCATGAAATCTTAACCTTTAAAAACTTATCAGGCAAACACAAAAACATTAGTATTGACAAGTTATATGGACAAGTTAGCTGAGTTCAAGCATACCCATTTCTCCTCTCAAGAAGACAAATCTTTTTGCGTCAAGAGCCTTTGTGAGGATATCAGCAATTTGATTATCTGTGCCCACGTGCTCTAAGTGTATATTTCCCTTTTCCACGTGATCCTTGAGAAAATGATATTTGATGTCGATGTGCTTTGTCTTTGAATGCATGACAGGATTGTTGGAGACTGCTATGGTTGACATATTGTCGCAGAAAATTGGGCAATTTCCTTCATTAATTCCATAATCCACTAGTTGTTGCTTCATCCATAGGATTTGGCAGCAGCAGCTTCCAGCAGCAATGTATTCAGCTTCTGTAGTGGAGATGGACACAGCAGCTTGTTTCTTGCTTGCCCACGCAATAAGTCGATTTCCAAGGAAATGAAAAGTTCCACTTGTTCTCTTCCTGTCAATTGTACATGCTGCGTAATCTGCATCTGAATAACCTAGCAAATCGAAATTCGAATCTTTGGTGTACCAAAGTCCAAGGTTAACCGTTCCAGAAAGATAACGAATAATGCGTTTAACAGCAGTTAAGTGCGCTTCTCTAGAGTCCGCTTGATAGCGCGCACAGACACAAACACTAAACATAATATCTGGCCTACTTGCAGTAAGATAAAGGAGAGAGCCAATCATACCTCGATATAAAGTTTGATCAACTTTCTTACCTTTCAAGTCTTTATCAAGTTTATTGCCCGTAGCCATTGGAGTGTCGTATGCTTTAGCATTCTCAAGTCCAAATTTCTTGATTAAGTCCCTTGTGTACTTGACTTGATTTATGAAGATGCCATCATTCAATTGCTTGATTTGAAGTCCGAGGAAGAATGTGAGTTCTCCCATCATGCTCATTTCAAACTTGCTTTTCATGAGCTTCTCGAAACGCTTACAAAGTAACTCATTAGTAGAACCAAATATAATATCATCGACATAAATTTGGACAAGTAAAGAATGATCATTATACTTAGCAATAAAAAGAGTTGTATCGATTTTACCGCGCTTGAAGCCTTTCTCTAGCAGGAATTTTGATAGAGTATCGTACCATGCTCTTGGAGCTTGCTTAAGTCCATACAAAGCTTTTTGAAGCTTGAAGACATGATTTGGAAACCTGCTATCTTCAAATCCAGGAGGTTGAGCTACGTAGACCGTCTCTTGGAGTTCACCGTTGAGAAATGCGCTCTTCACATCCATTTGATAAAGCTTGAATTTCTTGTGAGAGGCATAAGCTAAGAAAATTCTGATAGCTTCTAGTCTTGCTACAGGCGCAAACGTTTCATCGTAATCGGTTCCTTCCTCTTGCCTATAGCCTTGCGCAACCAACCTTGCTTGTTTCTGGTGATGCTTCCATTCTCATCCATCTTGTTTCTGAATACCCATTTTGTACCAATAACTCCTTGGTCATGAGGTCTGGTTACTAAGGTCCAAATTTTGCAGCGCTCAAATTGATAAGCTCTTCTTGCATAGCAGTAACCCAGCTTGAATCTTGGAGCGCTTCATCAATCTTCTTTGGTTCGATTTGAGAGATAAAGGAGTGATATTCATCATCAAAGTTTGATGCTCTCCTATTACGAACTCCTACATTGAGATCACCAATGATATTTGAAGTAGGATGATCTCTAACTTCACGAACCTCAGGAGGTAAGTTAGGTTGAGTGGTAGGAATGCGAAGATCTTTGATAGGTACTTCATTTGCTCCAGCATCGAGATCATCAAAAGTGATTTGCTGAAGCGGAGAAACGCCATGCGCAGGAGGAGGTGTTTGCGCATCAGGAGTCGCTACTTCTAGCGCAACATCTGGTGTATGCGCATGAGATGGGCTTCCCTGATTCTGGTTTTGATCTACTTGATTATCATTCTGCGCAGGTGCAGTATGAGGCTGCGTACCTGTCTCAACATTCTCAGCAGAATTATCAGAATCATTTGGAGCTAAATGTGGCTCAAGGAGAGAATGCTCATCAAAAGTAACATGTACAGATTCTACAATTACTAGAGTAGTTCTATTAAAAACATGAAAAGCTTTAGAATGTTTGGCATACCCAACAAAAATACCTTCATCTGCTTTGGCGTCGAATTTACCTCTATGATCTTTGCCATTGTAGAGAATATAGCATTTGCAGCCAAAAATCTTGAAGAAAGCAATGTTGGGCGTTCTTCCTCTCCATAGCTCATATAGAGTCTTGTTGTAGGCTTTGTTGATAAGGGATCTATTCTGAGTAAAGCAAGCAGTGTTGACAGCTTTTCCCCAGAAATACTTTGGAAGCTTAGCTTCAGCTATCATTGTTTTTCCAGCCTCAATCAACGTGCAATTCTTTCTTTCCACAACGCCATTTTGTTGAGGAACTCCAGCAGCAGAGAAATTGTTATCAATTCCATGGTCATCGCAGTATTTAGCAACACCGTTATTCTTGAATTCAGTTCCATTGTCTGATCTAACACTCACGATGTCGTCTTCCTTTGGAGTTTGGAGCCTTCGGAATAGCGCAGTCAAGATATCGTAGCAGTCATCTTTGGATATCATCATTTCGACCCATGTGTATCTTGAGTAGTCATCCACCACAAGTAAAGTATATTTGTTTCCTCCAATGCTCGCGGTGGTAATCGGTCCAAACAAGTCCATGTGAAGCAGTTGTAAACATTTGGAAGTTGAGGAGGCAATCTTGCTGGAGAAAGACTACTTAGGTTGTTTACCGAGCTGGCATGCTGCGCATTTTCTGTCATGATGGTCAGCTACTTTGGGAAGTCTTTTGACAAGATTTTCCCTTCCTTGTTTAGCCAAATACTTGAAGTTCAAATGACTTAAGCGCTTATGCCATAGCCAGCTGCTTTCACTTACATTCTTTGCTACAAAACAGAGATTAGTGATAGAATCTATAGCAGTAAGATCAATAATGTAAACATTAGTCTTACGAGTCCCTGTGAGCAAAGTCAGTCCGGATATGCCATCTTTGATATAGCAGTGCGTTGCAGTAAAGTGACATTCCAAACCTTTATCGCAGAATTGTGATATGGAGAGCAGGTTGTGCTTGAGACCTTCTACGACCGCAACTTTCTCAATGCACACTTTATCTTTTCTGATTCTTCCATATCCAACTATGTGCCCTTTGTTGTTATCTCCAAACGTTACTGAGGGACCTCTTCCTTCATGCACATCTTCAAGAGCGGTGACATCTCCAGTCATGTGTCTAGAACATCCACTGTCGAGGTACCATATATGCGCTTTAGCTTGTGAAGAGTGCGCAGTGAAGCAGGAGACCTGAAAAATAGACATTAAGAACGCATGTCCCCTTTATTCTTGGGTCCTAGAGTTATCAACTTTTGACAACCCACTCCTGTCTGACTTTAGGATTTTTACGTCCCTTGGCATTAGGAGCAAATCGCAAAAGGCATTTTGCAGCCTTGTGACCTAAACCATTACACACAACACAATGATGAAAGCCACTTATAGATTGGGTTTTTACAAACTCTTTACTTTTCTTTGGCGCAGCTGTCGCGGCCCCGAACCCGCGTGCCCGGAGTGCGCGAGCTGGACGTCGACTTACTAATCAAAATACCAAAATATTGGAGATAAAAATTCCATTTCATACCAAAAGATGGTAACACAAGGTTTTGGAAAACAATTTAATAACAACAATGTACTAGTGTAAGCCCCATAAGCTCACACTACAAAATAATAAAATATACAATTCTTAGTGACGTCGAAGTGTGGTACAACTATTCCCAAAAACAGGTTACACATTTATATAATGTAAACCCACCAATGTACACTTGCCCCAAAAGCTTAACCCTCGCGACGTCCTGTCTCGTGATCAGCGAGTCTAATCCTTTCCTCCTGGGGGGGGTTAAGGAAAAACAAAGACAAAAGAAAAGGGGGTGAGATAAATCTCAATAAGTTACTAATGCAACTACATGACATACTAAATGCAATAAGCAATAAACAATAATAATTATCACTTAGCACATAGCATTTATCACATAATAGATAGCAGCAGAAATAAACACATAACAAATGATATAGCCAAGGTTTTCCCAAACTGATATAACCAAATAAAGGTCGCTGCGCAGCTTCAATAATCAACAAATCATCATCTTCATAATAGCATGAAAGATGAAGAGAAATCCCCGGTACCGGAACCAATAACAGAGTAATGTGCCACAAAGGGCGGGAGCCATGCCACAAAGTCATGCTCCAAACGTCTCAACCAAGGCCAATCTGGAAGTGGAAAAATAAGGGCAAAAAACAATGGTCGACACCATAATGGACTTGGCCGGTGCCATCATAATATCTCGCATCGCCCGACACAACCACAAATACCAGCTGGACTTTCAAATAAATGCTAAGTAATAAATACTAGCTTAATTAAACAACTTAAGGTTCCAAAGTAGGGAACCATTCCAATTAAATCACCACAAAGGTAAACCAATCCAAACCACACATCAATTATGGACCACATTACCAAAATGATATTTAATCAAATTCCATAACATATTTATTCACAAAAGAATCAAGTCCAATTAATAAAGTGTTCCACGATGTTAACTTAGGTTAATTAAAAGAATAAAACCTAAACTAGTTAAGTCATTAGCCCTAAACCAAGCAAAAGGGCAAAAATTCCAAGCAGGCGGGCGGGCGGGCGCTCGGGCAGGGGCAGGCGGGCGCTCATTTGCCCAGAAGGTCTGGCCGCTGGAAAAGGGGGTGCAGGCGGGCGCCTGGTCCAACCCGGGCGGACGCCTGGTCTGGTTTCAAGCCGGGAAAACAGAGCTGGGTTCAATAAGAATTCTCACCATTTTCACCAATCCTCAAAATCAAACACAACCAACAAGGTCCCTAAGGTACCCAAACAATATCTAACCAAAAGGGGGACCTTAACAACACCAATCATCAACCAAAACTAAGATCAAATCCCATCATTCAACAAATCACCCTTTTTAACCAAAACTCAAAATAAATTCCAAATAAATTCCAAACTCAACCAAACTTCAAATATAACACATCAAGCATTATATAAACATGATATGAACATTTTAGCATAGAAATGGGGGAAAAGTAACTTACTTGAGATTTCTCAAAGATGATGGATTTCAAATATTTTTGGCTTCCTACGATCCTATCGACGATCTAAACAAGTTTCAAGTTATGAGAAATGAGAGATAATGAGAGGAAGAGGAAGAAAATGAAGAGAGAAGGGAGAGGAGAACTTACCCTTCTTGACAATGGAGAGAGAGAGAAATGAGCTGGGAAATGGAGGTGGAGTGTGAGTGAGGGTGATAGGGTGAGGGAGAAGAGAGGGAGTAGGGAGGGATTATTTTGAAATGTTACATTTAGGGCCCCTCCCCTACACTACCCAATATAAACAACTCCCCACTAATAATTAAGACCCAACAATACTACACTAACCCAAATGACCCAAATAAAATGCTAGGCATAAATTATTATGAAACATAAAATGCACACATAAATATTTATATAAATAATAATTTAAATAAATAAATAAGCAAATAAGTAAATAATAATTATTTATTACTAATAAAATAGAGCCTAGTTTTCGGGTCGTGACATTCACTCTCCCTTAAAGAAAATTCGACCCGAATTTTAACGAGACTTACCCGAACTAAAAAGCCACGGATATTTCCTCTCTATCTCATCACGAAGCTCCCAAGTCGACTCCTCAACATTATGATTCCTCCAAAGGACTCTAACCAACGCAATGCTCTTGTTCCTCAACACCTGGACTTTGGAATCAAGAATCCGAACCGGTCGTTCCTCATAGGTCATATCGGGCTCAATATCCTCTGGTATCCTCGGTAACACGTGCGATGGATCATGAACATACTTCCGAAGCATAGAAACGTGAAAAACATTATGTAACCGGTCCAAAGATGGCGGTAACGCAAGTCGATAAGCAAGAAGCCCAACCTTCCCCAAAATCTCAAACGGACCTATAAACCTCGGAGCCAATTTGCCTTTATTCCCAAACCTACGAATACCCACCTTCGGAGATACTTTCAAGAACACAAAATCACCGGTCTGAAAACTAAGATCTCGCCTTCGGTTGTCTGCGTAGCTCTTATATCGACTCTGGGCTGTTTTCAATCGATCCCGGATAACTCTAACTTTCTCAACTGAACCCTGAAGCAAATCAATACCCACGATATTCGCTTCACCAACTTCATCCCAACAGATAGGCGATCTACATTTCCTTCCATACAAGGCCTCATACGGTGCCATCTCGATACTAGCCTGATAACTGTTGTTGTAAGAGAATTCCACTAACGGTAGGTGCGAATCCCAAGAATCAGAGAAGTCTATCGAACAAGCTCGCAACATATCCTCCAAAATCTGAATAGTCCTCTCGGATTGACCATCGGTCTGAGGGTGAAAAGCTGTACTGAATCGCAAGTCTGTACCCAATGCTTCTTGAAACGCCTTCCAGAATCTAGAAGTAAACCCCGGGTCTCGATCTGACACAATGCTAACCGGAACCCCATGCAATCTCACAATCTCATCAATGTAAAGTGTCGCAAGATTTTCCATCGAGTACCTAATGTCAATAGGTAAGAAATGTGCACTCTTGGTCAGTCTATCCATGATCACCCAAACACTGTCATACTTCCTACGGGTACGAGGTAGTCCCGTAACGAAATCCATAGTCACATGCTCCCATTTCCACTCGGGAATCTCTAACGGCTGAAATAGTCCCGCGGGTCTCTGATGCTCGGCTTTGACCTGTTGACAAGTTAAATACTTCGAAACATACTCCGCTATTTCTCTTTTCATTTTATTCCACCAAAAATGTTGCTTCAGATTCTGATACATCTTCGTACTACCCGGATGAATAGTATATCTCGATTTGTGACCCTCATCTAAGACTTGCCTCTTTATTCCACCAACATCGGGTACGCATAAACGATCACGGAAAGTCAAAACTCCACTCGAAATCAAAGAAAAATCCTCAAAGTTCTTTTCCTTCAATTTACCCATTATCTTTACCAACTCGGGATCTTCTTTCTGAGCTTCCTTTATCCTCTGAATTAGGGTCGGAGATACCCTAATATTCCCAAAAATAGCCCCATGTCTCGATTCACGAGGAGACCAATCTCGCACATCCTCAAGCATCTTCCACTCACGGACCATCATCGAAGCCACATAAGATTTTCTACTAATCGCATCGGCAACAACATTTGCTTTTCCCAGGTGATAAGAAATCGTACAATCATAATCCTTCAACAATTCCATCCATCGGTGTTGCCTATTATTCAACTCTTTCTGGGAGAAAAGGTATTTCAAGCTCTTGTGATCGATAAAAATTTCGAACTTCGCCCCATAAAGGTAGTGCTTCCATTTGTGCAACGCAAAGACTATCACCGCCAACTCCATATCATGAGTCGGGTAATTCTGTTCACTAGGGGTCAACTTCCTCGAAGCATAGGCAATCACCTTCCTGTTCTGCATCAAAACACAACCCAAACCCTCTTTCGAAGCATCACTATAAATTACTAAATCATCATTACCATTAGGCAAGGTCAAGATCGGTGCGGTAGTCAACCTCTTCCGCAATTCCTCGAAACTCTTGTCACATTTCTCGGTCCACTCAAACGGGACATTCTTCCGGGTCAACTGAGTCACGGAGTAGCAATCCTCGAAAACCCTTCAATAAATCTTCTGTAATAACCGGCTAAACCCAGAAAACTTCTGATCTCGGTCACTGACTCGGGTCTCTTCCAATCCACTATGGCTTCTATCTTTGAAGGATCCACCGAAATCCCATCTTTAGAAATAACATGACCCAGAAATGACACTTTCTCGAGCCAAAATTCGCATTTACTAATCTTCGCAAATAATTTCTCCCTCGCAAGAACGGATAAAACTGTCCTCAAGTGTTGCTCGTGCTCCTCTCTAGATTTAGAGTAGACGAGTATATCATCAATAAAGACCACCACGAACGAATCAAGATAAGGATGGAAAACCCGGTTCATCAAATCCATAAACACAGCAGGCGCGTTAGTCAACCCAAACGGCATAACCAAGAATTCATAATGACCGTACCGAGTGCGAAAGGCAGTCTTCGGAATATCCTCCGTTCGAATCTTCAACTGATGGTACCCACTCCTCAAATCAAGTTTAGAAAACACAACTGAGCCTTGAAGCTGATCAAATAAATCATCAATGTGAGGTAGAGGATACTTGTTCTTCACGGTAACCTGATTCAACTTTCGGTAGTCAATACACAATCTCAACGAACCATCTTTCTTCCGCACAAACAAAACCGGTGCTCCCCACGGGGAAACACTAGGGCGGATAAACCCTCGATCAAGCAACTCTTGCAGCTGAACCTTTAGTTCCTTCAACTCTGCGGGAGCCAACCTATACGGTGCCTTGGAAATCGGAGCTGTACCCGGCAAAAGATCTATACAAAATTCTATCTCACGATCGGGAGGCATATTATATTCAGAAGAGAAAACATCAGGAAATTTCCTAACTACCCGAACACTCTCCAAACTAGGGGATTCTTTCCTAGTATCAAGAACACTAGCCAAATACCCCTCACAACCATGGTGCAATAATTTTCTCGCTTTCACATAAGAAATGATACGAAAATTTCTACCAAAAGGCATAGCCTCAAAAACAAATTTAGGCACATCGGGAATAGAAAAAGTAACAACTTTTCTACGACAATCAACAGAGGCATGAAACTTGCTCAACCAATCCATACCCAAAATAACATCAAAGTCCTAAATAGGAAGGACTACCAAGTCCGCACACAGGACATGACCACATATAAGCACGTCACAAGCACGGAAGACTCTATCGGTCACCAAACACTCTCCCATAGGAGTTGACACCTCTAACACATAGGGCAAAGACTCCGATGCAGCATTTTACAAAGAAGCAAATTGCACAGAAATATATAAATGAGATGATCCTGGATCTACTAACGCTCGCGCGCTCACACTAGATATAGAAATAATACCTCCAATCACTGTGGGATCATCCGTGGCTTGTTGTTGATTCATTGCAAAAACTTTTCCTTAGACTTTGGCCTTTCCCGTAGCATCCCTTTTCTGACCCTGAGGAGCCCCAGCTCCTAACCCAGTCGGTTGACCTCTATTCCTCGGACAATCCCTCACATAATGCCCCATTTGGCCACAATTGGTACACCTTCCTTGTTTCTTCCAACAACGGTCCTCTGAATGGCCTTCCTTTTGGCAATAGGAACAAAGTCTCCTGTTTTGGTTCCCTTGGTTCCCAGAAGTAGTACCCGGGTTCCTTGGGATCGGTTGCCCTCGGAACTGAGATTGTCCCCCAAAGTTACCTCGGTTATCAATCCTTGGTTGTGACTTGCCCTGCGCTCCTTGCTTACTTGGGTTAGCTACCTCGGTCTTCCTCTTATGTTCCCCAATATCTTGCTCGATAAGATAGGCATGGTCTACTGCATCCTGAAATGTCACAATCCTCTGGACTATAAGCTGAGTCCGAATAGAAGTCTTCAAACCCCGGATGAACCTCATAGCTTTCTGCTCCTCAGTTCTCACAAGATAGTCACAATACCGGGCTAATTCTGTGAACTTAGCCGAGTATTGAGCTATAGACAATAAACCTTTCTCCAAGTTGAGTAGCTCGATCTCCTTTCGGTTCTGATCCACCACCGGAATGAAATACTCCTTGAACTTCCGCACAAACAATTCCCAAGCATACACTGTGTGAGTGTCATCCCAACTAGCTTTAACTCCTTTCCACCAATGCTCGGCGGCACCCACAAGCTTATAAGCCGCAAACCGGACCCTATCCTCGTCCGTGCACCCAAACACATCATAGATTTTCTCCATTGACTCGACCCATAATTCGGCCTTCTTCACATCGGGCTCACCGTCAAACTCTCTTGGTTTTAATTTCAGAAACTGCTCAAACCCGTAACGTGGAGGTGGCACATACTCCTCTCTTGGACCTTGATCATGAATAGCCTTCATGGCCGCCTCAAACATGCCCTGAAACATTACACGGTTCTCTTCCCGAAGATCATTCTGATTCTGAGCCCCACTAGAACCTTCACCTGTCCTTCTTCTAGCCATTGAGAACAATTACTTGCATAAAACATCAAACGTTACTCACTCCGAACATAACTACCCACCTAGGTCATACTAGTCCACCTAGACTTATACTTAGAGCTAAACCATAGCTCTGATACCAACTGTCGCGGCCCCGAACCCGCGGGCCCGGAGTGCGCGAGCTGGACGTCGACTTACTAATCAAAATACCAAAATATTGGAGATAAAAATTCCATTTCATACCAAAAGATGGTAACACAAGGTTTTGGAAAACAATTTAATAACAACAATGTACTAGTGTAAGCCCCATAAGCTCACACTACAAAATAATAAAATATACAATTCTTAGTGATGTCGCAGTATGGTACAACTATTCCCAAAAACAGGTTACACATTTATATAATGTAAACCCACCAATGTACACTTGCCCCAAAAGCTCAATCCTCGCGACGTCCTGTCTCGTGATCAGCGAGTCTAATCCTTTCCTCCTGGGGGGGGGGGTTAAGGAAAAACAAAGACAAAAGAAAAGGGGGTGAGATAAATCTCAATAAGTTACTAATGCAACTACATGACATGCTAAATGCAATAAGCAATAAACAATAATAATTATCACTTAGCACATAGCATTTATCACATAATAGATAGCAGCGGAAATAAACACTGTCACGACCCGAAATCTAGGCTCTATTTTATTAGTAATAAATAATTATTATTTATTTATTTGCTTATTTATTTATTTAAATTATTATTTAATTAATAATTTACGTGTGCATTTTATGCGTTATATTAATTTATGGCTAACATTTTATTTGGGTCATTTGTGCTAGCATAGAAGTGTTGAGTCTTATTTGTTAGTGAGGAGTTTATTTGAAGAAGAGTAGTATTAGGGGGAGGGGCCTAAGTGTAAATGTTCAAATAATTCTCCTACTCCCTCCCTACTCCCCTCTCCTCCCTCACCTCCCTCACTCTTCCACCCTCACTTCTTACCTCTCTCTCCCAGCACACACTCTTTCTCTCTCTCTCTCCATTGGGTAAGTTTTTCTCTCTATCTTCTCTCTTCATTTTCTTCCTCTTCCTCTCATTATCTCTCATTTCTCATAACTTGAATCTTGTTTAGATCGTCGCTAGGATCGTAGAGGGCTAAAAATATTAGAAATCCATCAACTTTGAGAAATCCGGGTAAGTTTACTTTCCTCCATTTTTATGCTTGAAATGTTCATCAATGGTTGTATGATGTTATTGTGGTTGTCTATTGCAATCTTGGATGAGTTTTGAATTTATTTCTATTTGTTTGAAAATTTTGGTAATTGTTGAATGTTGGGTTAAATCTTGCTTTGGGGTTGTCAAATGTTGATGTGTAAGTCCCCTCCCAGTTCATTTGGGCAGTGTTAGTTTTGAGTTTGTGCTTAAAATGGTGAAGTTGAGTTTGAGTTTGATTTTGGTTGGAAAAAAATGGAAGAACCCAGATTTTTGGCCGGAATTTGCCTTTCCGGGCAAGGAGGCGCGCGCACCCTTAGGCCCTTCTTGAAACAAGACCTTCTGTTAGATGGAGGCGCGCGCACCCTCCCCTCCTCCAATCTTGATTTCCCCTTCTGGTCTAGGAGGCGCGCGCACCCTCCCATAGGAGGCGCGCACACCCTCTCCCCTGTTGTGAAATTTATTTCCCCTTTTTGTCCAATCTTTCGAGGGCCATATCTTGTTCATCCGGACTCCGTTTTAGGCGTATAAATTATCGTTTTAAAGATCTCATTAAGATCTTCGAGATGAGTGAGTAAATTTGGTTGAGTACTCGAATTAACTGGATCCTTTGTGGTCAAATGTGATATGGGAATTGTGTTATCATTGTGGAAATTATTAGAGCACCTTAATTGGTTATTGTTGGTTCATTTCACTTTCTTGGTGCCTACTTGGTATGGTTCCCTACTTTGGAACCCTAAATTGTTTAATTAAGCTAGTATTTACTACTTAGCATTTATTTGAAAGCCCAGCTGGTATTTGTGGTTGTGTCAGGCGATGTGAGATATTGTGATGGCACCGGCCAAGTCCATTATGGTGTCGACCATTGTTTTGCCCTTATTTTCCTCTTCCAGATTGGCCTTGGTTGGGACGTTTGGAGCATGACTTTGTGGCATGGCTCCCGCCCTTTGTGGCACATTACTTTGTTATTGGTTCCGGTACCGGGGTTTCTCTTCAGCTTTCATGCTATTATGAAGATGTTGATGGTTGATTATTGAAGCTGCGCAGCGACCTTTATTTGGTTTATCAGTTTGGGAAAACCTTGGCTATAACCTTTGTTATGTGTTTATTTCCGCTGCTATCTGGTATATGATAATTGCTATGTGTTATGTGATTTATTATTGATTATTGCATCATAGCATGTCATGTAGTTGCATTAGTGACTTATTGAGATTTATCTCACCCCCTTTTCTTTTTATCTCTGTTTTTCCTTAACCCCCCCCAGGTGGAAAGGATTAGACTCACTGATCACGAGACAGGACGTCGAGTAGGGTCGAGCTTTTGGGCAGGTTGATATTGGTGGGTTTACATTATATAAATGTGTAACCTTTTTGGGATATTTGTACCAAACATTGACGTCATTAGGATTTGTACATTTTATAACTTTGGCGTATAAGCTTATGGAGTTTATACTAGTTTTATTTTGTTGTTGTTATATTGTCTTCCAAAACCTTGTGTTACCATCTTTTGTTATGAAATGAAATTTTTATCTCCGATATTTTTGGTGTTTGGATTAGTAAGTCGACGTCCAGCTCGCGATCTCGGGCCCGCGGGGTTCGGGGTCGCGACAGTTGGTATCAGAGCTATGGTTTGGCTCTAAGTATAAGTCTAGGTGGACTAGTATGACCTAGGTGGGTAGTTGTGTTCGGAGTGTGTAACGGTTGATGTCTTATGCAGGTAATTGTTTGAAATGGCAAGAAGGAGAGCAGGCGAAGGCTCTAGTGGAGCACAGAATCAGAATGACTTAAGGGAAGAGAACCGGGGCAATGTTCCAAGGAATGTTTGAGGCCGCTATGAAGGCCATTCATGATCAAGGGCCACGAGAAGAACATGTGGCACCACCGAGATATGGGCTGGAGCAATTTCTGAAATTGAAACCAAGAGAGTTTGATGGTGAGCCCAATGTGAAGAAGGCCAAGCTATGGATTGAGTCTATGGAGAAAATTTATGATGTGTTTGGGTGCACGGACGAGGATAGGGTCCGGTTCGCGGCTTATAAGCTTGTGGGTGCCGCCGAGCATTGGTGGAAAGGAGTTAAGGCTAGTTGGGATGACACTCACACCGTGTATGCATGGGGATTATTTGTGTGGAAGTTCAAAGAGCATTTCATTCCGGTAGTGGATCAGAACCGAAAGGAGATCGAGCTACTCAACTTGGAGCAAGGTTTGTTGTCTATAGCTCAATACTCGGCTAAGTTCACATAATTGGCCCGTTATTGTGAATATCTTGTGAGGACTGAGGAGCAGAAGGCCATGAGATTTATCCGGGGTTTGAAGACTTCCATCCGTACTCAGCTTATAGCGCAGAGGATTGTGACATTCTAAGATGCGGTGGACCGTGCCTATCTTATAGAGCAAGATATTGGGGAACATAAGAGGAAGACCGAGGTAGCCAACCCGAGTAAGCAAGGAGCGCAGAGCAAGTCACAACCAAGGATTGATAACCGAGGTAACTTTGGGGGACAATCTCAGTCCCGAGGGCAACAAAACCCGAGGAACCCGGGTACCACTTCCGGGAACCAAGGGAACCAAAATAGGAGACTTTGTTCCTATTTCCAAAAGGAAGGCCATTCAGAGGTCCGGTGTTGGAAGAAGCAAGGAAGGTGTACCAATTGTGGTCAAATGGGTCATTTTGCAAGGGATTGTCCGAGGAATAGAATTCAACCAACTGGGGTAGGAGCTGGGGCTCCTCAAGGTCAGAAAAGGGACGCTACGGGAAAGCCCAAGGTCCAAGGGATAGTGTTTGCAATGAATCAACAACAAGCCACAGATGATCCTACAGTTATTGGAGGTATTATTTCTATATCTAGTGTGAGCGCACGAGCGTTAGTAGATCCAGGATCATCTCATTCATACATTTCTGTGCAATTTGCTTCTTTACTAAATGCTGCATCTGAGTCTTTGCCCTATGTGTTAGAGGTTTCAACTCCAATGGGAGAGTGTTTGGTGACTGATAGAGTCTTTCGTGCATGTGACGTGCTTATATGTGGTCATGTCTTGTGTGCGGACATGGTAGTCCTTCCTATTCAGGACTTTGATGTTATTTTGGTTATGGATTGGTTGAGCAAGTTTCATGCTTCTGTTGATTGCCGTAGGAAAGTTGTTACTTTTTCTATCCCTGATATGCCTAAATTTGTTTTTGAGGCTATGCCTTTGGGTAAAATTATTCGTGTGATTTCCTATGTGAAAGCGAGAAAATTATTGCACCGTGGTTGTGAGGGGTATTTGGCTAGTGTTCTTGATACTAGAAAACAATCCCCTAGTTTAGAGAGTGTTCGGGTAGTTAGAGAATTTCCCGATGTTTTCTCTCCTGAATATGATATGCCTCCCGATCGTGAGATAGAATTTTGTATAGATCTTTTGCCGGGTACGGCTCCGATTTCGAAAGCACCGTATAGGTTGGCTCCCGCAGAGTTTAAGGAGCTAAAGTGTCACGACCCGAAATCTAGGCTCTATTTTATTAGTAATAAATAATTATTATTTATTTATTTGCTTATTTATTTATTTATTTAAATTATTATTTATTTAAATAATTATGTGTGCAATTTATGTGTTATAATAATTATGCCTAGCATTTTATTTGGGTCATTTGTGCTAGTGTAGAAATGTTGAGTCTTAATTGTTAGTGGGGAGTATTGTGTGTAGTGTAGAGGAGGGGGCCTAAGTGAATATTCTTTAAAACATTTCCCTACTCCCTCCCTACTCCTTCTCTTCTCCCTCACTCTACTCCATCTTCCAGCCCATTTCTCTCTCTCTCTCCCCAAAAGAAAAGGGTAAGTTTTCTTTCTTCCTTCTCTCTTCAATTCCTTCATCTTCCTCTTGTTATTTCTCATTTCTTAAAACATGAACCTTGTTTAGATCGTCGATAGGATCGCGTAGAACCAAAAAGAATTGAAATTCATCAACTTTGAGAAAATCCGGGTAAGTTACTTTTCCCCCATTTTAATGCTAAAATGTTCATATCATGTTTGGATAATGTTTGATGTGTTATATTTGAAGTTTGGTTGGGTTTTGAATTTATTGAGAATTTATTTTGGGTTTTGATAAAAAATGGTGAAATCTAGAATGTGGGGATTTGATTCTTGATTTTGGTTGTTAAATGTTGTTGTATGAGTCTTTTTAGACTTATAAGTTGTTTTGGTACATTAGTAAGCTAGTTGGAATGTTGGATTTTGGTGGAAATGTGTTTTGGGTTAAAAATGGAAGAACCCATGTTGTTCTTCCCGATTTCTGGCAATTCAGAAGGTTGGGCGGCCGCACAAAATGGTCTGGGCGACTGCGCACCTATCTGAAGGCTTTTGTTCTTGTTTTGAGGCTTTCTGGGCGACCGCACATTCCACTTTGGGCGGCCGCACAGAACCCTGAAAATTTACATTTGTTAAAATTGTGTGAATGAAGGATGCGTTTTGGTCTAAGTCTTGGGTGTCCTTCTATTTGACCTTAGTGAACATTGTAGTACACTCTAGTGATAGAATTGGGTCCTTTGTGATGAAGTTTGTGATGGAAATTAATTAAGGGTTAATTGGGTTTTTGAACATCTTATTGAGGTATTGTTGGTTTGACTTATCTTTGTGATGATCATTTAGTATATGTTTGGGCATCTTATGATGTGTTCGTGATCATGTTCTAATAAGTGTAACCTTTTGGATTCGTTTGGGTGTTTAGAATGGGTTCGTTATGAACGGAGATGAAGCGTGAATTGGCAATTGGGTACCTACGTTCGATTAACCCTAAGATGTATTCATTCGGATTTCTTATTTGGAATTCCAGGTGTAATGAGGTGGTTGAGTTCATAGTCCTAGTATCTCTTTTGAGTAAATGTTTATGATCACTTTGGTAATAGTCATTGTGCTATTTGTGAGCGACCGTTTGGGTTGTGCTCTTTATGAGTAACTTGTGAGTATCGTATTTAGGATGTATTTGGTACGTGCCTTATCTTGGAATCATTATGTTTTAATGGTCAATGTTGTTGGACTCTTTTATGAGAAACTCCTTGTGCTATTGTTGTTGAACTCTTCTTGAGTAATCGTTTGCATCTTTCGTGGTGATTAATTGGTATGATTCCCTACTTTGGAATCCTTTGTTGTTTATCGTGCTAGTATTTTATTACTTAGCCTTTACGTGAAAGTCCAGCTGGTATTTTGTGTGTGTTTGGGCGATGCGAAACATTATGATGGCACAGCCAAGTCCATTGTGATTGTTGACCATTGTTTTGCCCCATTATTACCCTCCTCCAGATTGGCCTTGGATGTGAGAAGAGCTAGCTCCTTTGTGTGCATTTTAGCTATACTTGGAGCATGACTTTGTGGCATGTCTCCCGTCCTTTGTGACACTTCATTTGGTTATTGGTTCCGGTACCGGGGGTATTCTCTTCAGCTTTTATGCTACTATGAAGATGGTTTGATGGGTTGATTGATTGATTGGTCGGTTCTGACCGGGGTTTTCTCTTCGAGCTTTCATGCTGCTATGAAGATGTTGATTGTTGATTATTGAAGCTGCGCAGCGACCTTTATTTGGTTCTTCAGTTGGGCGAAACCTTGGCTATGTATCCACTTATGAGTGTTTATTTCAGCTTTATGTGTTGCATGTTGAGCTGGTCGTTATTTCCAACCGGTATGGGACGGTTGGCGATAGGGAGCCTCTCATTTGTTGTTATATGTTTATTTATATGACTGATTATTTTATGTTACCGTTCGTCAGCATGTCACTTATTATTCCGCTGCTATCTGTCTTATGTTAATTGCTATTGGTCATTGCATATTAGCATGTCATGTAGTTGCATTAGTAACTTACTGAGATTTTATCTCACCCCGTTTATTTCCATCTTTGTTTTTCCTTAACCCCCCCCCCAGGAGGAAAAGGATTAGGATTCGCGGATCGAGGAGGACGTCGAGAGGATTGAGATTTTGGGGCAGGTTGTTATGGATCGGTTTACATTATTTAAATGTATAACCTTTTGGGGATAGTTTTACCATTATTGACGTCATTAAGAATTGTATATTTTATTCTTTTTGGTATAAGCTGTGGAGCTTATGTTAGATGCACTTTGTTGATTTAAACTTGGATTTGTAAAACCTTGTGTTATCATCTTTTGGTTTAAAAAAATGGAATTTTTAACTTCTATATTTAGAGTTTTGGTTTTAAGTCGACGTCCAGCTCGCGAGTTCCGGGCCTGCGGGGTCGGGGTCGCGACAGTTGGTATCAGAGCTATGGTTTAGCTCTAAGTATCGGTATAGGTGGCTAGAACGACCTAGGAGGGTAGTTGTGTTCGGAGTGAGTAACGGTTGATGTTTTATGCAGGTAATTGTTTGAAATGGCTAGAAGAAGAGCTGGTGAAGACATCAGTGGGACTCAGAATCTTAATGGTCTAAGGGATGAAAACCGTGCAGTGTTTCAGGGCAGGTTTGAGGAGGCCGTGAAATCAATTCGTGACCAAGGGCCGAGAGAGGAACATGTAGCACCTCCGCGATATGGGTTGGAGCAGTTCTTAAAGTTGAAACCAAGTGAGTACGACGGTGAGCCGGATGTGAAGAAAGCCGAGCTATGGATAGAATCGATGGAGAAAATCTGCGATGTCTTTGGTTGCACTGATGAGGATAGGGTTCTGTTTGCAGCTTATAAGCTCGTGGGGGCTGCGGAACATTGGTGGAAGGCACTGAAGACCAGTTGGGATGCGACTCTTGTACCATATCCTTGGGAGTGGTTCGTGAGGAAATTCAAGGATCATTTTATCTCTCTAGTGGATCAAAACCGGAAAGAGATCGAGTTCCTCAGCTTGGAGCAAGGCTTGATGTCAGTAGCACATTACTCGGCTAAGTTTGCAGAATTAGCCAGGTGTTGTGACTACCTAGTGCGGACCGAGGAGCAGAAAGCGATGAGATTGATCAGGGGTTTGAAGACAGCTATTAGGACTCAACTTTTAGCCCAAAGAATTCAACCTTTTCAGGATGCGGTGGGATCGAGCCTACTTGATTGAGCAGGACATTGGGGAACACAAAAGGAAGACTGAGATGGTTAACCCGGGTAAGCAAGGAGGGCAGAGTAAGTCACAACAGCAACATTCGGATAACAGAGGTAATTCTGGAGTGCAGACTCGATTCAGAGGGCAACTTCAAGGGCAACCAACAATAGGAAATCAAGGTTCTAATAAGGGGACACGAAATGGGAAAGTCTGCAGCTACTGTCAGAGGAAAGGACACTCAGAAGACAAGTGTTGGAAGAAGCAAGGAAAATGTGTGAAGTGTGGACAGTTGGGGCACTTCGTTAAAGATTGTCCGAGGTTTAGAGTTCAGTCATCTGGGACAGGAACTGGAATACCACAGGGTCAGAAGAGGGATGCTTCGGGGAAGCCCAAGGTTTCGGGTAGAGTATTTGCAATCAATCAGCACTCACCAGGTAACGGATAATTTCAGGAGGTATTATTTTGCGTCGTGAGAGCGAGCGCGTGCATTTTAGGATCATCGCATTTATGTGTTTCTGTGCATTTAGTTGCATTTATTTATTCTGAGTCTTTGACTTATGTGTTGTAGGTGTCTACTCCAATGGAGGAGTTTAGGGTATCTGATGAAGTCTTATGTGCTTATGATGTGCTTAAGTATGGTTATGTCTTACCTGCTAATTAGCCATGTTACTATTACAAGATTTTATATTACTATTGCTTTAGTCTATTGTTGTAGGGGGATTGTTATATTCTCCATTCCTAATTTCTTAAAACTGTTTGAGACCGTTCCTTTGGGTAGAGTTATACCTATCTTTTCTTAATTGAAATCCGAGTATTTAGTTTCGGTCAATTTGTTGGGTGTATATATCATTCGTAAGATTTTCGTTTTCTTTCGAATAGTACCCAGTGTTTGGGGAGAAGATTGGGTTAAATTGAGTTGTTATGGTACAAGGTTGTAGTGCTAATATTTAGATCAATGTCCTTATGGCATCGGTTGGGTTATAAGAGTTGAGGATTCAAATTGAGGATTTCTGGATAGGAGATTTTTGTTTACTTTTAGTACATCCCTGTGAATGCATCGGAATGGATTAGTATGGAGAGGTGTACGATTTGTTATGGATGATGAGTTTGTGGTAGGAGTTATGATCATTAATGGTGGTAGGCGTGTTAAGTTAGAAAGGACTAAGTACATTTTGGGAGAGTAATATTTCTCGATCTATGTTAAAGGCATTTTGAAATTTTGGTTAGATAGTGGTTCTATGGTTCTAAATCCTTCTTGGTGGCGTTTCCCGAATTGGATCAAGGGTATGTGAAGGAAGTGGAGTATAAATACTGGGGCATAATTAAGGAATATCATGATTTGATATTGGGTCAGTTGAACATTGCTAGCTAATTGGTTTATTATGAAGGTAGTACTATTGAGCCTAAGTATCATTAGGTTAATAAATGTATGCGTGAGAGACTAACTTGGGTTAGCTATTGAGGATTTGAGATTTGTTGATTTCCTTGGGTTTATGAGCACTGATTATAACTTAAATGGGAGTTAGAGAAAATCTTTTGAAGATGAATTTTGGATCGTTTTGCGGACTATTGAGTATATTGAATTGTTTAGGCTTCAAGACCGGATTAATGAAGGGATGAGAGTATAACATAGATTTAAGTGGGTACTTTGTACGAGAAATTTTGGGGTTTGCATGGTACTATTAATTTAAGGTGTTAACTCAAAGTGAAGACACTATAATGGTAATCCATAGAGTTATAGCCATTTCGATGAATATTGTGGAAATAGAAATTTCTTTAGCCTTTTATATTTTAAAAGCTAATTAGGCTCGGGATGGTGATGTATTGAATTTCTGGGGAATACTACTAAGTATGCGATTTACAAATGGAAGTACCTTTGCGGTGTAGTTAAGGTTATGAATAAGGCGAGCTTGAGATACCTCGAGAATTATGTGTGGAATTAATTTGGATTCTTCGATTTTAGTACGGGTTTCGATTAGTAATGAAAATAACGATGGAATGATTTGGTTCGAGAGGTGATGTTATCGTAAGCATTATATAAGGTTACCTTGTAGTGGGATAGATTGGACAATTGAGGAATTTGAGAAATGGCGGAACTACCGTATCCGTACCTATTTGGTCTTTCGGGTAAGTCTCGTTAAAATTCGGGTCGAATTTTCTTTAAGGGGGAGTAAATGTCACGACCCGAAATCTAGGCTCTATTTTATTAGTAATAAATAATAATTATTTATTTATTTGCTTATTTATTTATTTAAATTATTATTTATTTAAATAATTATGTGTGCAATTTATGTGTTATAATAATTATGCCTAGCATTTTATTTGGGTCATTTGTGCTAGTGTAGAAATGTTGAGTCTTAATTGTTAGTGGGGAGTATTGTGTGTAGTGTAGAGGAGGGGGCCTAAGTGAATATTCTTTAAAACATTTCCCTACTCCCTCCCTACTCCTTCTCTTCTCCCTCACTCTACTCCATCTTCCAGCCCATTTCTCTCTCTCTCTCCCCAAAAGAAAAGGGTAAGTTTTCTTCTTCCTTCTCTCTTCAATTCCTTCATCTTCCTCTTGTTATTTCTAATTCTTAAAACATGAACCTTGTTTAGATCGTCGATAGGATCGCGTAGAACCAAAAAGAATTGAAATCCATCAACTTTGAGAAAATCCGGGTAAGTTACTTTTCCCCCATTTTAATGCTAAAATGTTCATATCATGTTTGGATAATGTTTGATGTGTTATATTTGAAGTTTGGTTGGGTTTTGAATTTATTGAGAATTTATTTTGGGTTTTGATCAAAAATGGTGAAATCTAGAATGTGGGGATTTGATTCTTGATTTTGGTTGTTAAATGTTGTTGTATGAGTCTTTTTAGACTTATAAGTTGTTTTGGTACATTAGTAAGCTAGTTGGAATGTTGGATTTTGGTGGAAATGTGTTTTGGGTTAAAAATGGAAGAACCCATGTTGTTCTTCCCGATTTCTGGCAATTCAGAAGGTTGGGCGGCCGCACAAAATGGTCTGGGCGACCGCGCACCTATCTGAAAGCTTTTGTTCTTGTTTTGAGGCTTTCTGGGCGACCGCACATTCCACTTTGGGCGGCCGCACAGAACCCCTGAAAATTTACATTTGTTAAAATTGTGTGAATGAAGGATGCGTTTTGGTCTAAGTCTTGGGTGTCCTTCTAGTTGACCTTAGTGAACATTGTAGTACACTCTAGTGATAGAATTGGGTCCTTTGTGATGAAGTTTGTGATGGAAATTAATTAAGGGTTAATTGGGTTTTTGAACATCTTATTGAGGTATTGTTGGTTTGACTTATCTTTGTGATGATCATTTATTATATGTTTGGGCATCTTATGATGTGTTCGTGATCATGTTCTAATAAGTGTAACCTTTTGGATTCGTTTGGGGTGTTTAGAATGGGTTCGTTATGAACGGAGATGAAGCGTGAATTGGCAATTGGGTACCTACGGTTCGATTAACCCTAAGATGTATTCATTCGGATTTCTTATTTGGAATTCCAGGTGTAATGAGGTGGTTGAGTTCATAGTCCTAGTATCTCTTTTGAGTAAATGTTTATGATCACTTTGGTAATAGTCATTGTGCTATTTGTGAGCGACCGTTTGGGTTGTGCTCTTTATGAGTAACTTGTGAGTATCGTATTTAGGATGTATTTGGTACGTGCCATATCTTGGAATCATTATGTTTTAATGGTCAATGTTGTTGGACTCTTTTATGAGAAACTCCTTGTGCTATTGTTGTTGAACTCTTCTTGAGTAATCGTTTGCATCTTTCGTGGTGATTAATTGGTATGATTCCCTACTTTGGAATCGTTTATTGTTTACCGTGCTAGTATTTTATTACTTAGCCTTTACGTGAAAGTCCAGCTGGTATTTTGTGTGTGTTTGGGCGATGCGAAACATTATGATGGCACAGCCAAGTCCATTGTGATTGTTGACCATTGTTTTGCCCCATTATTACCCTCCTCCAGATTGGCCTTGGATGTGAGAAGAGCTAGCTCCTTTGTGTGCATTTTAGCTATACTTGGAGCATGACTTTGTGGCATGTCTCCCGTCCTTTGTGACACTTCATTTGGTTATTGGTTCCGGTACCGGGGGTATTCTCTTCAGCTTTTATGCTACTATGAAGATGGTTTGATGGGTTGATTGATTGATTGGTCGGTTCTGACCGGGGTTTTCTCTTCGAGCTTTCATGCTGCTATGAAGATGTTGATTGTTGATTATTGAAGCTGCGCAACGACCTTTATTTGGTTCTTCAGTTGGGCGAAACCTTGGCTATGTATCCACTTATGAGTGTTTATTTCAGCTTTATGTGTTGCATGTTGAGCTGGTCGTTATTTCCAACCGGTATGGGACGGTTGGCGATAGGGAGCCTCTCATTTGTTGTTATATGTTTATTTATATGACTGATTATTGGATGTTACCGTTCGTCAGCATGTCACTTATTATTCCGCTGCTATCTGTCTTATGTTAATTGCTATTGGTCATTGCATATTAGCATGTCATGTAGTTGCATTAGTAACTTACTGAGATTTTATCTCACCCCGTTTATTTCCATCTTTGTTTTTTCCTTAACCCCCCCCCCCCCAGGGAGGAAAAGGATTAGGATTCGCGGATCGAGGAGGACGTCGAGAGGATTGAGATTTTGGGGCAGGTTGTTATGGATCGGTTTACATTATTTAAATGTATAACCTTTTGGGGATAGTTTTACCATTATTGACGTCATTAAGATTGTATATTTTATTCTTTTTGGTATAAGCTGTGGAGCTTATGTTAGATGCACTTTGTTGATTTAAACTTGGATTTGTAAAACCTTGTGTTATCATCTTTTGGTTTAAAAAAATGGAATTTTTAACTTCTATATTTAGAGTTTTGGTTTTAAGTCGACGTCCAGCTCGCGAGTTCCGGGCCCGCGGGGTCGGGGTCGCGACATAAAGGTTCAGTTGCAAGAGTTGCTGGATCGAGGGTTTATCCGCCCTTGTGTTTCCCCGTGGGGAGCACCGGTTTTGTTTGTGCGGAAGAAAGATGGTTCGTTGAGATTGTGTATTGACTACCGAAAGTTGAATCAGGCTACAGTGAAAAACAAGTATCCTCTACCTCACATTGATGATTTGTTTTATCAGCTTCAAGGGTCCGTTGTGTTCTCTAAACTTGATTTGAGGAGTTGTTACCATCAGTTGAAGATTCGATCTGAGGATATTCCGAAGACTGCCTTTCGCACCCGTTATGGTCATTATGAGTTCTTGGTTATGCCGTTTGGGTTGACCAATGCGCCTGCAGTGTTTATGGATTTGATGAACCGGGTTTTCCATCCTCATCTTGATTCGTTCGTGGTGGTTTTTATTGATGATATACTCGTCTACTCTAAATCTAGAGAGGAGCACGAGAAACACTTGAGTACAGTTTTATCCGTTCTTGCGAGGGAGAAATTATTTGCGAAGTTCAATAAATGCGAATTTTGGCTCGAGAAGGTTTCTTTTCTGGGCCATATGATTTCTAAGGAAGGTATTTCTGTGGATCCTTCAAAGATAGAAGCCATAGTGGATTGGAAGAGACCCGAGTCAGTGACCAAGATTCGTAGCTTTCTGGGTTTGGCCGGGTATTACCGAAGATTTATTGAGGGGTTTTCGAGGATTGCTACTCCGATGACTCAGTTGACCTGGAAGAATGTCCCATTTGAGTGGACCGAGAAATGCGACAAGAGTTTCGAGGAATTGAAGAAGAGGTTGACTACCGCTCCGATCTTGACCTTGCCTAATGGGAATGATGATTTAGTAATTTATAGTGATGCTTCGAAAGAGGGTTTGGGTTGTGTTTTGATGCAGAACAGGAAGGTGATTGCTTATGCTTCGAGGAAGTTGACCCCTAGTGAACAGAATTACATGACTCATGATATGGAGTTGGCGGCGATAATCTTTGCGTTGCACAAATGGAAGCATTACCTATATGGGGCGAAGTTTGAGATTTTCACGGATCACAAGAGTTTGAAATACCTTTTCTCCCAGAAAGAGTTGAATAATAGGCAACGCCGATGGATGGAATTGTTGAAGGATTATGATTGTACGATTTCTTATCATCCGGGGAAGGCGACCGTGGTCGCCGATGCGATTAGTAGGAAGTCTTATGTGGCTTCGATGATGGTTTGGGAGTGGAAAATGCTTGAGGATGTTCGAGATTGGTCTCCTCGTGAATCGAGACATGGGGCTATTTTTGCGAATATTAGGGTATCTCCGACCCTAATTCAGAGGATAAAGGAAGCTCAGAAAGAAGATCCCGAGTTGGTGAAGATAATGGGTAAATTGAAAGAGAAGAACTTCGAGGATTTTTCTGTTAGCTCGAGTGGAGTTTTGACTTTCCGTGATCGTTTGTGCGTACCCGATGTTGGTGGAATAAAGAGGCAAGTTTTAGATGAAGGTCACAAATCGAGATATACTATTCATCCAGGTAGTACGAAGATGTACCAGAATTTGAAGCAACATTTTTTGTGGAATAACATGAAGAGGGAAATAGCCGAGTATGTTTCGAGATGTTTAACTTGTCAGCAGGTCAAAGCCGAGCATCATAGACCCGCGGGACTACTTCAGCCGTTAGAGATCCCCGAGTGGAATGGGAGCATGTGACTATGGATTTCGTTACGGGACTACCTCGTACCCGTAGGAAGTATGACAGCGTTTGGGGTAATAGTGGATAGATTGACCAAGAGTGCCCATTTCTTGCCTATTGACATCAGATACTCGATGGAAAAGCTTGCGACCCTTTACATTGAAGAGATTGTGAGATTGCATGGGGTTCCGGTTAGTATTGTGTCAGATCGAGACCCGAGGTTTACTTCTAGATTCTGGAAGGCGTTTCAAGAAGCTTTGGGTACAGATTTGCGTTTTAGTACAGCTTTTCACCCTCAGACCGACGGTTAATCCGAGAGGACTATTCAGATTCTTGAGGATATGTTGCGAGCTTGTTCGATAGACTTTTCTGATACTTGGGATTCGCACCTACCGTTAGTGGAATTCTCTTACAACAACAGTTATCAGGCTAGTATCGAGATGGCACCGTATGAGGCCTTGTATGGAAGAAAGTGTAGATCGCCTATTTATTGGGATGAGGTCGGTGAAGCGAAGATCGTGGGTATTGATTTGCTTCGGGATTCGGTTGAAAAAGTTAGAGTTATCCGGGATCGATTGAAAACAGCCCAGAGTCGACATAAGAGCTATGCAGATAACCGAAGACGAGATCTTCGTTTTCAGACCGGTGATTTTGTGTTCTTGAAAGTATCTCCAAAGGTGGGTATTCGTAGGTTTGGGAAGAAAGGCAAATTGGCTCCGAGGTTTATTGGCCCGTTTGAGATTTTGGGAAAGGTTGGGCTTCTAGCGTATCGACTTGCGTTACCGCCATCTTTAGACCGGTTGCACAACGTGTTCCACGTTTCTATGATTGGGAAGTATGTTCATGATCCATCTCACGTGTTACTGAGGGTACCGGAGGATATAGAGCCCGATATGACCTACGAGGAACGACCGGTTCGGATTTTAGATTCTAAAGTCGAAGATTTGAGGAGCAAAAGCATTGCGTTGGTTAGAGTTCTTTGGAGGAATCTTAACATCGAGGAGTCGACGTGGGAGCTTCGAGATGAGATCGAGAGGAAATATCCGTGGCTTTTTAATTCGGGTAAGTCTCGTTAAAATTCGGGTCGAATTTTCTTTAAGGGGAGTGAATGTCACGACCCGAAATCTAGGCTCTATTTTATTAGTAATAAATAATTATTATTTATTTATTTGCTTATTTATTTATTTAAATTATTATTTAATTAATAATTTACGTGTGCATTTTATGCGTTATATTAATTTATGCCTAGCATTTTATTTGGGTCATTTGTGCTAGCATAGAAGTGTTGAGTCTTATTTGTTAGTGGGGAGTTTATTTGAAGAAGAGTAGTATTAGGGGGAGGGGCCTAAGTGTAAATGTTCAAATAATTCTCCTACTCCCTCCCTACTCCCCTCTCCTCCCTCACCTCCCTCACTCTTCCACCCTCACTTCTCACATCTCTCTCCCAGCACACACTCTTTCTCTCTCTCTCTCTCCATTGGGTAAGTTTTTCTCTCTATCTTCTCTCTTCATTTTCTTCCTCTTCCTCTCATTATCTCTCATTTCTCATAACTTGAATCTTGTTTAGATCGTCGTTAGGATCGTAACTTACTTGAGATTTCTCAAAGATGATGGATTTCAAATATTTTTGGCTTCCTACGATCCTATCGACGATCTAAACAAGTTTCAAGTTATGAGAAATGAGAGATAATGAGAGGAAGAGGAAGAAAATGAAGAGAGAAGGGAGAGGAGAACTTACCCTTCTTGACAATGGAGAGAGAGAGAAATGAGCTGGGAAATGGAGGTGGAGTGTGAGTGAGGGTGATAGGGTGAGGGAGAAGAGAGGGAGTAGGGAGGGATTATTTTGAAATGTTACATTTAGGGCCCCTCCCCTACACTACCCAATATAAACAACTCCCCACTAATAATTAAGACCCAACAATACTACACTAACCCAAATGACCCAAATAAAATGCTAGGCATAAATTATTATGAAACATAAAATGCACACATAAATATTTAAAAAAATAATAATTTAAATAAATAAATAAGCAAATAAGTAAATAATAATTATTTATTACTAATAAAATAGAGCCTAGTTTTCGGGTCGTGACAGCAGCATTCTTTACTGGAGCAGATGAACTTGCTTTGACAAATATCATTTTCTGAGGTTTGGGTGTGCTTTTCTTAAGAATGCGCATCTGGCGTTGAGGCGCATGGCTTTCATGCGCATGACCCTTTTGCGCAGATTTGACATTTGAAGTTGAAGCGCAACCATAGTCAGAATATGAGTTATCATGCGCAGGTTTAACTTTAGCCTTACCCTTGGCTTTCCCAGTTTGCATTTTTGGGTAGACATAATGGAAATTTTGTCTCTGGACTTTCTCCTGTCTTTTACCCATTGAAGCAGAGTGCTTTGCTTTAGGAATTTCAATAGTTTGCTGTGGTGTAAACTCCTTTTCCTTTTTAGAGCAAACTGCGCATTTAAAGTTATCACTAGTTGAGAACCCCAAGCCTTCCTTGTCTCCACTGGATTTTTGGGATTCTAGAATTTGGTCCATAGTGACACGAGATTTGGTCCACTCATCAGTGATCTTTGTGAGATCAGCTACTTGAGCAGCCAATTCTTCGTTTCTTACTTTAATAGCGCATTTTGATCTGTAAGAAAACGGTTCTTTTCAGTAAGAGGAGTCATGCTCTTAATCTGCTCCTTAAGGAGGTGATCTCAGATCTTAAAAGAGTTTTCTCCGTCTTAAGCTGTGAAATTTCTCCAATTGATAAGTCCACTGCTTCTTTCATAGAATTAAATTTCTTGATTACCTTTTCAGCTTGCTGAATAATAGACTCGCGCTCAGCAGTAGAGTCATTCTTTTCTATTACAATTTCAGCAGGAATTTCAAGAGGTTCTTTGCGCGGAGGCGCAGCTACAAATTTCTTTGATAGGTCTGCTCTGGCAAATAAGTACTTGCCATTCTGTTTGCTTGGAGTCAGATGTCCCATTTCCACCAGTTCTGTGATAGTGGGACCTTTATTCTGAATTGTCCTTGGCGCAGCCTTTGTGTCCGTATCGGGATCATTGTCTGAGTCGCTATCAGCATCAGCATTGGCCACTAAGCAGAGCAGTCCATCCTCAGAGTCATCATCATTACTGTCTTCAGTGTCCGTCTCTATCCAAGTCTTCAGTTCCTTTTCTACGCAGTCTTCTTCAGCAATCATTCCGCGCTGCCTTGATGACCTCTGCGCAGTATTCCTCTTCATGTACTCATATTTTGGAGTGGGACATTTTGAAGCAAAATGACCGGGCTTTCTGCAGTTGTAGCAGACCAACTCTTCATCTTTCTTTGAGTCTCTGCCATGAGAGAATTTAGTAGATGGTTTGCTCGAGGATCCAGGTTTTGAGAATTTCCTAAATTTTTGGAATCGCTTAACGAACATAGCGAAATCATCATCATCCATTTCAAGTAAAGAGGAAGTAGAGACTTTGTCTGAGGTTTGAGCAGGCGCAGGTTCCTTTTGCACAACATAGGAAACAAGTTTTCCTTTGCCTTCAGTTTCATCAATTCGATCAAGCTTTAGCTCATACACTTTTAAGTTAGCGTATAAGCTGCGCAGAGGCCAAGTATCTAGAAATCCAGAATCTTCTAGATGACTTGCCTTGTGCACATATCTAGAACCTAGTGCATCTAAGAATTGAGAATTCACTTCTTTATTGGTGAAGGTAGTTCCAAGAGATTTACAAGAGTTCACAACAGCACAGAAGCGATCATAAGTTTGTCTCAAGGTTTCACCATCCTTTCTCATGAAGCAGTTGAATTTTCTTTGCACCACAAATCTTTTGTTTTCCTTGCTTACTTTGTCTCCATTCACATATCCTTCAATAGCATCCCATAGTTCCTTTGCAGTTCCACCGCTCACAATTTGATTGTGCGTGGAGAGGTCTAGAGTGCTAAGAATGATGTTCCTTGCTCTTCCATCATAGCCAACCCATTTCTTTTCTTCATCAGTCCATTCCTCCTTGTTTTTCTTGATGGTAGGATTCTCCTTATTTGTAGCAGCATCAGGATTAGCCTTCATTGGAATGTAGGGTCCTTCAAGAACGATGTCGTGGAGGATCTCGTCGATAGAAGAAAAATGAGTGAGCATGCAGTGCTTCCAGATTTCGAAATGATCTTCATTCAGCACTGGAACATGTGAATAGTTAGCCATTGCCCAAGATTTTGAAGCCATCTTGAATCGGCACCCAAGCTGTTAAGCTTGAAAAACAAAACAAGTTTTATGAAGGTGTTTGCTCTGATACCACTTGTTGGTCCCAAAGGGGAAACAAGGGTATGAAAAATGCTAGAGGGGGGGGGGGGTGAATAGCGTTTTTAAAATTCTTTTCAAACCCTTTTGCAAATCAATGGCTTGTGCGCACAGTTCTCAAATAAGCTAGGTATAGCGCGCAGAGAGAGTGTGAAATGCACAACAGAAGTTTAAGCAGCACCTGCGCAGGAAAAAGCTGCGCAGAGATAAAACGCACGCGCTAAGTTTTGGCTTAAAGTGTTGGATAAAATGTTCTAAGGCAATAAGCAATAACAAACACAGCAGCAATAGCAGCAATCTGATAAGATCAAACAAAGCAGTTATTTAGAAATGATTAAGCGGGAAAATAAACAGCGAGAATAATGAACAAGCTATTTGGAGAGGTTCAATCAATGAAAGATCTACGTCCTCTACCAAGATGGTTAGTCTTGGATTTTCTAATGGAGATCTTATTATATGAGAGAGTTACAAGATACAACAATGAAAAAAAAACTATCTCAAAGATCTATAATCTATGAAGAGCAAATCCTAGACTAAATCGGTGTATCTCAAGAAGTAAGATCTAAATGATCGAAGCTTCAAGAGGTGTGTGTGTGTTCAGAAATTCTGGGCTCTATGAATCTATGAGAAGAAGAGCACGAAGAATTCTGGTGATTTAAGGCTTAGGATCTGGGCAGGAGTTTGAAGGTAGGAAGGTTTGAAGGTCGATCTTGAATCTGGGAATAGTAAACAGCAATCTTCAGAACTTCAAGGATATTAGAAAGCACAAACTCTAGTAACTTGGAAATGAAGATGAGCAGTCTATTTATAGCAGAGAGCTTAAAACTAGCCGTTGGTGCTCTGAGCAAGGACGATGAGCTGGCACAATATGATTGGTGCGCAGGTGTCCTTTATAGCCGTTTGGACTCTGATCAAAGTTGATGACCTGGCACAATATGATTGGTGCGCAGGTATCTTAGAGCCGTTGGAGACTGAGCATGAAGAGCGAATTCAAAAGCTTCTTCTAGAAGGTTGACATTTGTCTTCATTTGAAATATTTCTCTTGAGCGCGTCTCCACCGTTGGATCTGCTGAGTGTGCTTGCTTTGTCGATTCTGCACACCTCATCATTTTTAATAAGCGAGCATCTTCTAAGCGCTTTCCAAGTTAGGTGATCTGAATGCATTGAAAACTGAGCAAGATATAATACTACGCAGGGGAGACCTGCGCAGTGGTGTCCTGCGCAGAGAAGTCCTGCGCAGTGACCACAGTCTTGCTTAGATCTTCATTCCACTCCAAGTCCTATATTCTAAGCCTATACTATAAAATGTACTAGGCTAAAAATTGAAGTTATAAAACTTCTTACATAGGGTCCTAAAGTCCATAGAATATTCTTAGGTGATGGTATCAATCAATTCCAACAAAATTAGGAGGGTTAAGAGATAAGCATACCCAACACCCGCCTCCTAATATGCAACGCCTCATCCCCCGACCGCTTCCAAGCCTCCCTTTTCTTCACTGTTATCAACAATCAATTTTGATGATTTTGAAGAATTTCAAGATCTGGGTTCTTGATTTTGAAACCCATATCAAAATATTGATTTCGAATTTCAAGATCTGGGTTCTTGATTTTGAAACCCATATCAAAATATTGATTTCGAATTTCAAGAGCATGAACAAATGATATGGGTTTCGATTTTGGTCTTGCAAAACCTTGATTTCGATTTTGTTCATACTTCGCCTGGGAATGGAAAAGGGGAAAAGGGGACGGGGAGGGGAAGGGAAGGGGAGTGGGGTTATTTGAAATTTAATAAGTTACTTTAACCCCCTTTATCTTTATAAAATGTTCTCGTACCTGTAATTCCAGTTTTACCCCTTTAAAAAAGTCACGTGGTCAGTCACATGCATGGTTAACGGCAAAAAGTGGACGGCGTTAGCAATAGGTACCTCCGCTGCACGAAAAAAAGTTAAGGTATTTTTCATGGGTCAAAAAAGAGATAAGTTACTAAATCCAAACAACCCCTATAGTTCAGGTACTTTTGGTGCATTTTTTCCTAAAGAAAAATAAGTGCAAGTTGTTTTAGAGCAGAGGGAGTAGTATTTAATAAATCTGGTATAATATTTAAAAGACCAAAATGATGATAATAATAATAATAATGACTACAATAATTTATCTTTTTCAATTTTTTCCTTTTCAATTTTTTTCTTTCTTTTTTTTTGATCTTAGTTATGACAATTTATTTATTTTTCTATTTTATTCTCTCTCTCAATAACAAATATATTTAAAATAAATGCGAATATAAAATCTTTTTTTGGACCTTTTTGACACATTAATATCTTTATGAGGGTCACATTTGATTTTTTTTTAATTGTAAATCCGTTAAATTTTTAACATATGTTGACAGGCATGTTAGATTTCTAACGGCTCATCGTTATCCCTGGGCATTTTTTTATTAAAACCATAGTACACAGGTCATAGTGTGAGTTTCTTTAGTACGAGGGAAAATCGTCAATCTTTTAATAGTACGCAGGTTTAAATGGCAATAAACTCGTGGATATATACGGGTTAATGGAAAATGACTGTTGGTCCCTAAGGGGCAACAAGTGTGTGAAAAATCGCTAGAAGGGGGGGGGGGTGAATAGCGTTTTAAAATTCTTTTCAAACCCTTTTGCAATTCAATGGCAAATGCGCACAACTCTTATTTTGGCTAAGTATAGCGCGCAGTAAGAGTGTGAAATGCACAGCGGAAATTTAAAGCAGCTCTGCGCAGAGTATACTGCGCAGAGATAAAAACGCATGCGCTAAGTTTGAGGCTAAAGAGTGGTGCAAAAATGGTTCTAAGGCAAATGAGCAATAACAGTTTCAACAGTAAAGTGTAGCTGTCGCGACCCCGACCCCGCGGGCCCGAGATCGCGAGCTGGACGTCGACTTACAACCAAAAACTCTAAAATACAGAAGGTAAAAATTTCATTTTTGAACCAAAAGATGATAACATAAGGTTTTACAAATCCAAGTTTAAATCAACAAAGTACATCTAACATAAGCTCCACATCTTATGCCCAAAAGAATGAAATATACAATTCTTAATGACGTCAATAATGGTAAAACTATCCCCAAAAGGTTATACATTTAAATAATGTAAACCGATCCATAACAACCTGCCCCAAAACCTCAATCCTCTCGACGTCTTCCTCGATCCGCAAATCCTAATCCTTTTCCTCCTGGGGGGGGGGGGTTAAGGAAAAACAAAGATGGAAATAAACGGGGTGAGATAAAATCTCAGTAAGTTACTAATGCAACTACATGACATGCTAATATGCAATGACCAATAGCAATTAACATAAGACAGATAGCAACGGAATAATAAGTGACATGCTGTCGAACAGTAACATCCAGTAATCAATCATGTAAATAAACATATAACAACAAATGAGAGGCTCCCTATCGTCAACCGTCCCATACCGGTTGGAAATAACGACTAGCTCATCATGCAACACATAAAGGTGAAATAAACACTCATAAGTGGATACATAGCCAAGGTTTCACCCAACTGAAAGAACCAAATAAAGGTCGCTGCGCAGCTTCAATAATCAACCATCAACATCTTCATAATAGCATGAAAGCTGAAGAGAAATCCCCGGTACCTGAACCAATAACCAAATGAAGTGTCACAAGGGACGGGAGACATGCCACAAAGTCATGCTCCAAGTAAAGCTAAAATGCACACAAAGGAGCTAGCTCTTCTCACATCCAAGGCCAATCTGGAGGAGGGTAATAATGGGGCAAAACAATGTTCAACATCACAATGGACTTGGCTGTGCCATCATAATGTTTCGCATCGCCCAAACACACACAAAATACCAGCTGGACTTTCAAGTAAAGGCTAAGTAATAAAATACTAGCACAATAAACAACCATTGATTCCAAAGTAGGGAATCATACCAATTAATCACCATAAAAGATGCAAACGATTACTCAAGAAGAGTTCAACAACAATGGCACAAGGAGTTTCTCATAAAAGAGTCCAACAACATTGGACATTAAAACATAATGATTCCAAGATAAGGCACGTACCAAATACATCCTAAATATGATACCCACAAGTTACTCATAAAGAGCACAACCCAAACGGTCGCTCACAAATAGCACAATGACTATTACCAAAATGACCCTAAACATTTACTCATAAAGATATACTAGGACCATGAACTCAACCATCTCTTACACCTGGAATTCCAAAGTAGGAAATCAGAATGAATACACCTTAAGGTTAATCAAACCGTAAGTACCCAATCGCCAATTCACGCTTTACCTCCGTCCATAACGAACCAACTCTAAACACCCCAAACGAATCCAAAAGGTTACCCTTATTAGAACATGATCACGACCGGACTA
Source organism: Campanula takesimana (assembly GCA_026119855.1). Taxonomy (NCBI): domain Eukaryota; kingdom Viridiplantae; phylum Streptophyta; class Magnoliopsida; order Asterales; family Campanulaceae; genus Campanula; species Campanula takesimana. Next base: position 679,874 of record JAOWBW010000308.1, read on the forward strand.
TACCCTACATTTTAGTGTTCAATAACAACCCTCTAGGTACTATAGGACATCGCCTAAAACCTAGACCAAGTCTTACTCGAAAATCAATTCGATTGGAACAATCACGAACACATCATAAGATGCCCAAACATATACCAAATGATCATCACAAAGATAAGTCAAACTAACAATACCTCAATAAGGTGTCCCAAAATCCAATTAACACTTAATTAATTTCAAACACAAACTTGATCACAAGGGACCCAATTCTATCACTAGAGTGTACTACAACGTTCACTAAGGTCGACTAGAAGGACACCCAAGACTTAGACCAAAACGCATTCTTCAATCACACAAATTAACAAATGAAAACTTTCAGAAGTTCTGTGCGGCGGCCCACTAGGGACTGTGCGGTCGCCCAAAAAGCCATCAAACAAGAACAAAACCTTTCAGATAGATGTGCGGTCGCCAGCCATTTTTGGGCGGTCGCCCAATCCTCTGGTCTGCCGGAATTCGGGAGGGATGAACTGGGTTCTCCCATTTTTAACCCAAACCAAAACTAAGCCAAAATCGAACACTCTTAACTAGTATATTGATGAACTAAAACAACTTATAGGTCAAAAGAACTCATATAACAACATTTAACAACCAAAATCAAGATTCAAACCCAACATTTATAAAATCACCATTTTTGACCAAAACTCAAATAAATTCCAAATAAATTCGAAACTCAACCAAACTTTAAATATAACAACTCAAGCATCATATAAACATGAGATGAACACTTTAGCATAAAAATGGGGGAAAAGCAACTTACTTGAAATAATGAAAGTTGACGGAATTCGAATATTCTCGATTCTACGCGATCCTATCGACGATCTAAACACATTTCGTATAGAGAGAAATGAGAGAAGATGAGGGGAAATAGCTAAAATGAAGAGAGAAGGAAGAGAGAAATGTTTACCTTTTTCTTGAGGAGAGAGAGAGAGAATACTGAGAATGAGTTTGTGAGGGAGAAGGAGAAGAAGGAAGGGGGTGAAGTTAAAATCGAAGTTACACTTAGGCCCCTTCCCCATCTACTAACACAATACTACACTCCCTGCTAACAATTAAGACCCAACAATATTACACTAACCCGAATGACTCGAATAAAATGCTAAGCATAATTATTATGAAACATAAAATGCACACATAATTATTTAAATAAATAATAATTTAGATAAATAAATAAGCAAATAAATAAATAATTATTATTTATTACCAATAAAATAGAGCCTAGTTTTCGGGTCGTGACATTCACTCCCCCTTAAAGAAAATTCGACCCGAATTTTAACGAGACTTACCCGAAAGACCAAATAGCTACGGATACGATAGTTCCGCCATTTCTCAAATTCCTCAATTGTCCATTCTAAACCACCACGTAGTAACCTTAAATAATGTTCACGATACCACGACCTCTCGCACATAACTTCCTTCAATCATAACCTTCACTACTAATTAGAATCCACGATCAAAATTGGAGAATCCCAATTGCTCCCAAACATAACTCTCGAGATATCCCAAGCTCACCTTATTCATAACCTTAATTACACTGCAAAGGTGTTTCCTTTTGTAAATCGCATACTTAGTAGTATTCCCCAGAAATTCAAAACATCACCATCCCGAGCCTAATTAGCTTTTAAAATATAAAAAGGCTAAAGAAATTTCTATTTCCACAATATTCATCGAAATGGCTATATCTCTATGGATTACCATTATAGTGTCTTCACTTTGAGTTAACACCTTAAATAAATAGTACCATACAAACCCCAAAATTTCTCGTACAAAGTGTCCACTTAAATCTATGTTATACTCTCATCCCTTCATTAATCTGGTATTGAAGCCTAAACCATTCAATATACTCAATAGTCCGCAAAACGATCCAAATTTCATCTTCAAAAGATTTTCTCTAACTCCCATTTAAGTCATAATCCGTGCTCATATACCCAAAGGAAATCAACGAACTCTAAATTCAATAGCTAACCCCAGTTAGTCTCTCACGCATACATTTATTGACTTAATGATATTTAAGCTCAATGGTACTACCAAAATCATAAACCAATTAGCTAGCTTCATTCCAATAGATCCATTACCAAATCACAATATTCTTTAATTATGCCCAAATATTGATACTCAACTTTCCTCACATACCCTTGGTCCAAATCGCGAAACGCCACCAAGGAGATTTTTAGGACCAAAGAACCACTATTTAACCAAAATTTCAAAATGCCTTTAACATAGATTGAGAAATTATTACTCTCCCAAAATGTACTTAGTCCTTTCTAACTTAACACGCTTACCACCATTACTGATCATAACTCCTACAACAAACTCATCATCCATAACAAATCGTACACCTCTCCATACTAATCCAATCCGATGCATTCACGGAGATGTACTAAAAGTGACCAAAATTTTCCCCAAGAGATCCTCGTTGAATCCTCAACTGCTATAACCCAACCGATGTCATAAGGACATTAATCTAAATATTAGCACTACAACCTTGTACTATAACAACTCAATTTAACCCAAGGTTCTCCCCAATTACTAGGTACTATTCAGAAATAAAATAGATTTTTTTTACAAACGATAAATACACCCAACAATTGGTATAGACATCCATTGTCACCCATCGAAGCAAAATAGTCAGATTCCAAACAAGAAAAGATTTGCTTAACTCTACACAAAGGAACGGTCTCAAAACAATTTTAGGCAAAAGGGAAGAGAGGATGTAACAATTTTCCTACAACCATCGACTAAAGCATGACATTTCCCTTCTCAAAATGACATCAAAAATCTTATAATAGCAATATGACCAATTTAGCAGGTAAGTTATATCTACCTTTAAGCACAACATGAGCACATAAGACTCCATCAGACATCCTACACTCCTCCATAGGAGTAGACACCGACAACACATAAGTCAAAGACTCAAGAGAAATAAATGCAACTAAATGCACATAAACATGAGAATGCGATGACCCTAAAATGCACGCGCTCGCTCTCTCGACACAAAATCAATACCTTCTGAACTGATGAGTCACCCGCTGAGTGCTGATTGATTGCAAATACTCTACCCGAAACCTTGGGCTTCCCCGAAGGATCCCTCTTCTGACCTTGTGGTATTCCAGTTCCTGTCCCCGATGACTGAACTCTAAACCTCGGACAATCTTTAACGAAGTGTCCCAACTGACCACACTTCACACATTTTCCTTGCTTCTTCCAACACTTGTCTTCTGAGTGTCCTTTCCTCTGACAGTAGCTGCAGACTTTCCCATTTCGTGTCCCCTTATTAGAACCTTGATTTCCTACTGTTGGTTGCCCTTGAAGTTGCCTTCTGAATCGAGTTTGCACTCCAGAATTACCTCTGTTATCCGAATGTTGCTGTTGTGACTTACTCTGCCCTCATTGCTTACCCGGGTTAACCATCTCAGTCTTCCTTTTGTGTTCCCCAATATCCTGTTCAATCAAGTAGGCTCGATCCACCGCATCCTGATAAGTCTGAATCCGCTGTGCTATAAGCTGAGTCCGGATGGATGTCTTCAAACCCCTGATCAATCTCATCGCTTTCTGCTCCTCAGTCCGCACAAGGTATTCACAACACCTGGCTAATTCTGTGAACTTAGCTGAGTACTGAGCTACTGACATCATGCCCTGCTCCAAGCTGAGGAACTCGATCTCTTTCCGGTTTTGATTCACTAGAGAGATAAAATGATCCTTGAATTTCCTCACGAACCACTCCCAAGGATATGGTATAAGAGTCGCATCCCAACTGGTCTTCAGTGCCTTCCACCAATGTTCCGCAGCCCCCATGAGCTCATAAGCTGAAAACAGAACCCTATCCTCATCAGTGCAACCAAAGACCTCGTAGATTTTCTCCATCGATTTTATCCATAGCTCGGCCTTCTTCACATCAGGCTCACCGTCGTACTCACTTGGTTTCAACTTCAAGAATTTCTCCAACCCATATCGCGGAGGTGCTACAAGTTCCTTTCTCGGCCCTTGGTCATGAATTGCTTTCACGGCTGCTTCAAACCTGCCCTGAAACACTGCACGGTTTTCTTCCCTTAGACCATTAAGATTCTGAGTCCCACTGATGCCTTCACCAGCTCTTCTTCTAGCCATTACTAACAAATACCTGCATAAAATACTCATCGTTACTCACTCCGAACCCATCTACCCTCCTAGGTCATTCTAGTCCACCTATACTTATACATAGAGCTAAACCATAGCTCTGATACCAACTGTCGCGACCCTGACCCCGCGGGCCCGAGATCGCGAGCTGGACGTCGACTTACAACCAAAAACTCTAAAATACAGAAGGTAAAAATTTCATTTTTGAACCAAAAGATGATAACATAAGGTTTTACAAATCCAAGTTTAAATCAACAAAGTACATCTAACATAAGCTCCACAGCTTATGCCCAAAAGAATGAAATATACAATTCTTAATGACGTCAATAATAGTAAAACTATCCCCCAAAGGTTATACATTTAAATAATGTAAACCGATCCATAACAACCTGCCCCAAAACCTCAATCCTCTCGACGTCCTCCTCGATCCGCAAATCCTAATCCTTTTCCTCCTGGGGGGGGGTTAAGGAAAAACAAAGATGGAAATAAACGGGGTGAGATAAAATCTCAGTAAGTTACTAATGCAACTACATGACATGCTAATATGCAATGACCAATAGCAATTAACATAAGACAGATAGCAACGGAATAATAAGTGACATGCTGTCGAACAGTAACATCCAGTAATCAATCATGTAAATAAACATATAACAACAAATGAGAGGCTCCCTATCGTCAACCATCCCATACCGGTTGGAAATAACGACTAGCTCATCATGCAACACATAAAGGTGAAATAAACACTCATAAGTGGATACATAGCCAAGGTTTCACCCAACTGAAAGAACCAAATAAAGGTCGCTGCGCAGCTTCAATAATCAACCATCAACATCTTCATAATAGCATGAAAGCTGAAGAGAAATCCCCGGTACCTGAACCAATAACCAAATGAAGTGTCACAAGGGACGGGAGACATGCCACAAAGTCATGCTCCAAGTAAAGCTAAAATGCACACAAAGGAGCTAGCTCTTCTCACATCCAAGGCCAATCTGGAGGAGGGTAATAATGGGGCAAAACAATGGTCAACATCACAATGGACTTGGCTGTGCCATCATAATGTTTCGCATCGCCCAAACACACACAAAATACCAGCTGGACTTTCAAGTAAAGGCTAAGTAATAAAATACTAGCACAATAAACAACCATTGATTCCAAAGTAGGGAATCATACCAATTAATCACCATAAAAGATGCAAACGATTACTCAAGAAGAGTTCAACAACAATGGCACAAGGAGTTTCTCATAAAAGAGTCCAACAACATTGGACATTAAAACATAATGATTCCAAGATAAGGCACGTACCAAATACATCCTAAATATGATACCCACAAGTTACTCATAAAGAGCACAACCCAAACGGTCGCTCACAAATAGCACAATGACTATTACCAAAATGACCCTAAACATTTACTCATAAAGATATACTAGGACCATGAACTCAACCATCTCTTACACCTGGAATTCCAAAGTAGGAAATCAGAATGAATACACCTTAAGGTTAATCAAACTGTAAGTACCCAATCGCCAATTCACGCTTTACCTCCGTCCATAACGAACCAACTCTAAACACCCCAAACGAATCCAAAAGGTTACCCTTATTAGAACATGATCACGACCGGACTATACCCTACATTTGAGTGTTCAATAACAACCCTCTAGGTACTATAGGACATCGCCTAAAACCTAGACCAAGTCTTACTCGAAAATCAATTCGATTGGAACAATCACGAACACATCATAAGATGCCCAAACATATACCAAATGATCATCACAAAGATAAGTCAAACTAACAATACCTCAATAAGGTGTCCCAAAATCCCAATTAACACTTAATTAATTTCAAACACAAACTTGATCACAAGGGACCCAATTCTATCACTAGAGTGTACTACAACGTTCACTAAGGTCGACTAGAAGGACACCCAAGACTTAGACCAAAACGCATTCTTCAATCACACAAATTAACAAATGAAAACTTTCAGAAGTTCTGTGCGGCGGCCCACTAGGGACTGTGCGGTCGCCCAAAAAAGCCATCAAACAAGAACAAAACCTTTCAGATAGATGTGCGGTCGCCCAGCCATTTTGGGCGGTCGCCCAATCCTCTGGTCTGCCGGAATTCGGGAGGGATGAACTGGGTTCTCCCATTTTTAACCCAAACCAAAACTAAGCCAAAATCGAACACTCTTAACTAGTATATTGATGAACTAAAACAACTTATAGGTCAAAAGAACTCATATAACAACATTTAACAACCAAAATCAAGATTCAAACCCAACATTTATAAAATCACCATTTTTGACCAAAACTCAAATAAATTCCAAATAAATTCGAAACTCAACCAAACTTTAAATATAACAACTCAAGCATCATATAAACATGAGATGAACACTTTAGCATAAAAATGGGGGAAAAGCAACTTACTTGAAAATAATGAAAGTTGACGGAATTCGAATATTCTCGATTCTACGCGATCCTATCGACGATCTAAACACATTTCGTATAGAGAGAAATGAGAGAAGATGAGGGGGAAATAGCTAAAATGAAGAGAGAAGGAAGAGAGAAATGTTTACCTTTTTCTTGAGGAGAGAGAGAGAGAGAATACTGAGAATGAGTTTGTGAGGGAGAAGGAGAAGAAGGAAGGGGGTGAAGTTAAAATCGAAGTTACACTTAGGCCCCTTCCCATCTACTAACACAATACTACACTCCCTGCTAACAATTAAGACCCAACAATATTACACTAACCCGAATGACTCGAATAAAATGCTAAGCATAATTATTATGAAACATAAAATGCACACATAATTATTTAAATAAATAATAATTTAGATAAATAAATAAGCAAATAAATAAATAATAATTATTTATTACCAATAAAATAGAGCCTAGTTTTCGGGTCGTGACAGTAGCAATCTGAAAGATCAAACAAAGCAGTTCATAAATAGTTAAGCAGGAAATATGCAGTAAATATAATGAACACGCTATTTGGAGAGGTTCGATCGATGAAAGATCTACATCCTCTACCAAGATGGTTAGTCTTGGATTTCTAATGGAGATCTTATAATATGAGTGAGTATTACAAATTACAACATTTGAGCTTAATACTAACTCAAGATCTATTATCAATGAAGAACAAATCCTAGACTAAACCGGTGTATCTCAAGAAGTAAGATCTAAATGATCGAAGCTTCAAGAGGTGTGTGTGTGACAGAAATTTTGGGCTCTATGAATATGAAAGATGAAGAGCACCAAGAATTCTGGTGATATAGGGCTTTGCGATTTTGAGCAGGAGTTTGAAGGTTTGAAGATCTTGAAGGCTATTCTAAGGAATCTGGAAATATTGAGCAACAGTCTTCAGATCTTCAAGGTATCTCAATGAAGCATGAAACTCGAGCTCTTGAAGCATGAAAGCTTGAAACTTGGAAATGGGAATGAGCAGGCTATTTATAGCTGAGCTGCAAAAACTAGCCGTTGGAGCTCTGAGCAAGGACGATGTGCTGGCATAATCTGATTGGCGCACAGGTGTCCTTTATAGCCGTTGGAGACAGAGCAAGGACAATGAGCTGGCACAATAAGATTGGTGCGTAGGTGTCCTTTGTACCCGTTGAAGACTGAGCATGAAGACCAAATTCAAATCTTCTTCCAGAAGGTTGACAACTGTCTTCACTTGAGATATTTCTTTGAAGTGTGTCTCCACCAATGGTTTTGCTGAGTGTGCTTATTTTGTCGTTTGTGCACACCTCAGCACTCTGACTCAATCCAAAAAGCGTAGCTTGTCATGTCGCTTTTCAAGCTTCTAGAATATGAGATCAGGAGATGAGGAATTTGACCAAGGTTGAGTGTCCGAGCACAAAGGCATGCGCATTGCCGGCGCGTATGGATTCCGCGCACTAAAATATCTCTTCAGAGTTTAGGAAAATAAGACCTTGAAAACTGAGCAGGGTCAAAAGCTTCGCAAGATATCTATGCGCAGTGGCGACCTGCGCAGAGAATATCCTGCGCAGTGAAATGAATCCTGCTTAGGAAATCTTCGATCCTTCATAGATTCAAGTTCTATAATCTAAGCCTATACTATAAAAAGGACTTGGCTAAAAATTGAAGTTATAAACTTCTTACATAGGTCCTAAAGTCTATAAAAATACTCATAGGTGATGGTATCAATCAATTCTAACAAATGTAGGAGGGTTAGGTGATAAGCATACCCAACAATCTCCCCCTAAATGATTGATACCATTACCTACTATAGCAAAGGCAATTCATTGTACTTGATAATAACATGTCCATAAAAATGTGAATGGTAAATCATGCCTCAAGTCAATACACATACTAGCCAATGCTATAGATTTCTAATCTATCCAAAAGATTAAAACTTACAAGATAGGAAAGATAGAAATATCATCCAGCGCATACAAATAATATAAGATGTAGTTTTAAGTATGCGTTTAAACTGAATGTTTAAACATCATGCGTAGAAAACATGAGCAGTAAAGATTATGCGCATGAGTTTAAGTAATAATGCATTCAATGTTCCACAAACGAATGGTTTGAATTGAACAAGGTTTTGTGAAAGCATAATGATGCATTCTTCTCATTAAAACTTGAAGGATTGTCAGTTACAGAGTACAAGCTTTAAAGAGGAAAAAACAAGAGAGGTGCGCACAAAAACAAAAGCGCACGAAATAAAAGCGCATAAAACATTCTATGCGCAACGAGAATCAAAAGATCTCAAAAAGTAGCAAAATACTTAAAAGAAGCCTAGTCTATTCTGATGCGGTAGAGGGCTTCACGTAGCTCGTTCTGGAGGCTGTTGAACTTGTTCATGAATTCCACCTTTAAATCTTGAAACTTGTCCTAGAACTCAACAGCTTTGCCAACGTAAGTGTTCATGCCTCTGCGCATATCGGCATTGTCATCCACCAGCTCTCTGAACTTTGCCCTGCAGTCCGTCTGGATGGCAGTCTGCGTAGCTTCCAGTCTTGTGTCGGTATGAAGGCGCTGAGTGTTGATGCTGGCTTGAATATCTAGCATTGTGTAGTCCATCTTGGCGTTGAACGCAGAAGAAAAATCTGTCATGGACTTAGTAATGGATTTACGCACTTCTTCAATATTAATCTCACTTCCATGCGCAGAGCTTCCTTGTCCAATCTTCTCCATCTGAGCTTGAAGATCATCAAATCCTTTAAGTAACCCATCTGCGAGGGTTTTCTTTAGCTTTTTCAGTATGCCCCTGAATCCACCATCAGTTGCTTCAAAGGTGCACACATTATTGAGTAGTGCGCTGACATTTTCGAGCTGGGCGCTGATGGTTCTCAGGGAGTCCAGGATAAGTTGATCCAAAGTTATAGGAACTTGTTCTTGCGCCTTTTCTTGCACAGGCTCAGAGAGATGATCAGATGAACTTGCCTTTGCACTTGCCTTTTCCTTTGCCTCCGTCTTAGCACTCTCCGTGCTCTCCTTTGCCTCCTTTGCACTTGTCTTTGCTTCCTCCTTCGCTTTCTCCCCCTTAATGGTATCAATTTCCAAACGCTGCATATCTAGACGGTACAACAAAGCAGTTTGAGCAGTAAGGAGTTGATTCAGCTGCAACTGCGTAGCGACTTGATTTGCTTGAACAGAATGCAAGGCTTGCACGATCTGGCGCAGCTCATCCAAAGAGGAAGTAGGAATCTCAGGAGCTGTAGATGAAGGTTTAACTGGAGAAAGATCACTGCTGTCAGAGGCTGCGGAGCTAGTGCGGCGCTTCTTTAATCCTTTTGCGTTGCTACGCACCTTCTGCTTTAGACGAGAAGAGACATGTACAATATCAGCACTAGGGACGGCTTCTTGAGTAGCTTCGTGCCTTTGCTCCCCCTGAACTGCAGCATCATCTGAATAACCACGAAAATCAGCCTTGCGCTTCATTGTGGTTGGCTTTGAGGGAGCAGGAGCTGGTTTGCTAGTAGGATCTGCCTCTTTGAATGAAATCCCTTTGGTGGATTGAACCAAAGGAATGTCCTTGATCTTTCTGCCACTGGGCGTAGCAATGCCCTTCCCCTTGCGTTTATACGCATCTTCTGAGGTTTCTTGCGCAGCATCAGGTAGAGATCTACCTGCACTCTTTTTGGACTTGGCCACAGGAATTGGGCCTATCCAAGGTTCCTTGTTGGGAGCGGAATCAAACAGCCAGATTTCATAGTATTCAGTGTTACCGATCTCACTGCGCAAATTCTGGAGATGTACTCTGGAGTAATACTTTGCATCACAAGACTGCTTCTTGATTGACTGTTCTTCAACATAGGTAGCCAGTTCGCCATAAGTCAATAAGAGTTTAGTTAGCAATCTGCAGTGAGTTCGATATTTAGTCTTCCCTGCATTCAACTTCTTGTCATAGCTTGTCATTCCCTTCACAATCTCATTGAAGATAATCTGCGGCCAGTCGAGTTGAACTTCATTGAAGATAGCTGCGCAGTATTTCCACTGCTTTGAGATGAAATGCCCATTATTCCCATTCTTGCAATTGAGAGAGTCTCCAATGATGGTGCACAGGTGATACATCACCTCACCAAATTCCTTTCTGTTATGCATTGGCCACTTCTTGTTTAGAGAAGGAATGCCAATAAGCTTCTGTGCAAGTGTATTTTGATGAACCTCATCATAGTTGACTGAAGTATTATCAACGTTGAAGTTTAGGAGACTGCGAATGTGGTTAGGATGAACCATTATATCACTGTGCTGTATAGTGGCCATGATCATTTCCGTTGGCTTTCCTTCAAGTTGTGCCGGGACAACTTTTGCTGTCTTGAAAAATTCATCTACCAGCGCAGGCACTATGAAGGATTGATTAAGAGTGAATAACGGAAGAATGCCAGAGGAACTGAGAAGGTGCAGCAGACGACGTCCAACTGGGTCTAGAGAAAGATCTGCCTGAATCAGTTCCCAACCAGGTATGAAGTAAACGTGTCCCTGCGTAAAACAATGGATAGAATTAGACAACCTATTGCATATGGAGCTGTGCGCATTTGCAAATAATGCAGATATACCTTGGCACAACTTCCATGATAAGCAAAAATATTTATGCGCAGAAAATAGGAAGTGGATGCGCATAAAATAAGAATGCATACGTGGAAAGTAAGGGATAATATGCAGAGAGAATAAATACTTGAAAAGAAGTGTGCGCGGAAAAAAATTAGATAAGACTATATGCGCAGAAAACTATGCGCAGAAAACAAATACTAGGGGATATATCAATTGATCAAATAAAATATTAAAAAAATAAGAAAGAATATTTAAGAACATGAAGAACCCCAAAGAACACCGAAAAACAAAAGTTGACAAAATTCAGCGAAATGCTTATCAAAATGACCGCGTTGACCAGACGATTCAAACTATAAAAAGCATAAAGTCAACAGTTGAATAATAAACCCAGAAATCAAGAAAAACAGTTCGTCTGCCATGGAAGTTACAGAGCCCAGAAATTGACGAAAAACACATGTAACGACCATTGATCATGAAATAAACTACATAAAGGAGTAGATCAGGCAAAAACGAACACAACACAATGATCGATTTCAAAAATGATCAACAAACAAGGGAGAAATCGAAAAAGGGAGTTTTGAGACCTCCAAGAGCAACAATGGCGAAAAGTAAGAAGTTGGAGAAACATACCATGTCATTGACGGTGGGATGCCCTGATTTTTTTCTAGTTCTTCTTCATTCTGAGAGTTCCCAGGATTGGAGTGAGAAGAAGAGTCGGAGATGATGATTTCGGGTTGAGTTTTGGTTTTCTTAGGCGCCATTGAAGTGGTTGAGAAAATAAAATTGAGGTTGAAGATAAAGAACAGGAGATGAAAAATGAAGGTTTAGAACAGAGGTTAGAGAGAGAGAGAGAGAGAATTAGAGAAGAGAGAAGTAGAGAGAGAAACGGTTTAAGTAAGAAGGAGAGGTTAGGCGCACGATAGCGGGAAATATTTGAGAAATAGTGCAGTGGCGCAGGATAGCAATGCCACGTGTCACTAAAGGGAACGCGCGTGCAGGCCTATACGCGCGTGTGCGTGTGAAGTCCTAAGCCAGTCATTGTCAAGTCAACTTCCTCATAAATGCTGAGTCAGTGAAAGGACGGGCGCACGTTAGCAGGGTGACGTGGCCGAATAGGGGACGCGCGTGCGCAGTCTTTGCGCGCGCGTGTGTCAGCGAAGAGAGGCTGACGGCTGTCGCATCACCTTCCTTATTAAATGGTGAGCACACATTCGCAAGGTGCGCTGTCATTAATCGCAGTTTGCATTAAATGACAATGGGACATGCGCAGGGGTAAAAAGGTAATTTCCCAAAATTCAAAAAATAAAGGCGCGAGAAAATTTAAATTACACAAGTACCCTTGTGACTAAGCATTGACTTTTCAGTCAAGGACCTATGTGCAAAATCTAATAAATAGAGGACTTACCTGCGGTCCACTTAAAAGTGCGCATGTCATTTTGCGCATAGCGAAAGTTGTGCAAAGATTCTTCAAATCTCAACTGATTTTTCATGCGCATTAACTTACTGCGCAGTGGCTACGCAGATGCATAAAATCTTAACCTTTTAAAAACTTATCAAGCAAACACAAAAACATTAGTATTGACAAGTCATATGGATAAGTTAGCTAAGATTAAGCATACCCATTTCTCCTTTCAAGAGACCACTTATTAATTCTTGAGGAGATGATATTAGATGTTGATGTGCTATGTCTTTGAATGCATGACAGGATTGTTGGAGACTGCTATGGTGGACATATTGTCGCAGAAAATTGGGCAATTTCCTTCATTAATTCCATAATCTACTAGTTGTTGCTTCATCCATAGGATTTGGCAGCACCAGCTTCCAGCAGCAATGTATTCAGCTTCTGTAGTGGAGATGGACACAGCAGCTTGTTTCTTGCTTGCCCACGCAACAAGTCGATTTCCAAGGAAATGACAAGTTCCACTTGTGCTCTTCCTGTCAATTGTGCATGCTGCGTAATCTGCATCTGAATAACCTAGCAAATCGAAATTCGAATCTTTGGTGTACCAAAGTCCAAGGTTAACAGTTCCAGAAAGATAACGAATAATGCGTTTAACAGCAGTTAAGTGTGCTTCTCTAGGGTCCGCTTGATAGCGCGCACAGACACAAACACTAAACATAATATCTGGCCTACTTGCAGTAAGATAAAGGAGAGAGCCAATCATACCTCGATATAAAGTTTGATCAACTTTCTTACCTTTCAAGTCTTTATCAAGTTTATTGCCCGTAGACATTGGAGTGTCGTATGCTTTAGCATTTTCAAGTCTAAATTTCTTGATTAAGTCCCTTGTGTACTTGGCTTGATTTATGAAGATGCCATCATTCAATTGCTTGATTTGAAGTCCGAGGAAGAATGTGAGTTCTCCCATCATGCTCATTTCAAACTTTCTTTTCATGAGCTTCTCGAAACGCTTACAAAGTAACTCATTAGTAGAACCAAATATAATAGCATCGACATAAATTTGGACAAGTAAAGAATGATCATTATACTTCGCAATAAAAAGAGTTGTATCGATTTTACCGCGCTTGAAGCCTTTCTCTAGCAGGAATTTTGATAGAGTATCGTACCATGCTCTTGGAGCTTGCTTAAGTCCATACAAAGCTTTCTGAAGCTTGAAGACGTGATTTGGAAATCTGCTATCTTCAAATCCAGGAGGTTGAGCTACGTAGACCGTCTCTTGGAGTTCACCATTGAGAAATGCGCTCTTCACATCCATTTGATAAAGCTTGAATTTCTTGTGAGAGGCATAAGCTAAGAAAATTCTGATAGCTTCTAGTCTTGCTACAGGCGCAAACGTTTCATCGTAATCGATTCCTTCCTCTTGCCTATAGCCTTGCGCAACCAACCTTGCTTTGTTTCTGGTGATGCTTCCATTCTTATCCATCTTGTTTCCGAACACCCATTGAAGCGCTAAATATTGGATGAGCTTTTCTTGCACTTCTTGCATAGCATCGATCCAGCTTAAAACATGGAGCACTCTATCAATCTTCTTTGATCCGATATGAGAGATAAACGAATGCTACACCACAAATTTTGATGCTCTCGATGTGCGAACCCCTACATTTAGATGATAGGAATACGAAGATCAATTGGTATTTCATTTGCTTCAGTATCAGAATCTTCAAGTGTGATTTGCTGAAGCGGTAAAACATCATGCGCTGAATAAGGCATCTGCGCATCAGGAGTCGTCACTTCTGGCGCAGCATCTAGAGTTGGAGCATGGGATGGACTTGCTTGATTCTGGTTTTGATCTTGATTATCATTCTGCGTAGGTGCAGTTTGAGGCTGCGTACCTGTCTCAACATTCTCAGCAGAATCATCAGAATCATTTGGAGCCAAATGTGGCTCAAGGAGAGAATGTACGTCAAAAGTAACATGTACAGATACTATAATAACTAGAGATTTGTTCTATTATGATCACGAAAAGCTTATAGAATGATTGGTATACCCAACGAGAATACCTTCATCTGCTTTGGCGTCGAATTTACCTCTATGCTCTTTGCCATTGTAGAGGATATAGCATTTGCAGCCAAAGAGCATGAAGAAAGCAATGTTGGGCACTCTTTCTCTCCATAGATCGTATGGAGTATTGATGTAGGCTTTGTTGATGATGGATCTTATTCTGAGTAAAGCATGCCCTGTTGATAGCTTCTTCCCAGAAATACGTTAGAAGCTCAGCTTCTACTATCATTGTCTATCCATCCTCAATCAACGAGAAAATCTTTCCACAACGCCATTTTGTTGAGGAACTCCAGCAACGGAGAATATGTGAAGAATACCATTTGTTGGTTCTTGTTGGTTCTCACAATATTGAGCGACATCGTTGTTCATAAATTCTGTTCTGTTGAAGTATTGAACTCTAACGATGTCTTCTATGTTTGGAGATTTCGAAGGAGAACAGCCAGGATATCATTGAGATACCACAAGTTGGTCCAATGCTCGCGGTAGTGAGCGGTCCAAACACATGAGGTGAAGCGGTTGTAAGCGTTTTGACATTGGAGCAATATTGCTGGAGGAAAAATGCTCAGGCTGCTTACTAAGCTGGCATGGTGCTTATACCATAGCTAGCTGCATTCACTTATGTTCTTTGCTACAAAACAAGGATTAGTAATAGAAATTATAGCGGTAAGATTAATAATATAAAAATTGGTCTTACGAGTCCTTGTGAGTAAAGTTAGTCCAAAAACGCCATCCTTGATATAGCAGTACGTTGAAGTGAAATGGCATTCCAAATCTTTATCGCATAATTGTGATATGAAAAGCAGGTTGTGCTTTGAGACTATCTTTTATGATTAGTCCAAATCCAATTATGTGCCCTTTGTTGTTGTCACCATGAGTGATCTCTTCCTTCATGCACATCTTTAAGAGTGTTGACATCTCCAGTCGTGTCTAGAATCCACTGTCGATACCAACTGAGCTTGAGAGTGCACAGTGAAGTAGAAGATCTTTTCTGCTTGTTGAAACATTGACTTGCGCTATACAGCAGAGTTATCATTTAAGATCAGCAGGTACTTTAAGAGATTCCTTGCGCGGCTGTGTAGTTGGTGATGACGCAGCTTTGTCAGGTTATGAGTTGGAAAATAGGTACTTGCCATTCTGTCTGCTTGGTAAAGGTGTCCCATTTCCACTAGAGTGAAGGGACCTTTCTTTGATTGTCCTTGGCGCATGCTCAGGTTTCATTTCAGAAACAGCTTCTGAATCGTTGTCAGCATTTGCCACTAAGCCGAGCAGTCCATCCTCAGAGTCAGCATCGTTGTCTTCAGTGTCAGTCTCTAAGCCCTTAGCTCCTTTTCTGCACAGTTTTCTTCAGCAGCCATTCCTTACTGCTTAGATGCTTTGTGCGCAGGGTTGTTTTTCCTCGTACTCAAATTTTGGAGTAGGCATTTTGAAGCGAAATGTCCTGGCTTTCTGCAGTTGTAGCAGACCAAGTCATCTTTCTTTGAGTCTCCGTGAGAGAGAATAAGAGGTTTGCTTGAGGATCCACCAAGTTTGGAAAACTGTCTGAATTTGATCTGAGGTTTGAGCAGGCGCAGGAACATGTGAAAAGTTAGCCATTGCCCAAGATTTTGAAGCCATATTGAATCGGCACCCAAGCTGTTAAGCTTGAAAAACAAAAAGGAGTTTTATGAAGGTGTTTGCTCTGATACCACTTGTTGGTCCCTAAGGGGCAACAAGGGTGTGAAAAATCGCTAGAGGGGGGGGGGGTGAATAGCGTTTTAAAATTCTTTTCAAACCATTTTGCAATTCAATGGCAAATGCGCACAACTCTTATTTTGGCTAAGTATAGCGCGCAGCAAGAGTGTGAAATGCACAGCGGAAATTTAAAGCAGCTCTGCGCAGGGTATACTGCGCAGAGATAAAAACGCACGCGCTAAGTTTGAGGCTAAAGAGTGGCGCAAAAATGGTTCTAAGGCAAATGAGCAATAACAATTTCAACAGTAAAGTGTAGCAATCTGAAAGATCAAACAAAGCAGTTCATAAATAGTTATGCAGGAAATATGCAGTAAATATAATGAACACGCTATTTGGAGAGGTTCAATCGATGAAAGATCTACATCCTCTACCAATATGGTTAGTCTTGGATTTCTAATGGAGATCTTATAATATGAGTGAGTACTACAAATTACAACATTTGAGCTTAATACTAACTCAAGATCTATTATCTATGAAGAATAAATCTTAGACTAAACCGGTGTATCTCAAGAAGTAAGATCTAAATGATCGAAGCTTTAAGAGGTGTGTGTGTGACAAAAATTCTGGGCTCTATGAATATGAAAGATGAAGAGCACCAAGAATTCTGGTGATATAGGGATTTGCGATTTTGAGCAGGAGTTTGAAGGTTTGAAGATCTTGAAGACTGTTCTAAGGAATCTGGAAATAATGAGCAGCAGTCTTCAGATCTTCAAGGTATCTCAATGAAGCATGAAACTCGAGCTCTTGAAGCATGAAAGCTTGAAACTTGGAAATGGGAATGAGCAGGCTATTTATAGCTGAGCTGCAAAAACTAGCCGTTGGAGCTCTGAGCAAGGACGATGTGCTGGCATAATGTGATTGGCGCGCAGGTGTCCTTTATAGCCGTTGGAGACAGAGCAAGGACAATGAGCTGGCACAATAAGATTGGTGCGCATGTGTCCTTTTTACCCGTTGAAGACTGAGCATGAAGACCAAATTCAAATCTTCTTCCAGAAGGTTGACAACTGTCTTCACTTGAGATATTTCTTTGAAGCGTGTCTCCACCAATTGTTTTGCTGAGTGTGCTTATTTTGTCGTTTGTGCACACTTCAGCACTCTGACTCAATCCAAAAAGCGTAGCTTGTCATGTCACTTTCCAAGCTTCTAGAATATGAGATCAGGAGATGAGGAATTTGACCAAGGTTGAGTGTCCGCGCACAAAGTCATGCGCATTGCCGGCGCGTATGGATTCCGCGCACTAAAAGATCTCTTCAGAGTTTAGGAAAATAAGACCTTGAAAATTGAGCAGGGTCAAAAGCTGCGCAAGATATCTATGCGCAGTGGCGACCTGCGCAGTGAAATGAATCCTGCTTAGGAAATCTTCGATCCTTCATAGCTTCAAGTCCTATAATCTAAGCCTATACTATAAAAAGGACTTGGCTAAAAATTGAAGTTATAAACTTCTTACATAGGTCCTAAAGTCCATAAAAATACTCATAGGTGATGGTATCAATCAATTCTAACAAATGTAGGAGGGTTAAGTGATAAGCATACCCAACAATGACCCTTGGTGTAAGTACCCCGATCCGGATTACTATTCTTAAATAATCAAATTGTGGAATTAAGGGGTAATTTGGGATTTAATTGGGTCATCATAATGTTTAAGGGGTATTTTAGGCATTAACGGAATTATTCTGGAAAGGGGAAGGGCCTTTTGGTAATAAAAATGGACCAAGGACCTCAGGTTTATCCCCACAAAGCCTAAAAGGACTTTTTGGGGATTTTCAGAAATTACCCATGGCTCAGGGACGGTCGCGCATTCAACATGCGCTTCTCAAAAGCGCACACGTCATCCTGGAAGGCGCACGTAGAAGACGCATCTTCATCCATCCGCGTGAAGCCTCCAGCCGCCACGCGCCTTGTCCCCCGGTGCGCCTCACTCGCCCGACAAGCCTCCCAAATGCCGAGCTCTGATTGGCCCGTCACCCATCCTTGTCTCCCTCAGCCGTCACAGCTCCACTTGCCTTGTTCCCATTGGCCCTTCACCCCATTTGTGTCACCCACACACCCCCTTCTAGAAGGATTAATTCTCAGCCTATTTACACCCGAAAAATGCCCATTTTGTGCACAAAAATAATCCAATTTCAACCCATTTTTGTGACCAAAAAAGGATCCAATTTGTGACCAAAAAAAGATCCAAAGAATATCCTATTTTTACTTAGTCCCTAAGCAAGTAAGAAGCCCCAACTCCTCCTATAAATAGAGAGGTCATCCTCTTTCATTTGAGAGAGAATTCCCTAGCAAAGTTACTGTCGCGACCCTGAACCCCGCGGGCCCGAGATCGCGAGCTGGACGTCGAATTACTAATCAAAATACCAAAATATCGGAGATAAAAATTTCATTTCATATCAAAAGATGATAACACAAGATTTTGGAAAACAATTTAATAACAACAATGTACTAGTGTAAGCCCCATAAGCTCACACTACAAAATAAATAGATATACAAATCTTAGTGACGTCTAAGTGTGGTACAACTATCCCCAAAAGAGTTACGCATTTATATAATGTAAACCCACCAATAAACACTTGCCCCAAAAGCTCAACCCTCGCGACGTCCTCGTGATCAGCGAGTCTAATTCCTTGGTCCTGGGGGGGGGGGTTAAGGAAAAACAAAGATAAAAAGAAAAGGGGTGAGATAAATCTCAATAAGTTACTAATGCAACTACATGACATGCTAAGATGCAATAATCAATAATAAATCACATAACACATAGCAATTATCATATATCAGATAGCAGCGGAAATGAACACATAACAAAGGATATTAGCCAAGGTTTTCCAAATCGATAAACCAAATAAAGGTCGCTGCGCAGCTTCAATACTCAACAATCAACATCTTCGTAGTAGCATGAAAGCTTGAAGAGAAAATCCCCGGTACCGGAACCAATAACCAAGTAACATGCCACAAAGGGCGGGAGCCATGCCACAAAGTCATGCTCTAAAACGCCTAGCTAGAATACTCACAAAAGGAGCTAGCTCATCCCACCCAAGGCCAATCTGGATGAGGAAAGAAGGACCAATGGGCGATGCTATACTGGACTTGGCTTGTGCCATTATAGCATTATCCATTGCCTGACTCGATACACAAATAACCAGCTGGACTTTCAAATAAAAGCTAAGTAACAAACTCTAGCTTAAATAACAACCACTGATTCCAAAGTAGGGAACCTTTCCAAATAAATTACCACAAAGGTAAACCAATCCAAACCACACATCAAAGATGGCACACATTCCCAAACGATACTCAAT
The DNA here is from genome assembly GCA_026119855.1 of Campanula takesimana. Lineage (NCBI taxonomy): Eukaryota > Viridiplantae > Streptophyta > Magnoliopsida > Asterales > Campanulaceae > Campanula > Campanula takesimana. The sequence goes on from JAOWBW010000308.1 coordinate 699,521, forward strand.
CAAATTCTATAACATTTTCATTCACAAAAGAACCAAATCCAATTAATAAAGTGTTCCACGATGTTAACTTAAGTTAATTAGTGTAATTATACTTAAACTAGGGAAGTCACTTTGTTTTGAACAAGAAAAAAGAAAGATTTCTGAAACAGTGGGCGGGCGGGCGCCTGGAGGGGGGCGGGCGCGCGCTTGAATGACCAGAAGGTCTGGCCATCAGAAAGAGGCATGTAGGCGGGCGCCTGGTCCAACCCGGGCGGGCGCCTGGTCTACGGGCTGGGAAGAATTCTCAGCTGGGTTCATCAAAATTTCTTACCATTTTCACAACTCTCAAAATCAATCACAACCCAAATTGATTCCCAAAGTACCAAAACAACATCTAACAAAAAGGGGACCTAAATAACACCATTTATCAACCAAAACCAAGATCAAATCCCAACATTCATCAAAATCACCATTTTTGACCAAAACCAAAATAAATTCCAAATAAATCTCAAACTCATTCAAACATCAAATGTATCAACTAAAGCATAATATGAACATGAAATGAACACTTTAGCATAAAAATGGGGGGAAAGTAACTTACTTGAATTTTCTCAAAGTTGCCGGAACTCGAATATTTTTTGCTCTCTACGATCCTAACGACGATCTAAACAAGTTTCATGTTTTAAGAAATGAGAAATAACAAGAGGAAGATGGTTAGATTGAAGAGAGAAGGAAAGAGAGAAAAACTTACCCAAATGGAGAGAGAGAGAGAGAGAGAGTTGCTGGGAGAGATGGTGAGAAGTGAGGGAGAAAGAGAGGGAGTAGGGAGGGAGTAGGAGAAAGATTATTTGAACATTTACACTTAGGCCCCCTCCTCACTTAGCTAGCACAAATAAAACCCCTATCAACCTTCTACCCAATTAACACAATATCAACCAAATAATGCTAGACACAAATACTTACACTACCCCAAATGACTCAAATAAAATGCTAGGCATAATTATTATGAAACATAGAATGCACACATAAATATTTAAATAAATAATAATTTAAATAAATAAATAAGCAAATAAATAAATAATATTATTTATTACTAATAAAATAGAGCCTAGTTTTCGGGTCGTGACAATTACTCCCTAAAATTATTCTCTCTACAAAATTGAGTGGTTGTTTTGGTGAAAGATGGTGATTAATCCATGTTAAGTGAAAATCTTGGAGTCCATGATCTTTAAGTGAAAAATGAAGCAAACTTGGGTCAATTAATTAATGATTTACCTCAATCTTGCTTAAAGGTTGAATCTTTACTTTATTATCATCCTTAATTCCAAGTCTTTACATTTATTGTCATCTTTAATTTTAAGTATTTATTTTATTGTCATCTTTATATTGTTCTTGTTGGGATATTGACATTGTTTATTTTCTTGCTCATAAAAATGTAGCTTTTATATATATAAATGATTGGATCCAAATACTCTTATGATCCCAATGGTTTTATCTTACACTTTTATGGTGTATTAAAATGATGAACTAAGTGGAGAAGAGTATTTGTTACCTTTATGTCATTTATATTTATGCAATTTAATTTATGTCATTTACATTTATGCAATTTAATTTATGTCATTTACATTTATGTCTTTAATATTGGCTTGGTGATCCATTGCACATCTTGGAGAGAGCCTTGTACATTTATGATATTTATGTTGTTGGTCCCAAAGGGCAACAAGGGTATGAAAAATAGCTAGAGGGGGGGTGAATAGCTGTTTTAAAATTCTTTTCGTACCCTTGAAAAACTCAATTGCCAATGCGCACTTTATCAAGTAAGCGTTATGAAATGCGCCTAAGTGAGTGAGTGAAATGCACAGCGGAATTTAGTAATGAAAATAGGCGCAAAGTGTGATAAAGGGGCGCACACACACTCTAAGTATTTTGGCTCAAAGTGGTTGAAATAAGGAATTAAGGCAAATGATATAACAACACAACGCAATTCAGTTCAATCAATCTACAATGAGTAAACAAGCAAGTAGTGAGTGAAAATAATAACTTGAAAGAAATAACAAGATAATAACACAAGCTATTTGGAGAGGTTCGATCAATGAAAGATCTACGTCCTCTACCAAGATGGTTAGTCTTGGATTTCTAATCGAGATCTTATATAATGAGTGAGTGTTACAAATTACAATGTTTGAGCTTATACACTAACTCAAGATCTATTACTATGAAAGAACAAATCCAAAACAATAACCGGTGTATCTCTAAAAGATGGATCTAAATTATCAATCTTAAAGAGGTGCGTGTGTGTTCTTAGTATCAAGGCTCTTTAGATCTTTGAGATGAAGAGCACAAGAAACTAAAGTGTTAAGGCTTTGAAGATCTGGGCTAAGGATGAAGGTATGAAGATGTTCTTGAGAAATCTGGAAAAATGAAGGCAATCTTCAAATCTTCAACAAATGCTTAGAGAGAGAAATTCTTGAAATTCTTAGCAAAACTCAGCAACTTCAAAATGTTGAAGTTATGGGGTATTTATAGTGAACTTCAAAAAACTAGCCGTTGGAAATCCTTGTGGATAAGATGAGCTGTCGCTCGTTGATTGGAGCATGCATATATTATGGCCATTTTGACACTCAACATAAAAGTGACCGTTATGGACACGTGTCAACAGATTAGGCGCATATGCATCTTTTAACCACCGTTGGATCATTGGCGTAATTTGAATTCTCTTCAAGTCTTCGAGTCTTTAATAAATCACTGAGTGTTTGAATAAATGCTTTGAGGCGCGTTTGAGCCAACAGGCGCATTGAGCCAAGAGGCGCACAGAGGCGTGCGCTTAAATCAAGGGGCACAGAGGCGCGTAACATAGCTTATGAAGAAAGCCTTATGCGCGCGCTCTAAATGGCGCATGGCGCGAATGTGGAAGGCGCGTGGCGCGTGGCGCAGGAGGCGCATAAGCGCGGCTCAAACTCACTGAGTGATTTTTCTTGAAACTTGATCTTCTTGCCCTATTTCTAAGCCTATTCTATAATAATGGACAAGTTAAAAAAATGAAGTATAAATACTTCTTACATGTGGGTCTAAAGTCCATGAAATAAAACTTAGGTGATGGATCAATCAAATCTAATAAATCCTATTACATTAAAACTAAGATATGTGTGGGCATACCCAACAATCTCCCCCTATTTGATTGATGCCATTACCTACTATATCAAGGACAAACATTATACTTGATAAAAAAAACATGTCCAAATGAATGAAATTGGTAATTCATGTCTCAAGTTAATGCACACACTAGTCCAAAATATAGATTCCTAATCTATTCCAATAAGAATAAAGAGTTACATATGGAAAGATAGAAACAACAGTTTAACACATTCAAGATGATATATGATTTTTAGTTTTGAAATGTGTTTAAACCAAGTTTAAACTTAATGCATGAAAGTATGAAACAATTCAATATGATGCATTATGAATTTAAACAATATTCATTGTTCTACAAACAAGGAGTTTGAGTGAACAAGGTTTGATAATAAGTGATGCATTGTTCTCATTAAAACTTGGGGTGTAAGAGTTACAAATTACAAGTTTTGAATAGAACAAAAACAAAAGGTGCTAAAACAAGTAAGCACAAAATCACTATCACAAAAGAGTTGATTCTTTTACAAAAAGGTTCTAAAAACTTACAAACAAAAATAATAGAAACTAAAGGTTGGGAGGCGCATCATCTTCCTTCAAACCTTCAACGATCTCTGAAATAGAACGCTGAATTTGTTTTGCGAGCTGATGACTACGGTTCGCTAACCCTTGAGTGTCAGTGACACTGGAGTGAGTGGCAGTGATACCGTCTCTAATGTAACTCAAGTGATTCACATTGATGTTTTGGTATTCATCAATGGAACGCTGAGTGATTTGCTGCTGTTGAGAAATATTTTCTTCCAAGATTTGAATGTGAGCTTCAATGGCATTTTGAGCCGTGATAATATCGGAAGAAATATGTTCGGCGCGTCTGTCAGAGCTTGAGTGAGCAGCAGTGAAATGAGTGACGACCAATTCTTTCAAGACATCCAACTTAGATACTAGCACGTTCATGTTGGATTGAGACGCAGCAGACTGAGGTATGAAAGTAGGCGCAGAAGCGGTGGTTTGCGCCTGATCAGTATGAGCTTGAACCTGAGTCTGCGCCGGAGGAGGAGAAGGAGCAGAGAGTTTTCCTTGAGAGAGTTCATCTCCCCCTTAATGGCAGCGATCTCTTCAGATTGATCAGTGAGTAAGGAAGTAAGAAGCTCAAATTGAGACTTTATATGAGTCTGTCCTTGCTCTAAGTTTGCTTGCCCCTGCTGTAAAGAATGAAGAATGGAAAGTAGCTCGCTCAAATCAGGAGCAGATGGAGGAGGCGCAGGGGTAGAAAGTGGCGCATCATCTTGAAGGGGCGCAGAATCTTGAAGGGGCGCAGAAGGAGATGGAGGCGCAGGAGGAGGTGAATGAGTAGGAGACTCAAATTCATCTTCAGTTTCAACATCAACAGTTTCAACAATAACTGTTTCAACATCAATAGTTGCTGTTGTGATCTGATCAGGTCCAGGTGGAGGCGCAACTGGAGAAGGAGTGCGCTGAGGGATGGTTTCTTGCTCCCCCTGAACTGGGTCCTCTAAGTCGGAAATGTCATCGCCGAAGAAATCAGAGAGGAGTTGTACCCTTGACACGTTGGTCCGTTGAAATTTGAATGAGGGCGCACGGGGAGAGGAGGCGCGTTGAGAAGGCGCGCGCTGGGTAGGCGCGGAAACAGAAGGCCCTTTCTCAATATCAGCACTTGATCCAGCGCCTTTCATGCGCTCTAACTTTTCTGACTCAGCAACTTGTTTGGCTTGAAAATCTTCATCTCTTTTTCTTTGAGCCTCAAGCCTGCTGGCTTCCTGCGCTAGCCTTAGATCTCGCTCTTCATCAGATTCAAATCTGGTATGTTTGATAGGCGCACGAGGAGGGTCATCAACCACTCGTTTTCCTTTGCTTTTCTCTGCGCCTGGCACGGGATCAGCGCTTTGTCTAGCGCTTGCCTTCACTGCGCTCTTTATCAAAGGTGCGCTTTTAAGGACTGGCGCATCATTGGACTCTGTGTCTTCATCCACTAAGCCTTCAACAGTCTTGATTTGAATTCCTTTGGCGCGCTTTGTAGGCTTCTTTCTGCGCTTCTTGAGGTCCAAATTAGCTTTACCAAACATTGGAACATCGTTGATCTTATATTCAGGATTCTCATTCAAAAACTTAACTAACTCAGGGTAAGTTAGAAAAAGTTTTGTGAGAAGAAGCCAGTGTGAGCGGAATCGGGTCTTTCCATCACTTTTGTTCTTCACAAATTTATCAATTTGCTCACGCAGAGTCTTGAACAGAATGTGAGGCCAGTGAAGCTTCTCCTTGGCCATGATGGCAGCTGTGTATTCCCATTGTTCCACCGTGAATCGGTTCACGTTCCCAGTTTTGAACACAATTGAAGTTCCCACCAAGTGCGCGATGTGAGTTAAGAGTTCTCCACCATCTCGAATTTCGGTGTTTTTGATATTATTTTGAAGCGTGGGAATATTTAGAAGTGAGGCAGCCATCTTGTTCTGATCATCAACAGAGTAAGTCTCGGACGCCCAATAATGCGATCTTCACCGGTAGATGGAAAGCCAAGCAAGTGTCGAATCACAGATGATGAAATATGGACGTCAACATTTTGAACGCGCGCCTCAATCCGGTAGTGAGTGCGCCCATTTACATCAATTTCCACTAGAACAGCAGTGGAGAAGAACTCATCGACGAGGAGCGCAGAAAAGAAATTTTGATCCATGGTGAATAAGGGGAGCAGACCAGCTACGCGCAGGGTTTCAATTATTTCTCTTCCCATCACTTCACCAGACAGCTCTAATAGATCAAGAGATTCTTCTAATTTGAAATTTGCAAGGTCCTGAAAAAAATGATTGATATTAGAAATGACATAGGCGCATAGAAACATAAAATGATCAAAGTAACATAGGCGCATGAAATAGATAGGCGCATAATTGAAACAGGCGCACAAAGTTATAGAGAATCAAGGCGCATGATTGAATTAGGCGCATAAAATATTAAAGGCGCATAGAGTTACAAGGCGCATAATATGGTTCTATGTGAATACTAAGGAAAAATAAAACAACGAAATTTGACTAAGTACGAAGTTAGGCGCATAAGGTTTTAGGCGCAGAATGATTTAAGCGCATATACAAGTAGAGGCGCAGAAAGCATTCAGGCGCATAAAAGAATAGGCGCATAAAGAAGTATATAGGCGCATATCGTGAGAATTTTAACTTAGTAAGAAAAACAAACAACAAGCATTCAAATGAAAGAAATGAAAATCAAAAAGTTCAAATTTTCGAAAACAAGGTAGAAAATTTTTAGAGACCAAAACATGCAATAATGACGAAGAACACGAAGAACGACCCTTGAATGCTCGAAGAACACCAAGAACACGAAAATCATGAAACTTCACCAAACTAGATAAATAATATATCAAAATGACCGCATGATAACAAGGAATCTAAATATGTAAACAAAAATATGAACAAATCAATAATGAAAGCACAATGATCAAAAGAATGACCGAAAATTTTGAACAATTTTGAAAACAAAAGTTCAGATTTGTAACAAACAAAGCATTGATCGTTGAAATGTTGGTTTTAAAAGATTCGAAATCAATAATAGAACACAACCCAACAAACGATATAGAAAACGGATCATCGAAACGAGAGAAATCAAAGGAAAATGAATCCGGGTTTTGTAAAAACGAAAAAATCACTGAAAATGACGAAAAAGAAAAAAAATTCAGAAATATAAGGAGATTAAAGGTTGAGAATTCATACCATATCGTCTTGTGTAGATGTTGATGCTTTCTTAGGACCCATAAATTTATGTAAATATATAGAAAATGAAGAAGAAAAAATGAAGAAGATGGAGAGAGAGAGAGATGAGAGTCGGGGAGAGAGTGAGAGGAGAGTTGGTAGGAGGGAGTGAAGGTGATGATGAATATTTATAGGTTAGGTTCAAAATTTTGCACAGATATGAAAAAATACAGTCAAAAAAATTTAAAAAGATGGAAAGTTGAAAGGATGGCATTAATGAGGGATTTGAGATTTAAGGTGCATTAAATGCTGAATGACACAAAGTGTCATGATGTGACATTTAAGTTTTTGAAAAACTGCTCCACTTTCCCTTTAAGTGTATGAGCAATTTTGACTAATTTTTGCACAAACACCAAAAACATCTATTTTGGTGTAAGTTTGGGGTGCAAGAAATATATCCCAGAAAATAAATTTTTTCGAAAAGCGTAAAACGAGGGAAAAATTTAATTGCACAAGTACCCTTGAACAATTAATGGAATGTCAAAAGACATAGATTCCTATAATAAATGAACAGAATAAACATACCTGGTACTTGTGTATTTAATACGTTCAATCATTGAAATTGAATTTTGAGAAATGATTGAGCCGCAATAGTTAATGCGCGCATGAAGGGGCGCATTACTTCAGCTAGGCGCATACTCATCTAGGCGCATTACACATCAAGGCGCATTACATATCAAGGCGCGCAAGGATGGTTGAGGGCGCATAAAATTTTTGAAGCGCAATTGATGCTAGGAGCGCATTAGTTGCTGTGCGCGCAGAAATTGCTTAAGCGCAAGGGATGTTTAGGCGCGCAGGAAGTTTCCTTGAAACTTTGAGAAATTGATTTAATCATTGTACCTAATATACTCATAACTCAACACAACATAAAATCATTAGTATTGACAAAACTATATTGAATTTAGTTGAGTTCAAGCATACCCATTTCACCTCTCAAAAACATGAACCGTTTCGCGTCAAGTGCTTTCGTTAGAATGTCGGCGATTTGATAGTCGGTTCCCACGTGTTCCAAATGAATATTGCCTTTCTCCACGTGGTCTTTGAGGAAGTGATATTTGATGTCGATGTGCTTGGTCTTTGAGTGCATGACAGATTTTCAGAAACCGCAATTGTTGATGTATTGTCGCAGTAGATGGGACAATTTTCTTCGATGATATCATAGTCCACCAATTGCTGCTTCATCCAGAGTATTTGGCAACAACAACTTCCCGCAGTGATATATTCGGCTTCGGTTGTTGAAACAGATACAGAAGCTTGTTTCTTACTTGCCCATGACACAAGTCGATATCCGAGGAAATGACAAGTGCCGCTTGTGCTTTTCCTATCAATGGTGCACGCTGCGTAATCCGCATCTGAATAACCTACAAGTTTAAAGTTCGAATCTTTGGTGTACCAAAGTCCAAGGTTAACAGTGCCAGAGAGATATCTTATAATACGTTTCACAGCAATTAAGTGTGCTTCTCTAGGGTCGGATTGATAACGAGCACAAACACAAACACTAAACATAATATCAGGCCTACTAGCAGTAAGGTAAAGGAGTGAGCCAATCATACCTCGATAGAGTGTTTGATCAACACGTTTACCTTTTAAATCTTTGTCGAGTTTGTTGCCGGTGGCCATTGGAGTATCGTATGCTTTAGCGTTCTCAAGTCCAAACTTCTTGATTAAGTCCTTTGTGTACTTGGCTTGATTAATAAAGATGCCTTCACTCATTTGCTTGATTTGAAGCCCGAGGAAGAATGTGAGTTCTCCCATCATGCTCATTTCAAACTTGCTCTTCATTAGTTTCTCAAAACGCTTGCACAACAATTCATTAGTAGAACCAAATATAATATCATCAACATAAATTTGAACAAGTAATTTATGACCATTATGTTTGGCAATGAAAAGAGTTGTATCGATTTTACCGCGAGTGAAGCCTTTTTCGATGAGAAACTTTGATAGTGTATCATACCATGCTCTTGGTGCTTGTTTGAGTCCATACAAAGCTTTCTGGAGTTTGTACACATGATTTGGAAATTGTGAATCTTCAAACCCAGGTGGTTGAGCAACATAGACTTGTTCTTGGAGTTCACCATTTAGAAACGCGCTCTTCACATCCATTTGATATAACTTGAAGTTCTTGTGAGCGGCGTAAGCTAGAAATAATCTGATAGCTTCAAGTCTTGCTACGGGCGCAAAAGTTTCATCGTAGTCGATTCCTTCTTCTTGCCTATAGCCTTGTGCAACCAATCTTGCTTTATTTCTCGTGATGGTTCCATTCTCATCCATCTTGTTCCTGAACAACCATTTTGTACCAATCACTCCATGATCATTTGGTCTTGGAACTAGAGTCCAAACCTTACATCGTTCAAATTGATTGAGTTCTTCTTGCATTGCAACAACCCAATTGGGATCTTGGAGTGCTTCATCAGCCTTTTTCGGTTCAATTTGAGAGATAAAAGCAGTGTAAGCATCAAAGTTTGTAGCTCTCCTTGTACGAACACCAACTTGTAGATCACCGATGATATTAGCAATTGGGTGACCTCTAACTTCACGAATTTCAGGGGGTAAGTTAGGTTGAGTCGTAGAAACTTGAAGGTCTTCAATTGGTACATCTTCACCAGATTCAAAGTCATTGAAATTTGGGGGTTGAACTGGCTCAGAGTTGAAATTTGGGTGTACACCAGATGCAGCAGTAGAGATAGGCGCGTGAGAGGAATCATGAGGCGCATCATTTGAGTGAGGCGCAATAGAGGATTCACCAGGCGCATTATACATTGAATTAGGCGCATTTGATGTAGATGGATTTCCTTGTGTTGATAGATTCTGATCTTGAGTGGGCGCAACATAAATAGGAGCACCTGTATCATTTAACTCAATAGAATCATCAGCAACATTTGGAGCCAAATGTGGCTCAAGGAGAGAATGTTCATCAAATGTAACATGTACAGATTCAACTATCACTAATGTAGTTCTATTAAAAACACGAAAAGCTTTAGAGTGTTTGGCATACCCAACAAAAATACCTTCATCGGCTTTGGCATCAAATTTACCTCTATGTTCGTTTCCGTTGTAGAGGATATAACATTTGCAACCAAAGATCTTGAAGAATGCAATGTTGGGAGTTCTACCACGCCAAAGTTCATACGGAGTCTTGTTGTGAAGTTTGTTGATGAGGGAACGATTTTGAGTAAAACATGCAGTGTTGATAGCTTCTTCCCAAAAGTACTTAGGCAATTTAGCTTCAGCTATCATCGTCTTTCCCGCTTCAATCAACGTTCTATTCTTTCGTTCAACAACGCCATTTTGTTGAGGGACTCCGGCGGTTGAAAAGTTGTGATCTATCCCATGATCTTCACAATATCGAGCAACACCGTTGTTCTTGAATTCTGTTCCATTGTCGGATCGAACACTAACGATGTCATCTTCTTTTTGGGTTTGGAGCAGTCGAAATAAGGTAGTGAGAATATCATAACAATCATCTTTAGTAATCATCATCTCTACCCATGTATATCTTGAATAATCATCCACCACAACTAGAGTATACTTATTTCTTCGAATACTTGCGGTGGAAACTGGTCCAAATAGATCAATGTGAAGCAGTTGCAAACATCTTGTAGTTGAAGGATTTGACTTGCTTGAAAAAGACTGCTTCGGTTGTTTGCCAAGTTGACATGCGGCGCACTTTTTGTCATGGTGATCAGCAACCTTGGGAAGTCCTTTGACAAGATTATTCCTGCTGAGTTTAGATAGATGCTTGAAGTTCAAGTGACTTAAGCGCTTGTGCCACAGCCAACTATTTTCGTTCACACTTTTTGCTACAAAACAAAGATTAGTACTAGAGTTCATACTATGGAAATCAATAATGTAAATATTTGTCTTACGATGTCCCGTGAGTAAGATAGCTCCAGTTTTGCCATTCTTGATAAGACATTGCGTTGAAGTGAAATGGCATTCTAATCCTTTGTCGCAGAATTGAGATATGGATAATAAGTTGTGCTTGAGCCCTTCGACGAGTGAGACTCTTTCAATGCACACTTTGTCTTTCTTGAGCTTTCCATATGCTACAACTTGACCTTTGTTATTATCGCCAAATGTTACGGAGGGACCTCTTTCTTCATGGACATCTTCTAATAAGGATTCATCTCCAGTCATGTGTCTTGAACACCCACTATCGAGAATCCATTCATAATTTCTAGCTTTTGAAGATCCAGCCATGAAACAAAGAACCTGAAATATAGACATTTAAGCAGGTCCCCTTTATTCCTTTTGGGTCCTAGGATTAGCAACTTTTGACAACCCACTCTTGCTTGACCTTAGGATTTTTACGTCCTTTGGCATTGGGAGTGAATCGCAAAAGGCATTCCACGGCCTTGTGTCCTGAACAATCACAAATAGAACAATGATGAAAGCCACCAATCACATGAGTTTTCACAAACTCTTTACTTTTCTTGGGGATGGCATTCTTCTTTGGGTCAAATGAACTAGCCTTAACAAAATCTTTCTTTTGAAATTTTGGAGCGCTTGTTCTTGGAGGGCGCATAGGGCTAGGAGGCGCACGGCGATGAGGCGCGTGGCTCTTAGGCGCATAATGAGCACTCGGAGAAGGAGCGCGCCTATTTTCAAGAATGATTTTGCTAGGAGATGGTTCATCTGTAGCTATATCTTTCCCATTAGCTTTCCCAAATTGCTTCGTTGGGTAGACATAATGGAATGTTTGTCTCTTGACTTTTCCTGTCCTTTACCCATTGAATTAGAATGTTTTTCCTTGGGAATTTCAAAAGTTTGTTGGTTGGTAAATTCACTATCTCTTTCAGCACAGACATCACATTTAAAGTTGTCACTAGTTGATAAGAATCCCAAGCCACTTTTATCACCACTGACTTTTTGGGACTCAAATATATTCTCCATAGTGACACGAGAATTGGACCACTCATTTGTAATATTTTTAAGATCAGTAATTTGAGCAACCAATTCATCGTTTTGAACTTTAAGAAGTGAGTTCTGTTCTGTTAGAAAAGTGTTTTTAACAGTAAGAGGAGTCATGCTCCTTATCTGCTCCTTAAGGAGGGTGAGTTCAGATTTAAGTAGAGATTTCTCGGTCTTAAGCTGGGAAATTTCATCACATGATAGTGCTAAAGCTTCCTTCATACTATCAAATCTAGTAATTACCTTTTCAGCCTTCTTGAACAATTTTTCTTGTTCAGCAATTACTTCATCATTGATTTTGGAGATTGGAGCAGTTGGTTCAACCTGTGGTCTAATGTATGCTCCTTTTCTCAATTTGTTCCTTGCTCCAAGATCACATCGTGAGAATAGCAATCCACCATCGTTTTGAGCCGGAGTGAGAAATCCTTGTTCAACGAGCTCGCTGATGGTTGGTCCTTTCTTCTTTTTCACTTCTTGAAAACCTGCAGATTTCTTGATAGGTTTATTCAAGGCATTCATATCGGGAACATCCTTGGAGAAGTCATCATCAGAATCATAAGCATCAACTTCATCATCATTTGCCATCAAACAAACGAGTCCATCATCGGAATCTTCATCGCTCTCATCGGAGTCTGTTTCAATCCAAGTGTTGTGCTCATTTGCTGGTGCTTCTTCTTCAGCAACCATTCCCTTGTGACGAGGGAGTGAATTTGGGAGTATGGCTGCTCTTCTTCTGCATATATTCAAATTTGGGGATCGGGCAGCTTGATGCAAAATGTCCGGGTTTCCTGCAATTAAAACAAACAAGATCTTCTTTTCTTTTTGAATCACTGCTCCTTGAAAACTTTTGAGGAGCTTTGCTGGTAGATCCTTGAAATTTGTTGGTTGAGCCGGGTCTTGAGAATTTTCTGAATTTTTGAAATTTCTTCACAAATAAAGCGAAGTCTTCATCATCCATGTCTAATAGCTCAGAAGTAGAAATTTTGGGATCGGAGCTTTTCTCATCTTGTACAGGCGCAGGAGTAGGCGCAGGTGTAGGCGCAGCTTCTCTGTGCGCCATCATAGCCATAGATTTTGACTTTCCTTCAGTTTCGCTGATTCGTTGGAGTTTGAGTTCGTAAACTTTGAGATTTGCATATAGGTTCCTTAAAGTCCAAACATCTAAAGTTCCAGCGTCTTCAAGAGCGCTAGATTTATGTAGGTATCTTGATCCAAAAGCTTGTAGAAAATTTACATTCAAATCTTTGTTGGTAAACTTCATGCCAAGTGAAATACATAGATTGATAATTTCACAGTAGCGTTCATAAGTTTGCCTTAAGTTTTCACCGGGGAGTTGAGAGAAATTGTTGAATCTCTTTTGTACTTCGTATTTCTTGTTCTCCTTGCAAACGGTGTCTCCTTCAATATGCTCTTCAATAGCATCCCATAGCTCATTTGCAGTAGCACAATGCATGACTTGTTGTTTCATAGCCGTGCTTAGAGTGCTTAGAAGAATGTTTCTTGCTTTGCCATCATTTGCAACTCTTCTAATTTCTTCCTCGGTCCATTCTTCCCTTGGTTTGAGAACTGTAGGTTGGGCAGCGTTGGTGCGTGGATTTGGATTCGCCTTCATCGGAATATAAGGTCCATAAACGACGGTGTCATGGAGCCTTTCATCGATTGAGTTGAGATGAGTCAATATTCTGAATTTCCACACGTCAAAATGATCTTCATCAAAGACCGGAACGTGAGTATAGTTTGCAGTTGCCATAGGTTTTGAGTTTGCCATTTAGAATCGGCACCCAAGCTGTTAAGCTTGAAAAACGAAAAATGTTTTATAAAGGTGTTTGCTCTGATACCACTTGTTGGTCCCAAAGGGCAACAAGGGTATGAAAAATAGCTAGAGGGGGGGGTGAATAGCTGTTTTAAAATTCTTTTCGTACCCTTGAAAAACTCAATTGCGAATGCGCACTTTATCAAGTAAGCGTTATGAAATGCGCCTAAGTGAGTGAGTGAAATGCACAGCGGAATTTAGTAATGAAAATAGGCGCAAAGTGTGATAAAGGGGCGCACACACACTCTAAGTATTTTGGCTCAAAGTGGTTGAAATAAGGAATTAAGGCAAATGATATAACAACACAACGCAATTCAGTTCAATCAATCTACAATGAGTAAACAAGCAAGTAGTGAGTGAAAATAATAACTTGAAAGAAATAACAAGATAATAACACAAGCTATTTGGAGAGGTTCGATCAATGAAAGATCTACGTCCTCTACCAAGATGGTTAGTCTTGGATTTCTAATCGAGATCTTATATAATGAGTGAGTGTTACAAATTACAATGTTTGAGCTTATACACTAACTCAAGATCTATTACTATGAAAGAACAAATCCAAAACAATAACCGGTGTATCTCTAAAAGATGGATCTAAATGATCAATCTTAAAGAGGTGCGTGTGTGTTCTTAGTATCAAGGCTCTTTAGATCTTTGAGATGAAGAGCACAAGAAACTAAAGTGTTAAGGCTTTGAAGATCTGGGCTAAGGATGAAGGTATGAAGATGTTCTTGAGAAATCTGGAAAAACGAAGGCAATCTTCAAATCTTCAACAAATGCTTAGAGAGAGAAATTCTTGAAATTCTTAGCAAAACTCAGCAACTTCAAAATGTTGAAGTTATGGGGTATTTATAGTGAACTTCAAAAAACTAGCCGTTGGAAATCCTTGTGGATAAGATGAGCTGTCGCTCGTTGATTGGAGCATGCATATATTATGGCCATTTTGACACTCAACATAAAAGTGACCGTTATGGACACGTGTCAACAGATTAGGCGCATATGCATCTTTTAACCACCGTTGGATCATTGGCGTAATTTGAATTCTCTTCAAGTCTTCGAGTCTTTAATAAATCACTGAGTGTTTGAATAAATGCTTTGATGCGCGTTTGAGCCAACAAACGCATTGAGCCAAGAGGCGCACAGAGGCGTGCGCTTAAATCAAGGGGCGCAGAGGCGCGTAACATAGCTTATGAAGAAAGCCTTATGCGCGCGCTCTAAATGGCGCATGGCGCGAATGTGGAAGGCACGTGGCGCGTGGCGCAGGAGGCGCATAAGGGCGGCTCAAACTCACTGAGTGATTTTTCTTGAAACTTGATCTTCTTGCCCTATTTCTAAGCCTATTCTATAATAATGGACAAGTTAAAAAAATGAAGTATAAATACTTCTTACATGTGGGTCTAAAGTCCATGAAATAAAACTTAGGTGATGGATCAATCAAATCTAATAAATCCTATTACATTAAAACTAAGATATGTGTGGGCATACCCAACATATGTCATCTTACATTTAAAGTCATTTACATTTACAAGTCTTTATTTATTAATATAATCTTTATATAACTTGAATCCAAATACCCACATGATCCTAAAAGCTTCATCTTGCACTTCAATAGTGTATTAAAATGATGAACTAAGTGGAGATGGGATTTGTTACCTTTAAAGTCTTAATCTTTAATGTTTATTTTCATTTAAAAGTATTTATTTCAAATCTTTTCTTGTTTATCTTACTTGGATGATAAAGCCATAATCTTTATTCATCCAAGTAATGATTTGTCCAAAAAGCCTTTATTTATTTTAATCTTGTAATGATTACCTTGCTTGGATAATAAAGTTGACTATCTTTATTCACCCAAGTCATGGATCTATCCAAGTAAAGGTATTATGGTTATTATTCTCCAATGATTGCTCAAACCATGGCCTTGACCTTGATCTTGGTTATTCTCACATGGGTTTGATGCAAAGGATGAACAAACTTAGGGAGACTTAGTTTTCCGAGGCACTTTGGGTGAACCTTGATTAAGTTCTTCCCAAAGTGTAACGTGACCTCCGAATCCTTTTTCTGTAACATTTTTTTCGTTAAGTTTGGGTTTAAAGTTAAACTAACGTGGCGACTCCGTTATCTTTTGGAATTACACCGTGTTTGATTCTCGAGGGGAAACCATTCTATTTTTCCCGCGGGTATCTTACAGTGGAGACTCCGCTGGGGAATAAAGTGTTTTCAAACTTCTTAAGCTTTGGGGGCACTTTTGTGTGGGTCAAGCTCCCGTCCCCGTTTGTTGACTTTGTGCTTATTCTATGTGTGTTTTATGTTTCTGCTTTGATTTCTGGGATTGAAACTGTTCTGGGATTGCAATAAACTGGGGCTCAATGATCAGAAGCTGAAAATTTGCAAAAAAGAATGGACCGACTGCTCTAGCCGTACGTCTTGTTTTGCCGGGCCCACGGAATGTTTCAGATTAACAATTTTGTGTAGGGCAGAAACATTCTGATGGTCCCCTTTCCTCATCTTGTCCGGGTTTCAATTTACAACCTCTACTTGTGCACTTCTACCTTCTTTTTCTTAGCCGAAAAGGGATTTTCAAAGCTTGGTAATGCACAAATCTTTTGGATATAAAATTGGGTTTTCAAAGCCTCATTGTGCATAACCCTTTTCATAAAAAATTTGGTCTTCAAATTCTTCTTGTTTGTGCACAATCTTTTTCTACAAATGACTTTCAAAAGGTTGTTCTTTTTGCAAAATTTTGGTTTCAAAAACCTTTGGTTGTGCACAACCTTTCATGTACAAATTTTGATTCTTGCTTGTTAATATGTTTGTTTACTTGCTTGTGCAAAATAATTGTCCATCTTACTTGTTCATCATACTTGTTCATACAATTGTTCATACATTGCTCATGACATTAAAACGGACCGAAAATTTCTATTTTGACTCAAAAAGGAACATAGAAGGCTTCACACAACGCGCACTTGACCTTGTGCACGTTCCAAAAAACCTTTAAACCCGAAATGGATGCCACGATGCAGCTTGATTGGTGCTCTTGTGCCCTTCCCACGCGTACGGGTCCATTCCACCTCCCCTTCCGAGCCGAGTCAACCACACATGTCCGTGACACATAAATACCGTGACCTTGGTTGGTTTTTGGTCTAGCTCACATCATCACGTCCTTAATACATGTCCAAACGCTAATTATGGCCAAGTTAATGCCCGAGTCACGACTCCTTGTGAAAGCAAGTGTGACCAAGGTCATCTTTGACCCGGTCTTTGACTTAAGCGTTAATTCCAACCATAATTAACCAAAGTCATGTATTAAGGATAGGATGACACCTCGTCATTAAGCTCTAATGATTGACCTGTCCTAATCATCTTTAAGCCCAAGGCTAAGGTCCGAGATCCCTCACTAAAATGAGGTCATGCCATAATTTCGTTGGAGCCTAAGTCAATCTTAACCTTAACCGGGGCTTAACTATGATGAGAACGGTCCATGCATTGAAATTTTGTGACGCACTAGACCTTAGGAATTGTTCATTTGGTCGGTGGAAGTCGCGTGCCCTATAGGACCCTCGCCTGGGATAGTCCTTCCTTGGGAGCGTGCAATACAGGTGAAACACGAGGGGCTTATAGGCGTAGTGATGGCCTCCACTGATCCAGGATTTAGAGTAGTTGCGAAAAAGAAGAGAAGTCTTTTCCAACCCTTTAGGAATAAAAATGCGTTTTAAGTAAACTTGAATGGATAACTAACTGCGCCTTGCATGAATTTACTCCGTTTTGCTTCTTGTCTTTGAAACATTGCTTTCTTGCGTTAACAAGTGTCGTCCCGTTAATCTTTGGATGGATCCCCGTTATCCTCTAAGACTCCCGTTAAATCCCTAGGCGTTGTCCCCTAGGAATCCGTTAAGTCCTTGGAAGATCTATGAGGCACCCGTTAATCTTTGGACGGATCCCCGTTATCCTCCAAGACACCCGCTAAATCCCTAGGCGTTGTCCCCTAGGTCCCCGTTATGATTCCCGTTAAATCCCTAGGCGTTGTCCCCTAAGAACCCGTTAAGTCCTTGGAAGATCTCTGAGGAACCCGTTAATCTTTGGATGGATCTCTGTTATCCTCTAAGACTCCCGTTAAATCCCTATGCGTTGTCCCCTAGGAACCCGTTAAGTCCTTGGAAGATCTCCGAGGCACCCGTAAATCCTTGGATGGACCCCCGTTATCCTCTAAAATTACCGTCGAAACCCTAGGCGTTGTCCCTTAGGTCCCCGTTATGATTACCGTTGAAACCCTAGGCGTTGTCCCCTAGGTCCCCGTTATAATTCCCCTTAAATCCCTAGGTGTTGTCCCCTAGGAACCCGTTAAGTCCTTGGAAGATCTCCGAGGCACCCGTCAATCCTTGGATGGATCCCCGTTATCCTCCAAAATTCCCGTTGAAACCCTGGGCGATTCCCGTTGAAACCCTAGGCGTTGTCCCCTAGGTCCCCGTTATGATTACCGTTGAAACCCTAGGCGTTGTCCCCTAGGTCCCCGTTATGATTCCCGTTGAAACCCTAGGCGTTGTCCCCTAGGTCCCCATTATAATTACCGTTGAAACCCTAGGCGTTGTCCCCTAGGTCCCCATTACGATTCCCGTTGAAACCCTAGGCGTTGTCCCCTAGGTCCCCGTTATAATTACCGTTGAAACCCTAAGAGTTGTCCCTTAGGTCCCCGTGAAGATCCCCGGGAATAGTCCCTTAGGAAGTCAGTCAAGTCCTTGGATGGATCCCCGTTATCCCCCCAAGAAGTCAGTCATGGTCATCTTTTCCTCTTAGAATTCTAAACCCGTTCGAACTACGGTGACCTGAGCCTCTCATCGCGTAGGACCCCCTCCCTCGTGGTGAGGGGAACGTAGGAAACTTCGGCCCGGTCAAATATCCCAAAATAGATACACGTGTGTCTTTGGTCCAAGCACTCATCCAATTTTTACCCGAGTCTAAACTACCCTTTTTCCGCCGCAGCAAGAATGAAGTGGAAAAGAGCACCGTGTCACCGCCTGTTCAGCATCGAGTCTGATAGTTCTTCAGTCGCTACAACTCTTCCACTCCGGTACCTCGGGATGACCAGCTCAGAGGAAAGTAGTTGGGGAAGTTATACCGCAGATGATCAGAACAGTCCAACCAAGGAAGAGTTACTCCAAGCTTTAGAAGCGTCCAGGGCTCGGGAAGAAATTACCAGGAAACACCATGAAAAAGCACGGGATCAGTTTATCGAGTCAATGAGACAGAAGGGTGTTAAGGTTTTGTTTCAGACTGATGGGTCCTTCATTGAAGTTCCTGACCACGAGGAAGAGGTCGAAGTCACCCAACCTCCAAATTGCGACCAAATTCCACCCCCTCAATCGGGCGAAAATACCGAGTCCCCTCATTCTCTACCTCATAATACCATCACTCAAAACTTACCTCCCACTCAAGCTCCCTACACTCCACCTCACCCCGGATCCAACATTCCCTATGGGTTACCTCCCATGAATCCCCAAATACAATACACCCAAAACACTCATGTCTCACCATTCACACCAGTTACGCCTCAACCATCACTCCCACGATATCTCCCTAATTACACCCCTTCCCGGTTCGAGATCGCCATTCGAATCCCAAGAGCTCAGTCACCATATATGGGTACTCGATCAACCATTAGATTCCATGATGACCCGTATCAGCTCTACAATCCAAGACCTTTTGGACCACAAGCTCTTTGCATGCCTCCGATGTATATTCCTGTAAGCAACCGAGGTTATGAGTATTCCTACACCCACGTTCCTCCACAGAATCTTCATGTTGCACCTCAGTCGGGTAGGTTGTTGGGAAAGAGAAAGAAAATGGAATATAAGGAACCCCTTGTCTCGAGCAGCGGTAATTCTCATTACCACCACACTTCGGTCAAAGGTAAAGGAAAATCCAAATGCCAACCCAAGCTCCATTTCGTAAGGTTCGAGGATTTCGGAATGCCCATAAGCAAGGTATTTGAGGGATTGGTTAAGAAAGGCCTCGCAAAGCCTCTTGTTAACTACCAACCCAGGAACCCCGAGTAACACCTTAACAAGAGTAAGAGATGTGCCTTTCACAATTATCACGGGCACAACACCGATGAGTGCTCTATTGTAAAACGCATCATTCTGGATTTGATTGAGGGAAAGCTTGAACGCCCCCACGCCCCCGATACAACCAATGACACGAGTATCAACATGCTTGAGTTCGCAGAATCTAATCCCATGGCCTCCCCGATGGTCGATAAATGGAGTGATATCTGCCCCAAGGAAAAAGAGCCCGTGATTGACAAAGTCGTCAGGCCCAAAGGGGGAGAGCCTGTTTTGGGAAAGTTGACAAAATCAGTGTCCAAGGTGGTGGTTCCTAAAATCAGTAAAGCCGAAATGACGGATTGTGTTTGGAAAGGATCAGTGGCACAGAAAATGTAAATGCCCCGGGTTGGGGAATGAATGGTGCCGTGGTTGCCATAACAGAGGATGAAGTTTCAAAACCCCTACCATCAACCTCTCCTTAGGAAGAGTCGAAGTCCATTGTTGGGATGTGTGATAAGCCCTTAAGAAAAGATATCGGTTAGGTTTAGTTAGAGTCTCGACTCCCCGGTTGATGCCATGTGGTAACCATTCGGAATCCATTGTCAGATTATTATTATTATTGCCTTGTCAAAAGTTTGCATAAAATGTGTGTGAGTTTTTCACTCAAAACAAAAGTGTGTCTTAAAAAAAAAAAAAAAAAAAAGAGCTTTCTTAAAATAAAAGATCAAGTTTTTCCTAAAAGGCTAATCCGATAATGAAGCATTTTTCTCAAATCATGGTTATAATTTCACCTTGAGGTTTAATATGCTAAAAGTCCTTCGCGGTTCTGTCCATTGGAAACATTGACCAAGGAACATCAAAATTGGCGTCCGAGACAACCGTCCACATGAACAACAAGATCAAAAGATTTAAACCCTGTCCACAAGGAGAGGCTCGTGTTTCGAAAGCCCAAAGGTGACTACATCAAATGGAGATCCGTACCTTCGTCGAGTGCCACGCACGAAGGCTACGCACCTTGAAAGGAAATCACCAAAAGGAGATGGCCAAAGCAAACTCCCAACTCATGAGTAGACGAATCCGGCAATCACAACGCCGAGCCAAATGGAGACCTCACGACATCTTTCCCGATAACACGGAACTCGAGTTCCCCGTGGAAGACATGGAATATGCCGCCGACAACCCCTCCAACAATTGAGGAAGAAAATGGATCATCGTGCTTCATGGGAGCCTATCCCTAAAAAAAAATGAGTCTTCCAGCCTCGTAGGATCTAGACTTTCACCAAAGTCCGTCCCGGACCGTGTCTTTTTATTTTTACAAAGATCCGCATTTGGACATGTATGTACAAAGTTATCTAAATAAAAGAGTCATTTTCATTCTCTTCTCTCTAGACTTGAGGCATTATTTGCAATATACATTTACTCTTGAAATTGCCTTGCTTGTTATTATCAATTGATTGCTACGTCCCTAAAATGATGAATTGACTTCTAAGCATACTAGTAAATGACGACTCATTAAAGACGAATGGACCTAACACAAACGAAAAATGCTAAATGCAAACAATTAATCTTGATGGGAATAAATGTTGTGATCAATTGGCATGAAGAAACCATTAATGGCAAGCCTTCCCGGATACACATTCCCCGATACACAACCCGATACACCTTTCCGATACAAATTCTTGATGCACATCAAAGGCATCTCAAGACATTGAAAAGGAAAGGATGTTGTTGCTCAATCACCAAGATTCGACCGTGATCGACCACGTGCGCAACCAAGCAAAGGACTTCCCGGATCCTCGAAGTCAAAGTGAGAAATGACAGACATTCCACCAAGGGGCTACAAATGAGCCAATGTCTAAGATAGCAAGTTGGGGCTAATGTTTCACCTCTTCCCAAAAAAAAAAAAAAAAAAAAAAAAAGAGAAGAGAGAGAGGAAATGAATATGTGTGAAGAGAAAGTCCACCTCAAAAAGGGCTCATTCATCTCAAACAGGGTTCACCCCAAAAGGTCCATCCCGAGGAGTTCATCGCAAAGCAAAGCGGTCTACATCAGCAAAGCAACAACATCCTTCAAAAGGACACCAACCCCAGCAAAAGACGGCGCAAAGGCCGAACTACGGCGACCTGAGCTCCTCAAACTGAGGGAAACGTAGGCAACCTTCGGGTCCGGTCATAGCATGAAACAAAACCATCAAACCATGGTCCTCTCAAAATGACCAAGTTTTCTCCCCTCGTTCCCATCAATGACCGATGTCCCAGACACACCTTCTTCTCCCGATCTTGCCATTGATCGAATCTTAATCTCAATTGATCACAACATTTATACATGTTAAGGCTAATTGCTTGTTATAATTTTGACTTAATAATAAACATGGTCCATTCAAGCAATCATTTTGATGGTATTAACTACGGAAAATTTCAAATGTCTCGACAAGTCTTCTCCTCTACATCTTAGGAAAGAGCTAAACACTTGTATTCTATCAAGCAAGGGCTTCCTTCCATTTCATGATACATTGCTCAAAGAGCTCACCAACATAAAGGGACTCTCTCCCAAATAAAATGCCCTTGCATGTTTCCTCCAAGAAAAATACTTTAAAGTCCCCGTTCAATTGAGTCGGCTGGATCACTCATAAAAAAAATAAAAAAAAGGCACCAAAAAAGTAGCCCACTAGGTTGAAAACCCGTATGGGCGGCCTAGGCAAAAAACAGGGTATGCCATAAAAGACGCAAAATAGATACCCGCTAGGTTGAAAACCCGAAAGAGCGGCCTAGGCAAAAGAAAGGGTGCGTCATGAAAAGAGATGGGTTCCTAACCTCAAGTCAAAGGCCGGAAGATGACAACGGGTCCACGTCAACATCAAAAGTCGAAGGACGACATTGGGGCTACCTCCATATCGACGACAACAAGGACATTAGGGCTACCTCCACATCGACGACAACAAGGACATTGGGGCTACCTCCACATCAACGACAACAAGGATATTGGGGTTACCTCCACGTCAGCGACAACAAGGACATGGGGCTACCTCGACATCAACGACAAAGACGAAATTGGGGCTACCCCACAACGGTGACGAGCAGATTTCCTACCATCAGTTACTCCTCAATGAATGGACTAAATCCAAAGGACTTTATGCATAACAAACCTCGCGGTTAAGTTAAAATAAAAAATTTGACTAAAATGCTTTGTTAAAAGATTTGCCTTTAGAAATAAGCTCTTCTAAATTTGCCCATTTGGTGCCATTTGTCAAAAACAATGTTTCAAGCAAAATGCTTTTGATCAAAGAATGATTTTCCCAAAGTTTTGGACTCTTTTGTCCATAATGTGTCTTAACGGTTGCCCCTAGGCTCTTCCCTGGTGTCAAGAAAATGTGTCAATCGTCCCGTAGAGTAGTGTTAACCTAAGTCAAACCTTGACTTAGAATAGTCATTATAAGTTGAGAGCCTTGTCCCCGGCCGTCCTTAGTCGGACGTAAGACCAGTTTTCCCGTCAAACTCCCCAAAGATGGAGTTGACCAAGCGTTGACCCAGAATGGTCTCTTTAGGTTCAAGCCTTTGCCCCGGCAGTCCTTAGTCGGACGTAAGACCAGTTTTCCCGTCAAACTCCCCAAAGATTGAGTTGACCAAGCCTTGACCCAGAATGGTCTCTTTAGGTTCAAGCCTTTGCCCCGGCAGTCCTTAGTCGGATGTAAAACCCAGTTTTCCCGTCAAACTCCCCAAAGATGGAGTTGACCAAGCCTTGACCCAGAATGGTCTCTTTAGGTCCAAGCCTTTGTCCCGGCAGTCCTTAGTCGGACGTAAAACCAGTTTTCCCATCGAGATCCCCAAAGGTGGAATTAACCTAAGTCAAACCTTAACTTAGAATAGTCATTATAGGTTGAGACCCTTGTCCCTGGCCGTCCTTAGTCGGACGTAAGACCAGTTTTCCCGTCAAGCTCCCCAAAAGTGGAATTTACCTAAGTCAAACCTTGACTCAGAATAGTCATTATAGGTTGAGACCCTTGTCCCCGGCTGTCCTTAGTCGGACGTAAGACCAGTTTTCCCATCGAGCTCCCAAAGGTAGAATTGACCTAAGTCAAACCTTGACTCACAATAGTCATTATAGGTTGAGACACTTGTCCCTGGCAGTCCAAAATGATGTAAGACCACCCCTGTAAGTCAACCATCTCCATAGAGCCAAGTTGACCATATCCCGCCTCTGCCTCGCCAAGAGTCACACTTCTTTGTGTAAGTCAACCCTCTCCATAGAGCCAAGTTGACCATATCCTGCCTCTGCCTCGCCAAGAGTCACGCTTTCTTGTGTAAGTCAACCCTCTCCATAGAGCCATGTTGACCATGTCCCGGTAAGTCAACCCTCTCCATAAAGACAAGTTGACCATGTCCCGCCTGTAACGCCCATCCTAATTCCTGTTAAAGTCTTGACTTGCATAATTATATGCTATTTTAATTGAGTTAATTATTTAACTAATTGAGCAAGTTTAGGTCCTAATTGTTCAAGTTGAAATATTAGGGTCATTTGTGAAAATTAAAGTTTAGGGGCTTAATTGCTCAAATTGAAACTTGAAGGGCCTTTTTGTCAAAGTTAGAACTTGAGGGGCCAAAGTGCAAATCTTTGAAAGTTTGTAAGGATAAAGTTGGTTTGCCTCTTCCTGGGATGATTATTCTCAAATTCTCTCGTACTTTCTCTCTGTTTCATAAAAGAAAGTTAGGGTTTACCTATTCTCGACTCCTCTTGCTTAATTATGCCTCTGTTCGAAAATACGACTTCGTATAAATGATCAGGGCGGTGAGTAGAGAATTTCCTGCCGAACAGAAATTAGTTTGGGTGAATTTGATTTCGGAGTAGGTAAGTCACTAGCTCCCCCTTGCTTGTAATAACATGCCTATATGTTATTCTTGATACTTGTGCTTGTTAATTTCGTGATTTGAATGAATTTTTTGATACTTGTAAATTGGGACGAAGGGAGTATTCTTCTACTGTGTGTGTAAAGATAAGGAACCAAAATTTAAAGAAATGTTCTAAGCCTAGTATATGCCTTGGAAGAATTAGTATAATTATACTCCTACTCGTGAGACGCTAAAATATTAACTTGATTTAAATGTTATTAGACAATTGTACCATTATTTGTGGTATGGGGAAATGAATGGAAGTATCCCTAAATGAGTATATTAGTATATTATAAAATTATACTTATACTTTTGGGACGGTGAAATATTTAATTGGAATATAAGAAAATTATCCTATTAATTGTGGGGCGGTAAATGTAACGACCCGAAAACCCGCCTCTATTTTCTTAGAAATAAATATTTAATTATTTATTTATGGCTTATTTATTTACTTAAATTATTTAGTTATTTAAATATTTATGTGTGCATTTTGGGCTTCATGATGTGGTCGTGCCTAGCATTTAATTGGTTAATTGTGCCAGTATAGAGTGTTGAGTCTTAAATGTTAGTGGGGAATATAAGATGATTGAGTTAGTGTGTAGGGGAGGGGGTCTATGTGTAAATTCTAGGTTGTCATCCTACTTATTCCCTCTTTTCCCCTCACCTCCCTCACTTTCACCCTCCCTCCATTCCCAGTCATCTCTCTCTCTCTCTCTCTCTCCATAGCCATGGTAGAAGGTAAGTCTCTCTCTCCTTCTCTCTTCATTTCTTTCTCTTCCTCTCATTATTTCTCATTTCTTAAAATATGAAAAATGTCTAGATCGTCGATAGGATCGTAGAGAACAAACAAATTTCGAGATCCGTCACCTTTGATAAAATCCGGGTAAGTTACTTTTCCCCCATTTATGCTAAAATGCTTCATCATTAACTCCATTGATGCTCTAGTTGTTATATATAGCTTCTTTGGTGGGTTTGGAACCCATTTGTAAATTATTCACATTTTGTGAAATTTGGGTGTTTGAGTCGTTCTCTGGTTTGGTTGTTCAAATGTTGCTAGATGAGTCTCTTATAGGCTTAGAAGTTGTTTTGGTTCATTATTATTCTTGTTGGGAGCTTTTATTTTGGGTTGGATTGAAATGGGTAAAGGAAATGTGAAGAACCCAGGAAAAAAATTCTGTAGATTTCTCTGTCCGGCGCAGGAGGCGCGCGCACCCTTTTCTTGGAGGCGCGCGCACCCTCCTGCTCCATGTTGGTGTTTTTCCTTCTGAACTCAGGAGGCGCGCGCACCCCTTGGTGATGAAGCGCATGCACCCTTCTTCCCCATTGTGGCGCATTCCTATCTGATTCATGGAGGCGCGCGCACCCTGTCGGTGGGAGGCGCGCGCACCCCTCTACCTTCTGTGAAAATCATTGTTCTCTTGTTCAATCTTTCGAAGGCCATAACTCCTTCGTCCGGACTCCGTTTTGGACGTGTAAACTATCGTTGTAAAGCTCTTTTCGAGTGCTATGAAATAGTCCTATTGTCCGCACGGTTCCAGATTAGAATGGTTGTCTTTTCGTTGAGGTTTAGGATCAAGGTGTAGTCTCGGTCTAGGTTCCGTAGTACTATTCTAGTTGACTTAGTTGGGCACCGTGGAACACTTTAGTAATTAAAATTGGTTCCTTTGTGAACAATGGTGTTTTTTAATTTGATCAAGTATTGTTTGGGAATGTTTGGGCATCTTATGATGTGTTCGTGATTGTTCCAATCGAATTGATTTTCGAGTAAGACTTGGTCTAGGTTTTCGGCGATGTCCTATAGTACCTAGAGGGTTGTTATTGAACACCAAAGTGTAGGGTTTAGTCCGGTCGTGATCATGTTCTAATAAGTGTAACCTTTTGGATTCGTTTGGGGTGTTTAGAATTGGTTCGTTATGAACGGAGGTAAAGCGTGAATTGGCAATTGGATACTTACGGTTTGATTAACCTTAAGGTGTATTCATTCTGATTTCCTACTTTGGAATTCCAGGTGTGATGAGATGGTTGAGTTCATAGTCCTAGTATATCTTTATGAGTAAATGTTTAGGGTCATTTTGGTAATAGTCATTGTGCCATTTGTGAGCGACCGTTTGGGTTGTGCTCTTTATGATTAACTTGTGGGTATCATATATAGGATGTATTTGGTACGTGCCTTATCTTGGAATCATTATGTTTTAATGGTCAATGTTATTGGACTCTTTTATGAGAAACTCCTTGTGTTTATTGTTGTTGAACTCTTCTTGAGTAATCGTTTGCATCTTTTATGGTGATTAATTGGTATGGTTCCCTACTTTGGAATCTTTGGTTGTTTATCGAGATAGTATTTATTACCTAGCATTTAATTGAAAGTCCAGCTGGTTATTTGTGTATCGAGTCAGGCAATGGATAATGCTATAATGGCACAGCTAAGTCCATTATAGCATCGCCCATTGGTCCTTCTTCCTCATCCAGATTGGCCTTGGATGGGATGAGCTAGCTCCTTTTATGAGTATTCTAGCTACACGTTTGGAGCATGACTTTGTGGCATGGCTCCCGCCCTTTGTGGCACATTACTTTGTTATTGGATCCGGTACCGGGGGTTTTCTCTTCAGCTATTATGCTACTACGAAGATGGTTCGATTGGTTGATTGATTGATGGGTCGGTTCTGACTGGGGCTCTCTTCAGCTGTTATGCTGCTATTGTTGACTGGTTTATCGGTAGAAGCTGCGCAGCGATTGTTCTATTGGTTTGGTGAAACCTTGGCTCAGTATCCTTTGTAACGTGTTTATTTCAGTCTTATGTGCTGCATGATGAGTTAGTCGTTATTTCCAACCGGTATGGGACGGTTGGCGATAGGGAGTTTTCTCTTTTGTTGTTATATGATTTACTTGCTCAGTTATACAATTGATTTGCATGATATTTATGCCATGTAGATGCATTTAGTAACTTACTGAGATTTTATCTCACCCCGTTTCTTGTTTCAAATTGTTTTTCCTTAAACCCCCCCCCCCCAGGAAAGCAAGTGGTATTGTTTGAGGTCCGTTGTATCGGGAGCCTTCTGAGCAGGTTGATCGCCTTTGGGGTAGTTACTCTTCAGAGCCTCTTTGTATATGGTTGAAAGGTCGTGGTCGTCCAGGGTTATGTATTTATTGTTTATTGGTATTGGTTTATAGTAGAATTCACGCGCCCGGTTTGGTATTTGGCATTTTTGGAGATGTTAATTATGTAAATTTTATATTTATGGATTTTTAGAATTTCCGGGGCGTGACAGTAAAATTGATGAAATAAACTTAAAAGTAATTTTTGAACTTGTTTGTATGTCCTGGGTATTGCCTCAGTGTTAGTAAAAGTATACTCCTACTCTTGGGACGGACAAATCTGAGCCTGGGAAAGAAATTAGGAATTTGCTGATTTTGGCCTTGGGCGCCCGCCCAAAGAGGCTATGGGCGACCGCCCATAGGATCAGTTCGATTATGTTCCAAAGGCCTATTCTGGGTGACCGCCCAGGGGGGAGTGGGCGACCGCCCATGACCCCTGTTTCACAAAAGTGTTTTAAACTAAAAAAATGAAATGAAAGTTTATCCCTCCTAAGGTATATAGCCTTAGTATAAGATGTCCTAGCAAGTGTTGTGACACCTTAGGGGCATCAGAAGTGAGTCTTGAACATGAATACTTATAGAAATCAAATGAGAACTTAAGTATAAGAGTAATAACTCTTCTTTATGTTTTGAAAAGTGCTATGAACAAGCACTAATGTGTTATGCTTGTCTTGAAATCAATGTTTGTGCACCTTAGGGGCATTAGAACAAAGTCTTGGAATTGAACATCCTAAGAATAGGATTAAGAACTTGTAAGAGAAAAAGATATAACTCTTATACATGCTTGAATATCCAAAGAATTGGATTGAGAACTTGAATGTAAGATGATAAAATCGTGTACATGACTTAAAACCAATACATGTGTATGGTAATGAACTTGAAAGTGCTATGAACAAGCACTAATGTGTTAGAACTATCCTTGATGTGTATGTGCAAATCTTGCACATAATTACTTGATAGAATGTGGCTTGTTGACTACTTGATATATGTTATGAATAACAAAGAATTGGAATGTGGAACTAGATAGAGAATGATCAATTCTAAAACATACTTGAATCTAATACGTGTGTACTGAAAGTGCTATGAACAAGCACTAATGTGCTAGTAATTAGTTTTAATCGTGCATATACTCAATGAAGTATATAAAGTATAAAGAAGATATCTTGTTCTTGAGATGAGTTCCTAAAGAAAGAGGGACTAGTGTAATATGAAGATAATTCATAAAACAATGATTATAGAACACAATAAGACCTATTCGACTACGTGCTTAGAGTCTAAGATGTTGGGCTCTACTTGGAAGTAAGGGTATCGTGATAGACACATTAGTGTGTTAAAGGTTATATGAATATGTACGTGCAAATATGGCATATGACAAAGTTACATAAAATGACATACCCTACTACTTGGTTGGGGTCTGTTCTTAATAAAATCTAATTTGGCTTGATTGTGTTACGTGGACACATTGCGTGCCATTGTTATACTGATTTGTATTCGCAATTATTGCGTGCGTGTACTTGTATTTGGTGAGCACATGATTACATGGTTCCTGAAGAGCTGGTCCACTACTTTTGGACTTAGTTCTACTCTCGTAGTTCAAGTAAATACCTACTTGTGCATTCTTGTTTGAGTCCAGCTGGTCACCTTGCTTGCTCGGAGATGTATAGGTTCACGCTTATCATGAGTCTAGGGCCAAAGTGATAATCGAGTGCCTATGTATCTGCGCTTGACCCCTTACTTCAGGCCATAGTAAGGGCATAGCTTCCTTAATTAGAGAAATACGCCCGATAAAAGTGAATGCTAAACTTGTGAACACCTCGTGAATCTTGTTCTTGTGAGTGATACTGGTTACCAGGTCCTCTTGTGTACTGCACAGCAGCAACTTGATTGATCGTGATTTGTCAACTGCAATAAGCAACGACAACAATGGTTTACTTGGGAGAAATAAGGTTGGAATATCCTTTGTAACGTGATAGTTTAGCCTTATATGCTAGCTACTTGATGAGTTGGCTTAGCCTCTCATATACTTGTTACTTGATGACATCTTGAGCATGATTACTTGATAATCTTCTTGATTTGCATGATTACATGATAACATGCTATGTACTTGTATTTAGTAACTTACTGAGATTTATCTCACCCCGTTCCTTGTTTATTTGTTTCCCCCCCCCCCCAGGAAAGCAAGTGGTAATACGTTGTGAGGCTCGACTTAGCAGGGGCCTACTTGGCAGGTTGTTCTTGTTGGGGATTGTTATCCTTTCCAGTTTTGGTGAGGACGATTTGGTATCAGTTGTTTAGACTCAGTATATTGGGTAGACTTGTATAGTGTTCTTGTAATGCCAGCGTATGTGCTAGGCATGTTTTCCGCTGTGTACAACCATTTAGTTTAAATTTCTTGGTATAGAACTCGTTGTGAGCTATCTTAGCTCGTTTCTCTTGAGTATATATGATGTCAGTTTGATATAAGCAGATGTCATTCCCGTTTTTTCGCTTCTTGTTAGTCACGCGCACCAGGTTTGAGGTTCTATTAGGGAACCCCGGGACTTGGGGGCGTGTCAGGTTGGTATCAGAGCTATGGTTTAGCTCTAAGCCTGGATAGGGTCTATGGCCTCGCTTGGGTTAGTCTTGGGCGTGCTACCGACGTCGAGTGCTTCGTTACTTGTTGTTATACCAGGCATAGGACTAGTGTTGATAGTGTTCTCCACTAGATGGTTTGAGAATCGAGAGCGCGAGTCTTTAAAGACTTAGGCGTATCTATCTTGTGCAGTGGACATTGTTTCGTGCTATATATGCATGCTTGTCCTCATTTCTTGATTTTCGTGGAGGCGTATGCTCTAGTAAGAGACTACATGCTTGATATCGTTATTTATAAGAGCTTGATAGAAGTGTGGGTGATAACACCCTATACGTTATATGTTAACTTGGTCATATTACCTGCATGGGGCATTGATGTGATACGTGTTATGATTTGGCTTTCTATATGTTATGCCATTCTTGTTTGCCACAATAGATGGTGAATATTTTTATGCTAGTATGCTTGACTATTTATATGAGCATGATATAATTATGTATAATATTCATGTTCTGCATTGAAAGCTCGAAAATGATTATCAAGGTTGTGCTGAATATTTAGCATATGTGGTTGATGGAAGAATGTCTACACCAAAATTGAGGATGATCCATTCTTTGTGAGATCTCAGATATAATTTCTACTGAGTAGTACATGATACATGATGAGAACCTTGAGTTATCTTGAGTTGCTACAGTACAAATATAGTGCTGATATTTAAATCAATGTTCATGACATCGGTTGAGTTCAAAGTGTTGAAGGTTCAACTTGAGGAATTTCTTGATAGAGGATTCACCCAGCTTAGTATATCTGCGTGGGGTGTATCTGTATTGATTGGCATGAAGAGATATGGTACTTTGCGATTTCATATTGAATGCAAAGAATTCAACCAGGTGACTATAATGAACCAGTACTTGTTATCGTGTATGGATGAATTATTTGATCCCTGAAGTTAATCAGTGGTCTATTCAGTGTTTGATTGATAAGTGGCTACCATTATTTGGAAAGTCAACTATGAGGATATACTGAAGACATCTTCTCATATCAGGTATGCTCGTTATGAATTCGTGATTATGCTATTTCGATTGATATATGATCTAGCAGTATTGATGGATTTGATGAATGATATCTTCAAACCATAATTTGATTTTTTTGCGATGAAGTGATTAATGACCTATGGTGTATACCAAGTTGTAGACTGAGAATTGATTGTATTAAAATTTCTCGAGAGAAACAATTGTTTCCAAAAGCTAGCAAGAGATAGAGGATCTGTTACCTTGAAGTGGATCCCTGAAGTAAGTATCTTTGTTGACCTATATAAGTGAAAACAACCGAGGTCCGCATTTTCTTGAGATTTTCTTGATCTTGTTAGAGATTCATTAATGAATTTCGAAGGTATCTCTATTATTAACTATTTGACACAGAAAGCTACACTTTCCGATGGATTGATAAATGTGAAGCCAAATTTTTAAATATTAAAATGATGGATGACCATAACTTCAGTATTTGACCTTGCCTAGTGGATTCGACTAATATGACGGTTATTTGGAGGATATGACCAGTGTTACTATTTTCTCGTATATGTGTCAAGATTCACCAATATAGTGGATATGATAAATTCATTATGTATAGTGAAGCTCAAACAAGAGATAAAACGTGTGTTAATTCAAAATGGTAACGTACTTGTATATGCTTCGAGGAGATTGAATCTTTATGAATAGAATAATTCTACTCATGACTTGAAACTAATTGTGATCCTACACCTATTGTATTAGCGGATTCATTGAACATAAAGACTTGTATTTCATGATTGATGGTACTGAATGGGAGAAAATTTCTGAGTATTCAACTAAATCCTTGAGTTGAGGTTATTTGAAAGCAGAATATCAGAGATCATTTGATTTGTTATAATCCTTCGAGATTTGTGAATATTTGAATATATTGCGATGGATTTCGTGGAAGAATTATCATTTAATAGATGAGTCCCGATGATGTTTGGTTATAGCGGATTGACTAATCAAGTCTGCTTGACTTTATGTGTTTTGATGTTATTATCGATACATCTTGATTACTTGGGATACCTGTGGATATAATATATAACAGGGATTCTTGTTCTACATTTTGTTCTACACCTTGTTTTACATCTTGATTATGGTAATTTTTCTGAGCACTCTGGATATTTAACCGAGGTTGCTTCTTGATCATATGTTACGGGCATGTGAAGTGGATTTTCTTGTGGCTATTGTATGAGCTTGCTATTTAGTGGAAATTCCATTACGCGAATTACTTAGTATATGGGTAATTGCTTGTATGGATACTTGATTCTTGTCTTGAGCACGAATGCTTCTTGTGAAAGTTTCATGGGAAAGTCAGGGTATCGAGAAGGTTATGTGAGAATAATACTCGTAGGTAATTGATAATATGATGTGGTATACCATATTCTTGCTATTCTTGAGTTCTATTTGTTATTTATATGTGTTATAATTTTGATCAGTAAAATTCGAGGACGAATTTTCTTTAAGGAGGGGAGGATGTAACGCCCGTCCTAATTCCTGTTAAAGTCTTGACTTGCATAATTATATGCTATTTTAATTGAGTTAATTATTTAACTAATTGAGCAAGTTTAGGTCTTAATTGTTCAAGTTGAAATATTAGGGTCATTTGTGAAAATTAAAGTTTAGGGGCTTAATTGCTCAAATTGAAACTTGAAGGGCCTTTTTGTCAAAGTTAGAACTTGAGGGGCCAAAGTGCAAATCTTTGAAAGTTTGTAAGGATAAAGTTGGTTTGCCTCTTCCTGGGATGATTATTCTAAGATTCTCTCGTACTTTCTCTCTGTTTCATAAAAGAAAGTTAGGGTTTACCTATTCTCGACTCCTCTTGCTTAATTATGCCTCTGTTCGAAAATCCGACATCGTATAAATGATCAGGGCGGTGAGTAGAGCATTTCCTGCCGAACAGAAATTAGTTTGGGTGAATTTGATTTCGGAGTAGGTAAGTCACTAGCTCCCCCTTGCTTGTAATAACATGCCTATATGTTATTCTTGATACTTGTGATTGTTAATTTCGTGATTTGAATGAATTTTTTGATACTTGTAAAATTGGGACGAAGGGAGTATTCTTCTACTGTGTGTGTAAAGAGAAGGAAACAAAATTTAAAGAAATGTTCTAAGCCTAGTATATGCCTTGGAAGAATTAGTATAATTATACTCCTCGTGAGACGCTAAAATATTAACTTGATTTAAATGTTATTAGACAATTGTACCATTATTTGTGGTATGGGGAAATGAATGAAGTATCCCTAAATGAGTATATTAGTATATTAGAAAATTATACTTATCCTTTTGGGACGGTGAAATATTTAATTGGAATATAAGAAAATTATCCTATTAATTGTGGGATGGTAAAATTGATGAAATAAACTTGAAAGTAATGTTTTGAACTTGTTTGTATGTCCTGGGTATTGCCTCAGTGTTAGTAAAAGTATACTCCTACGCTTGGGACGGACAAATCTGAGCCTGGGAAAGAAATTAGGAATTTGCTGATTTTGGCCTTGGGCGCCCGCCCAAAGGGGCTATGGGCGACCGCCCATAGGATCAGTTCAATTATGTTCCAAAGGCCTATTCTGGGCGACCGGCCAGGGGGGAGTGGGCGACCGCCCATGACCCCTGTTTCACAAAAGTGTTTTAAACTAAAAAAATGAAATGAAAGTTTATCCCTCCTAAGGCATATAGCCTTAGTATAAGATGTCCTAGCAAGTGTTGTGACACCTTAGGGGCATCAGAAGTGAGTCTTGAACATGAATACTTATAGAAATCAAATGAGAACTTAAGTATAAGAGTAATAACTCTTCTTTATGTTTTGAAAAGTGCTATGAACAAGCACTAATATGTTATGCTTGTCTTGAAATCAATGTTTGTGCACCTTAGGGGCATTAGAACAAAGTCTTGGAATTGAACATCCTAAGAATAGGATTAAGAACTTGTAAGAGAAAAAGATATAACTCTTATACATGCTTGAATATCCAAAGAATTGGATTGAGAACTTGAATGTAAGATGATAAAATCTTGTACATGACTTGAAACCAATACATGTGTATGGTAATGAACTTGAAAGTGCTATGAACAAGCACTAATGTGTTAGAACTATCCTTGATGTGTATGTGCAAATCTTGCACATAATTACTTGATAGAATGTGGCTTGTTGACTACTTGATATATGTTATGAATAACCAAAGAATTGGAATGTGGAACTAGATAGAGAATGATCAATTCTAAAACATACTTGAATCTAATACGTGTGTACTGAAAGTGCTATGAACAAGCACTAATGTGCTAGTAATTAGTTTTAATCGTGCATATACTCAATGAAGTATATAAAGTATAAAGAAGATATCTTGTTCTTGAGATGAGTTCCTAAAGAAAGAGGGACTAGTGTAATATGAAGATAATTCATAAAACAATGATTATAGAACACAATATGTGTTAGAAAATGTATTCGATTATTAACGATACATATACGCGAGATATGATTGTGACTAGGTACAATAAGACCTATTCGACTACGTGCTTAGAGTCTAAGATGTTGGGCTCTACTTGGAAGTAAGGGTATCGTGATAGACACATTAGTGTGTTAAAGATTATATGAATATGTACGTGCAAATATGGCATATGAAAAAGTTACATAAAATGACATACCCTACTACTTGGTTGGGGTCTGTTCTTAATAGACTCTAATTTGGCTTGATTGTGTTACGTGGACACATTACGTGCCATTGTTATACTGATTTGTATTCGCAATTATTGCGTGCGTGTACTTGTATTTGGTGAGCACATGATTACATGGTTCCTGAAGAGCTGG
This sequence comes from Campanula takesimana, assembly GCA_026119855.1. Classification (NCBI taxonomy): domain Eukaryota; kingdom Viridiplantae; phylum Streptophyta; class Magnoliopsida; order Asterales; family Campanulaceae; genus Campanula; species Campanula takesimana. The sequence continues at coordinate 734,569 of JAOWBW010000308.1, forward strand.
TCCACTACTTTTGGACTTAGTTCAACTCTCGTAGTTCAAGTAAATACCTACTTGGGCATTCTTGTTTGAGTCCAGCTGGTCACCTTGCTTGCTCGGAGATGTATAGGTTCACTCTTATCATGAGGCTGGGGCCAAAGTGATAATCGGGTGCCTATGTATCTGCGCTTGACCCCTTATTACAGGCCATAGTAAGGGCATAGCTTCCTTTATTAGAGCAATACGCCTGATAAAAGTGAATGCTAAACTCGTGAACACCTCGTGAATCTTGTTCTTGTGAGTGATACTGGTTACCGGGTCCTCTTGTGTACTGCACAGCAGCAACTTGATTGATCGTGATTTGTCAACTGCAATAAGCAACGACAACAATGGTTTACTTGGGAGAAATAAGGTTGGAATATCCTTTGTAACGTGATAGTTTAGCCTTATGTGCTAGCTACTTGATGAGTTGGTTTAGCCTCTCATATACTTGTTACTTGATGACATCTTGAGCATGATTACTTGATAATCTTCTTGATTTGCATGATTACATGACAACATGCTATGTACTTGTATTTAGTAACTTACTGAGATTTATCTCACCCCGTTCCTTGTTTATTTGTTCCCCCCCCCCAGGAAAGCAAGTGGTATTACGTTGTGAGCCTCGACTTAGCAGGGGCCTACTTGGCAGGTTGTTCTTGTTGGGGATAATTATCCTTTCCAGTTTTGGTGAGGACGATTTGGTATCAGTTGTTTAGACTCAGTATATTGGGTAGACTTGTATAGTGTTCTTGTAATGCCAGCGTATGTGCTAGGCATGTTTTCCGCTGTGTATAACCATTTAGTTTAAATTTCTTGGTATAGAACTCATTGTGAGCTATCTTAGCTCGTTTCTCTTGAGTATATATGATGTCAGTTTGATATAAGCAGATGTCATTCCCGTTTTTCCGCTTCTTGTTAGTCACGCGCACCAGGTTTGAAGTTCTATTAGGGAACCCCGGGACTTGGGGGCGTGTCACCGCCTCTGCCTCGCCAAGAGTCACGCTTCCTTGTGTAAGTCAACCCTCTCCATAGAGCCTAGTTGACCATGTCTCGGTAAGTCAACCCTCTCCATAGAGCCAAGTTGACCATGTCCCGCCCCTACCTCGCCAAGAGTCACGCTTCCTTGTGTAAGTCAACCCTCTCCATAGAGCCAATTTGACCATGTCCCGCCTTTGACTCGCCAAGAGTCATGCCCGTTCCCCTAGGAGAGGATGATAGATATCCACCTAGCCCTTAGGTTTGAGTAGCCTCAAAATCACTCACCCCGCCAGAACTACAACCGGCTTGATTCCCTTGGATAGGGATATGTAGGAATCCTTTACAGATAAGGGTCCATCCACTTGACCACCTCGGTCACCTTCTCTCCCATCTTGGTAGTTCACCGGATCGGGATTCTTTCTTTATCGACAACCCCGCTTTCTTCAAAAGCGCCGTTGCCGAGGGGCTCTGTAAGTACCCCGATCTGGATTACTATTCTTAAATAATCAAATTGTGGAATTAAGGGGTAATTTGGGATTTAATTGGGTCATCATAATGTTTAAGGGGTATTTTAGGCATTAACAGAATTATTCTGGAAAGGGGAGGGCCTTTTGGTAATAAAAATGGACCAAGGACCTCAGGTTTATCCCCACAAAGCCCCAAAGGACTTTGTGGGGATTTCCAAAAATTACCCAAGGCTCAGGGACGGTCGCACATTCAACATGCGCTTCTCAAAAGTGCACGCGTCATCCTGGAAGGCGCACGTAGAAGACGTGTCTTCATCCATCCGCGTGAAGCCGCCAGCCGCCACGCGCCTTGTCACCCGGTGCGCCTCACTCGCCCGACAAGCCTCCCAAATGCCGTGCTCTGATTGGCCCGTCACCCATCCTTGTCTCCCTCAGCCGTCACAGCTCCACTTACCTTGTTCCCATTGGCCCTTTACCCCATTTGTGTCACCCACACACCCCCTTCTAGAAGGATTAATTCTCAGCCTATTTACACCCGAAAAATGCCCATTTTGTGCACAAAAATGATCCAATTTCAACCCATTTTGTGACCAAAAAAGGATCTAATTTGTGACCAAAAAAAGATCCAAAGAATATCCTATTTTTGCTTAGTCCCTAAGCAAGTAAGAAGCCCCAACTCCTCCTATAAATAGAGAGGTCATCCTCTCTCATTTGAGAGAGAATTCCCTAGCAAAGTTACTCCCTAAAATTGTTCTCTCTACAAAATTGAGTGGTTTCCATGTTAAGTGAAAATCTTGGAGTCCATGATCTCTAAGTGAAAAAGGAAGCAAACTTGGGTCAATCAATTAATGATTTACCCCAATCTTGCTTAAAGGTTGAATCTTTGTTAGGCCCAATTGGTAGGAAAATAAGCTAGAAGGGGGGTGGATAGCCTTTTTAAAACTTTTACAAAGAAACACTTATAAATGCAAAGTCACTTATCAGTTTGCAAACTATTATCAGTAAGCGCAGCGGGTAAAATATGACTTAGTTTTAACTCACACAAAATCAGTGTATTAAAGATTTTCAGAGCTTAGTTTAAACACAAAGTTGTTTCCAAAAGTTCAATGCAGTTTCAAGAGATTGGTCAAAGGAAATAATGATGAATCAGCAAGAACAATAATGATTTGCCGGTGATAGAGTTCCAACCGGCAAGGACAGTAAGTAACAGGGGACACAAGTATTTGGAGAGGTTCACAGTGTAAATACTGCTACGTCCTCTACCAAGTTTGGTCAGAACTTGGATTTGGGTTAAGAGCACTATTAAATATCCCTAGTCTATTACAAGCACGGCTTTGCCGGATACAAAGACTAAATTCTAGAGATAGTTAATGAATCGTAAAACAAATATCTGACCAAGTGTATTTGAGCGGCAAGTTCAAAAGAACTTGTCTCACTCAGGTGGGTGTGTGAAAGACTCAAAAATGTATTCCTTAAAATGATCTAGTTCGGGAATACTAACAATGTTGTTGAGTTTGTGCACAAGTGTATATCCTATTAAATGATCTAATGATTATCTGGACACGGAATGTTTGAGCTTCAATGAATGCTGCAAACAACCAACTCTCTTCAATGCACTAAAATCACCAACCTTCTTCAATGCACTGAGTCCTCTATTTATAGGAGGAGTTAATGTCTTAGCTTGTTGAAGAAGGATAATATTTGAATTTCCAGCTGGGTAGGTGAGGAGCATTTAATGCAGTATCCTTGGCATTAATGGCGAAGATACGCGTGCCTTAAAAGTCTGATGGGTAAACACGCCTTTGTCTCAACCGGTTACCTGCAAAAGCAAGTAGAGACATAGTATAGCTAAAAGTAGCTATGTGTCAGATGGCGCAATGATCATTACAGAGCAGGTAAACTACTTTATGATAAAACAGTATAGAGACAATCAGCAAGGTTGACTTTAATGAAATGATGTCACCTGACTGACAGTGCAGACTGTCTATTATATCGGCATGTTGAGAATGGAGTTGATCGGCAACTTCTTTAATAAGTTGATCGGCAACTTGTGTAGCAAGTTGATCGGCAACTTGTTTACTGGTCTGCTGATTTGCTTCCAACTCTGGTCTGCTGATTTGCTTCCTCTGCTTTTGAAGAGTTGTAATACACCTGTGCTGGTCACAAAGAATCCTAAGGGTACCTAAAAAGGTTCTAATAAAATTGGGGGATCCTAAGTGTAGACATGATTGGGATTAAGTAATTCTATGATCTAGGAATCTATTTGAACAACAATCTCCTCCTAATTAGTTAAGTCCAATCACCCTTAATACTAAGGACATCTCTTAACTTAGGGAAAGTTTTCTATGGATATCTAGGTAAAATCATTTCCTAAGGTAAGTCACACTAAATGTCTAAAGTAAAAGGTGGATTCACCAAAATAAATGGTGAAGCCGGTTCAATGATTCGGCAGAATGTTAATCTGCAAAGAGGATTAGCACAGAATAATGCAGATAACATATATATAAGAAAAACATATTAGCACAAACAAAATATCATTAAGCAAAGAGATTTGTCTATGAAGGTCTTCATAAGATATCTACATCATTGGCTATGTCGACTCAAGAATCAGCAGCTGGATCAGACGTCTTGGGATCTGCTGGAGTCGAGTCCTTTGTAGATTCAGACTTTCTTGCTTCCTTCTTTGCTCTTTCTTCTTTCTTTTCAGCTTTCCTTTTTGCCTTGCTCTGCCTTCTCTGAGAACTCTCCAATCTATCAGTAAGCATCTTGTTGTTTGCCTCAAGAGCAGCAATCTTCAATTTGGCTTCAAGAAGTTCATTCTGAATATCAGCAAGTTTCTTTGTTGAGGCTTCAAGTTTGCTGCGGGTGTCATTGTGCTCGGCAAGTAAAATTTTCTGTTGAGTGACAAGAGAGCCATTTAACTCAGACAGATTAAAAACGCGTTCAGTTCTATCTTGCATCAGATTTTTCATGTCATTGTAAACAGATGTCCTGATTCTGATCACATCCTCCTCCTGATTGGACTTATGAATCTGCTTGGAGATCTCCTTTGTGGATTGTTTGAACAGGTCCGCAATGGAGTGGGAGAAGTCAACTAAATCACCACGAGTAGGAGGTTCATTCTGATTAAAATCATCTCCTTCTTCAAAGCAATGAAAATCATAGAGGCTGTTGAAGACAATGGGTTTATTAACATAGATCGGTGCAGCAAAAGAATTTGGATTTCTGAGAACCAGAGAAGGGACAAACTCCTCATTTTCCAGGTCAGCATCCTCGATATGTACCTCATCGACAACAATCTGCGTATCATCGTCAGAAATAACAATCGGCAGAGGAGAAGAAGGAATAGGAACTGGAGGTGGAGGCAAAGATAGAATTCTTTGTAGAACAGGATCTCCATCATCGGCAAGATCTAAGGCATCGGCACAACAATCATCAGCAGAAACAAGATCGGTATCATCAGCAGGAGCGGCAACAATCTCAGTAGTAGAAAGAACATCAACAGGAATGAAGGTGGAGACAATATCACCGGCAGGTCTTGAATAAACAATCTCCAGAGGAAAGTTTGGATGGACAATAATGTCTCTATCCCCTGATAGATGAAAGATGCCGTTGTCTTCCATAGAGAGCAGCAAAGCAAGCTAAAACTTCAAACAAGCAATGCCTTCCAATATCATGATCACCAATCTGGCATTCATCAGCCTAGATGTGTAAACCATGTGATCGGCACGCTGACAAGGATGAAACATCGGTAGAGTAATGGCAAGTGCAGCTGATTTGACTAAGTGCACAAGACCACGAGTGTTGAGATGCCGATACTCCAGAATTTCTTTAAGCTCATCATTGATCATAGAGCATCTCCTCATCCAACCATTTGAAGTGATGAGAACTTCTTTTGGAGATAGACCAGGGAGAACGACCTTACCACCTATCTTCAGTTTACCAGGTAGTAGACATCTAGGTTCATAGACAATTTTTCGCTTCAGTCTAGAAATTTGAGGAGTCTTTCCCTTAGTACGAATACGGTCATCTTTGATCCATGGAAGGAATATTGGTCTGTCACTGGTTGAAGCACCAGAAGACAATAGATGCTTGGTGACATGAGGGTGATCTTTGCCAAAAGGAAGTGGACACCTTTAGAGGGTATATTTGAATGATAGCCTCGGATGAACATTAAAGAGAGGTTGTCCAAAGCTGTTAGAAGGGATAGAAACATTGGTAGTGTACCAGTTTGAGCACATCATATCCTTCCCATTCTGAAAATAATCATAGCTGGGAGGTGGAGAAGTATCAACAGCATCAGGATCAACAAAAGCTTGTTCTCCAACCTCCATGTAGTCAGCAGGATCAGCCTCATCAACATGATTTCAATCGGTACGAACATCAGTTGGAGCAGGAAGAGGAATGGGTGTAACAACCGTCGGCAAGCTGAATAAAGGCTGTAGAAGAATTTCTTCAAATTGCAGGCTAGCAGCAATGTCAGCATCCAAATTAGGAGTACTTCCTTCAGTACCTCCTCCCAATTCCACAACCTCCTTAATACCAGTAGGTGGGACAATCTGTATTTCAGGAGTGACTGTCACTAACTGAGTGTCCGTAGTTTGCTCAGCAGGATGAGTGTCGGCAGTTTTCTCATCAGTTCCTTTATCAGTAAATACTCCTCCTGAAACAGATACATCCATCTGTTGAGTGTCCATAGTTGTCTCAACTGGGGCAGGTAGGTCGGTAGATACATCCAACAGAGGTTGAGTGTCTGCAGTTGTCTCAACTTGAAATTCCACTATCTCCTTAAAAGATTCATCAGCATGACTTCCTTCAATACTACTATCATCCTTCAGTACAGACTCTGCAAAGACTTCAGCAGAGGGAGCTTTAGTCATGACAGTTCTGATTGGCATCTTGTCACTGTCTGTTGTAAGTGAAGTGGAAGGAGAGTCAGCAGCAACTTTGTGAGCACAAACCAAATCTCCAAATAAATCAGCACCATCATCATCAGCATCACTATCAGTAGAATCACTATCTTCATCAGCATCATCACATCCATCGGCAACAAACTCTTTATCAGCAGCATCTGCATCGTCGGCAGAGTAAACATCGACATCTGTGTCGGTCTTGCTGCTGCTGGGCGAAGGAACATGAGCATCTTGATCGGAAAGGTTTTCAGCAGCACGGCGATCGGCATATTGCTTCAACAGAAATTCATTAGACTTTTCAATCAAGTCCATAGTGACCTTCTTTACTGATCTATGAAAATGAGCATTGAGAGGGCTGACAGCAGGAGCCTCATCATCATTGTATGGCAGCAAATCTTCATCATTTTCAAGTCTTCCAATCTGATAAGGATCAAACTCTGTGAATTGGGAGAGATGATTGAAGGTTCTGGCATAAATGATACACACATCTTGAACCATCAAGTCTTGTCTGATTCGATCTTGAAAGAGATAGACTTGGTTCCAGTGTAGTGGTAGAAAGTCAAAATAGCGACCAAAATTGAGCTTCAGTTCAGCTTCTTTCAACTGCTTAAATTTAGAGAGAGGGAAGAACTTCTCATTCCACATATCAGTGCGAATGTTCAAACTCCGGTAATCAACATAATCAGAAGTTTTCCCAGATGGCACGGTATCCTTCATTTCTTCATGAAATTGAAGAAGACGACGAATGAAAGGAGGCAGATGATCAATCGGAAAGACCCATTTCTTGTTCAAGACCTTGTTGGTGAAGGACCAATGATTCTTGTAGAAGGTGTGGAAGGTGGGATTCCTGATGGGTGCACATTTCCTTGAAGTCTGAGACTTCAGCTTTTCAATAACATCTTCAATACTTTTGCCATCAGCAAAGTCATCAGTGAATTCTTCAGAAGGAACTTCAACTTTGACAATAGGATCGGCAGTAAGAGAAGCACTGGCAAGATGAGAAGGCGCAAATCTAATCAGCTTGGCTCTTGGATCAGAAGAAGGAATGGGAGCAGAAGGAACTTCGTCGGCAGCACGCTCTGGCGTCTTCATCGGCAAGGCCATCTTATCAGTAACTTGAGTAGACTTCTTCATCGGCAAGTCTGGTTCGTCGGCAACCTTTGCCTTCTTTGACACAACTTTATCAGCAACCTTCACCAATTTTCTTTTTTTGGAGCACCAGGAGTAGAATCGGCAAGGATTCTATCGGTTGAAGGAGCAGGAGTAGAGGCTGCTGATTGGGAAGCAACTAAAGGAATTTTCTTAGCTCTTTTCTTCTTTGGAGCGACAGCAGCAGCAGGAGCATCAGCAGGAGTAATAGCACTAGAGGCATTCTTTGCTATTCTCTGCCAATCTTTAGCATTATAGGACTTAGCTTGCTGAAGGAAATGCTGGAAGGAAAACGATCTGCAGCTACTATGTTTATATTTCTCCTTAAGATCATGCTGATTAACAGATAATGGCAACCTTTCCCAGGATTGGGTTTGTTCTTCAGCCTATCAGAAGACCATTTATCAGCAGCAGTGGCAATAATTCTGAATATGTAGGCACACCAGTTGAACTCAATCTGCAGAACAATGGCGGCCATAGCTTCAAACTGAACGTCAGTGACATTGCTATGAGATCCAGATCGGCAAATAAGACATCTATCAACTATCTCAGCCAAAGCATAGTATCGGCGAGGATAATGAATCTTCAGATGACTGGTTCCACTGAGTCTTGGACCAGCTCCTCTCATGATAATCCATGCCCTATCCAATTCTTTATCATCAACTAAAGCACTCAACCCTTCATTCCTGAGAGAGGTAAAAACTTCAGAAATAGACGAGGGAGTAAGAGAGACTTGCACGCCCAAAACAGAGGAGTTGATGGAGACGATGACTGAAGTGTCAGCACGAGAGCGGACAACAGAGGAGTTTGAGAAGAATTCTTTGACGAGATCCAAGAACACTGAATCAACTCCAGATGGAGTGATGAATGAGTCGAGCAGAGACCCAATAAGAAGATTCTTCAAGAAAACCCCGTCGGCTTCATCGTTGAAGTAGTCGGAGTCAACATAGCCTCCGTAGATATCTTTTTCGCCGGACATTTTCTGCAAGATTACTCAAACAACTCACAATGTTAGAAACAAAGACAAATCAAACCAAGAATGATTAGAAATGAGCAAAGTTTAAACATTAACACTTACCAGATTAAGAAGATATAAGCAGATAAAACGATGACTCAATAAACTGGTTAGAGGAGTGAGAGAGATAGAGTAGAGAAGAAAAATGGCGAAGAAAGCTTAAAGGAATTTTGAAAGGCGTTATATATGTTATGGGGGAGAGAGAGAATATGAGAGGACAAGGAATAGACAGAAATAACTATACCTATAATCTCGGAGAACGTGCGCACGCAAAATTTAATGCGCACACAAAACGGTGAGAAATGAACAGTTAAAAATAAGAGGGAGAAGGGGTAAATTAGTCAAAATTAAAAGAGAAGTGATGATGACCTGTTACCTTGCTGATGTATCGCATTAAATGGAATACATCTTGACACGAATTTGGGTAAGAAAGGTACACACACGTGTCAGGGAGATAGTGTGACCGATGTACCTTTGATTTGATTGCTTACGTCATGTGTCAGGAATCTTATCTTTTTGCAGAGACGTACTGATTTGATACTTTTTAAATATCGGCAAGATAGTTTGAATCGGCAAGATAATTTAGTCGGCAAGATATGTTGATCGGCATGATGTTGTCAGCAATATAATTTGGTCGGTACGATTTTCACACTTGCTGATGAGATCGGCAAAATAATGTGGCCGGCAAGATTTTCATACTTGATGATGAGATCGGCAAGACTAGCACAATAGGCAGAGTTAGCACAGTTTTAACCATAGAAATCAATCATACCTAGTTCACCTCTTAGGAATTCAAATCTTTTCTGGTCTAAGGGCTTTGTCAGTATGTCTGCTCTTTGGTAATCGGTATGAACTTTGAGCAGCACCACGTTTCCCTTTTCAACATGTTCCTTCAGAAAGTGATACTTGATGTCTATGTGCTTGGTTTTGGAATGCATGACCTGGTTGTTTGAAACTGAAATTGCTGATTGATTGTCACAATAGATGGGACAAATTTGAGATGGAACTTCATAGTCAACAATCTGCTGCTTCATCCAAAGGATCTGTGAACAGCAACTGCCGGCAGCAATGGACTCAGCTTCAGTAGTAGAAGTGGAAATTGATGCTTGCTTCTTACAGGACCAAGACACCAGTCTATCACCAAGAAATTGGCAAGTCCCACTTGTACTCTTTCTGGTCACCCTACAAGCTGCAAAGTCTGCATCTGAATAACCTATTAGATTGAAAGATGAATCTCTAGCATACCATAATCCAAGGTTAGCAGTGCCACAAAGATATTTAATAATACGTTTTACAGCCTGCAGATGGGATTCCCTAGGGTCAGCTTGAAACCTGGCACAAACACAAACAGCAAACATAATATCTGGTCTACTGGCAGTAAGATAGAGGAGTGAGCCGATCATACCTCGGTAGACAGTCATGTCTACTTTCTTACCAGACTAATCCTTATCTAAATGAATGTTAGTGCCCAAAGGTGTGCTTTGAGAGTGAGCATTTTCAAAGCCAAATTTCTTGATTAATTCTTTAGCGTACTTGGCTTGACTGATGAATATTCCCTCATTGGATTGCTTGACTTGAAGTCCAAGGAAATATGTTAGTTCACCCATCATGCTCATCTCGAACTTGCTCTGCATTAGCTTCTCAAATCTCTTGCAAAGTGATTCATTAGTGGAACCAAAAATAATATCATCGACATATATTTGAACAAACAATGAATGACCCTTATGCTTGGCAACAAATAAAGTAGTATCGATTTTACCTCGAGTGAAGCCTAAGCCATCGCTAAGTAAAAACTTAGATAGGGTTTCATACCATGCTCTTGGAGCTTGCTTTAGGCCATAGAGAGCTTTCTTCAATCGGTAGACATGATCAGGCTTCTTGGAGTCCTCAAAACCTGATGGTTGTTCAACATAAACTAGTTCTTGGAGTTCTCCATTCAGGAAGGCACTTTTCACGTCCATTTGATATAGCTTGAATTCTTTGAAGGCAGCATAGGCTAAGAAAAGTCTTATAGCTTCCAATCTTGCAACAGGAGCAAATGTCTCATCGTAGTCAATCCCTTCTTCTTGTCGATATCCTTTAGCAACTAACCTTGCTTTATTCCTTATGATCTTCCCTGCTTCATCCAGTTTATTCCTGTAGACCCATTTTGTACCAATCACCTGTTGAGATGATGGTCTTGGCACTAGTTCCCATACATTGCATCTTTTAAACTGATTTAGCTCCTCCTGCATAGCTTCCACCCAGCCAGGATCAGCAAGAGCTTCTTCAGTCTTCTTTGGTTCTATATTGGAAACCATAGCAGATGAGAAGAGACTCTCGACGAATTCTCTACTAAGGTTTCTTGTCAATCTTGGTCCAAAGACATCACCAATCACATTTTCTAATGGATGATCACGAACTATTCTAACCTCCCTTGGCACATCTTGTCTGACTGTATCTTGTTGTAAAGATTCGAGAGGAGGGTCAAGATTAGCAGGTGGAGTAGGAGAATTAGAGTTTTGGGTGAGAGGTGGATTAGATTGAGAGCTTGTTGGGAAGGGCCTTATAACAGAAATTGGTTGAGGGCTTGATCTGTTTTCAGAATGATCAGCAGAGTTTGCATCGGCAAACGGATTATGAAATTCATCAGCAGGTTCTGGTTCTGCCGATGAAGGAAAGTACGGAGCATCTGCTGATTCTTCTGCTGAAATGACTGGATCAGCAGCTGGTACTTGATCTGCAGGGTTAGTATTACTGGATTCACCTGTCTCATGAGCACTAGACACATTAGTACTATTTGGAGCCTTGTCAGACTCTAGCAAATCAAATTCATCAAAGGTTACATGAACAGATTCAACAATTTTCAAAAGTTTCTTATTGAAAACTCGAAAGGCCTTACTGTGTTTAGCGTATCCAACAAAGATTCCTTCATCAGCTTTCTCATCAAATTTACCTCTATGCTCTTTACCGTTGTAAAGCACGTAACATTTGCAGCCGAATATTTTGAAGAATCCAATGTTGGGAATTCTGCCTCTCCAGAGTTCATAAGGAGTCTTGTTATGGAATTTGTTGATGAGAGATCTGTTCTGAGTGAAGCAGGCGGTATTGATGGCTTCAGCCCAAAAGTATTTCGGTAACCTGGCTTCAGCAATCATGGTCTTACCAGCTTCAATGAGAGTTCTGTTCTTTCTCTCAACGACACCATTTTGTTGTGGTGTATAGGCAGCTGAGAAGTTGTGGTCTATGCCATGATCATCACAGTACTGAGCAATACCATTGTTCTTGAATTCAGTGCCGTTGTCTGATCTCATACTGATGATATCGCTCTCCTTCTGGGTTTGTAGTAGTCTGAATAACTTGGTAGCAACGGCATAAGTGTCATCTTTGTGACTGAAAGTTTCCACCCAAGTATAACTAGAGAAATCATCTACTACAACCAAGGTATATCTACTTCCCCCAATACTTGCAGTGGTTGTGGGGCCAAATAGATCCATATGTAGCAATTGGAGGCACCTAGAAGTTGACATGCAGGGCTTGCTTCGGAAAGATGACTTATGTTGTTTTCCAAGCTGACAGGCCTTGCATTTCTTTGCATGATCAGCAGACACTTGAGGCAGACCGGTTACCAGATTTGAACCGACAAGCTTGGATAGATACTTGAAGTTCAAGTGACTGAGTCTCTTGTGCCATAGCCATGAGTTCTCACTGATGTTCTTAGCTACAAAACAAACATTAGCAACACCAGTAATAGCACTTAAGTCTACTGCATAAATGTTACCTTTTCTTTTGGCAGTGAGAAGAGTTTCATTGGAAGCAATGTCTTTCACATAGCAACTGGAAGTAGTAAATACACATTGCATTCCTTTATCACAGAATTGTGATATTGATAGAAGGTTGTGTTTCAGACCATCCACTAGAGAGACCTTCTGTACAGTGACTGCACCTCTCTTGATGGTACCAATACCGATGATTTTTCCTTTGGCATTATCACCGAAAACCACTGGGGGACCTGATGCTTCTGAGATATCGGGAAGTAGATCTGCAAATCCTGTCATGTGTCTTGAACAGCCACTATCTAGAATCCATAAATCCTTGCTTGCACCAGTTGAGGCCATGAAGCATTCCTGAAATAAAACGGTATGCTTATGGTCCCCCTTATTCTTGGGTCCGAGGGTTAGTTCCTCTTTGGCAACCACATCTGGCCACCACTAGAGGATGCAACCTCAGTGGGTCCAGATAGGTGCTTAAAGAGGCATTCATGAGCCTTGTGACCATAATCAAAACAATTAGAGCATCTCACTTGACTGATAGGCTGTGGAGTCGGTAGAACATCATTCTGTTTAGTCAGTGCATCGGCAGAACTAGGGAATTGAGCAGGCACAAACTTAGTAGGTTTAAAGGTGCTAGTATTGCCTTTCTTTCCATTCTGTTTACCTTTGGCAGTTACCTTTTTAGGCACTTGTCCATCGGCAGCAGAGGAGGTCAGATCGGCAGCACTTGCTCTGCTGATGTATTCACCAAGAATACCGTTATCGGCAGACTCAGTATCAGCAACCTTAACATATCTTTGTTTGTGCTTATCATTCCTTTTGTTCTGGTTCTTAGGATACTTCATTGCCACAGCACTGTATATTGGCTTAGCATCCTTATGCACTGAGTTAACAGGACTACATTCAACTTTCTCATCCTTTTTCTCGGTCGCACAAGTTTCAGTAGAGCTACTGCTGCTGGAATCAAATCCTAACCCATATTGGTCCTTATATGACATTTTGGTCTTTAGGATTGTTTCAACAGCAACTCTAGATTTTGTGTACGAATCAACAATCCTTGAGAGATGATTGTTTCTTTTCACAAGATCTTCGATCTGAGCTATCAATACTGCTACTTGGCATTTGAGATCCAGGTTTTCTTTCTTTAGATAAATAGACTCAAGCTCGTGTCCTTTGAGAACTGAAAGTTCAGACATAAGCGAGCTATTATCGTTAGAAATTCTTTTGAAATCAGTAGCCATCACTTTATGAACGCTACTCAGCTTCTCATAATCAATAAAAAGTTCATCCATTGTCTCTACCATCTCAGCCTTAGATAATTCTGGAAGAGGGTCGGCTGAATCTTTGGGAGTAGAGGGAATGGGTTCAGGTGAGAAGTCAGGTAGGGAAGAGATGGGTTTCGAAAGGCTTTTGGCAATATTGGGATGTTCGGTGAAAGAGAATTTTCTTGTCATCGGCAAGGGTTTTGTTTTAGAAGCATTGAAGTGAGAAGAGTTACACTGTCCATAGAGTGAAGTTCCCACTTGATGAACCTTGTATCCTATTGGATTTCCTGCTTTGATGCTTACTTCCTTGAAGTATGGTTGAGCTCTTCCAGTTGGTATTTCTTTGACTGGAGTCTTTGGCGGCGAGGGATCTCGGTAGATTGGAGTCGGCAAGGATGAAAGATCGGCATCATCTAAATCTAATGCAATGAAACTTACATCGGCATCCTCATCTTCATCGGCATCTTCGTCTAAATCAGTTTCACACCAGACCGGCAAGGCTTTTTCTGTGCTATCATCGGCAACATAACTTCGAGACTTTGGGTATCTCTTGTTTACTGATTTCCTCACGTATTCATACTTTGGCTGAGGACATTTTGAGGCAAAGTGACCAGGTTTTCTGCAGTTGAAGCAGACAAGATCACCTTTGCTGTTTTTGCCATCGGTAGCACTGGTACTTGGTTTGTTGTACCTTGCTGATTTTTGAAATGGTGGTGTAAAAGATTTTTGTTGCTGGTGACTTCCTTTTTGCATCCTTTTGAAGTCTTTGTACCTCTTGTAGTTTCTGGCGAAGGCGGAAAATTCGTCTTGTTCCATTGTTTGTTCTGAAGGTGTTTCTGAGGTTTTTGAACAGCAGGGTGTTTGATGGGGATCTATAGGAGGGAATTTGGTTGAAGGAAAGGATACCTGAGATTGAGCTGATAGAGACAAGTTTTTGAAATTTTTATCGAGAACGTTAAGTTTTTGCAGTTCTCTCTCATACAAGAACAGACTAGACACAAGATTCTGAATAGAGGTCTTGTTTAAGTCTCTAACTTCTCTAACAGCAGTGACCTTAGTAAGATACTCATTTCCTAAAGAACTTATAAAACGAATGTTAAGATCTTTCATAGTATACACTTTACCTAATGAAGCACATAAATTACTTACCTCACAGAATCTGTCGTAGGCACTTCTTAGAGATTCACCATCTAGTTTCTTGAAAGATTCAAACTCAGCAATGCAGTGGTAGAGTCTGTTGTCTTTCACCTGCTCATCT